>JAUKNK010000203.1:0-452500 GCA_030765055.1 Mantis religiosa
ATGTTTGGCCATAGTATAATCATGCAAAAAACAACTTTACTATGCTACAGTGTACTAATGTCATAGGAATGTCTCAAATTTTATGGGACAGCCCGTTAAAAAAGGGTCATGTGAACCACTTACCTCAAAAACGGACTCAGAAACGAAAAGTCCATTAATTACCACACTTGCTATGAAATCTTACAAAAGATTTTTAAGAAAAGTCTCTTCTCTCCAAAATTATTCATGAAAAATTCGTCTTCGAAAATTTGGTTTTCTCAAAAATGCCTTAACGACTTTTATTACAACACCATGTTTTGAATATATTTTTGAAAATGAAATGTATATTTTGAATTTCTTTTCGGGACCACCTCTGAAGTTCTCTTCATTCTGGATAACTCAAAACTGATAAACCCTAAGAGACCGACAGAATCTGGCTATGCAAGAAACTAGATCTCGTGAAAGCATCCAGTTTATGTGAAATAAATTTTTGTTTGCTGAGTTAACTATTTCCGAGGTATTCGTTGTTGCTGGTTTGTATTTTCCTCTACCTAAGTTTTTTTTTTTTAAGGTGGAAGACATTCTGAGCAATGAGAACGGATTTTCAAAGCCGTCACATAGCGAAGCTCTTTATTTATACTATACTATACTATACTATTTATTTATACACATGAAGTGGCCGGAAGAATAAGCTTTTCTAAATATAGTTAGTTGAAGAATGCGCAGTGAAAGTCATGTGAATGGCTTTCGTAAGATATTCCTATGGATAACCTAAGATATTCTAATTGAAATCGTACACAATAAATATCTATGACACATATTTTTGAAAGTGAATTAAATTTATATTTGCATGTTGAAAAAACTTGCCCTTCAGGAGCTACTGATATAATGGTATATTGGGAATAGAACAGAGAATTCAGGATCTTGCAGATACGAAGAAGTTGCAAAGCTTTAAACCATAATAAGCAGAAGTGCAGACACGGCCTCGTTCAACTCTTTTCAAAGTTCATTTCCCCTTTTATTGTGACTTCATTCACTTTTTCAAACGGAACAATTGAAGGTGTTTAAAGAAACTGTAGGTAGCAGATTTACTTGTCCCAGTGCTCTGCTTCTGCCTCTTCCCTGAATTTGCATGTTTAAAAAGTCAGCTAAAAACTCTTTTAAACACCATTCATTATTACCTGGCTTATAGTGTACATATCTATTTTGTTTATAAGTGAAGCATATTTTCCATTAAATACTCATGTACTAACAGCTTTGTACCTTCTTACAAGATGCACTTCTTAACTTGATTGCCATATCTGACTTCCCTAACGCCTTTTTAAGGTGTGATATTAGACTTATCACGCTAATTACATGCTGAAGTGTGTGAGCAACGTCAATTCAGAAGCCAGTCCCTGAACAATATATTAAAAAATCAACAACACTATATAGTGCTCTAACAATGCATTTCTGGCCTTGCTTTTAAATGCTGTACGTGGTAAGTAGGCAAATGATAAAATAAATTAATAGACACAACAGAAAAAAATTCTGTGTTTTGCTACAGTTACGTGTATTTATGAATTTGAGTCACTAGTTGTAAACACACTTCCGTTTTTATGACATGCAGTAGGCAATCAAGAACGAAAATTAAAGACAGTGTAAGTATATTGAATTAAACAAAGTGGTGCACAATATCACAGGAACTTAAGTTTATGTATTCTAAAAAATAATGGGAACGTCTTCCAAACTGCTTTTCGCCAAGGTTAAGCAAAAATGGTAGTGTGTGTTTTGTTTAGTCCAAAAATATGTGACATCAGTGCACACTACGCTTTTGATCCTCTGAAATCTGTATAGTCATCTGTTTTCATAGCTTCATGCATCTGCTGCAAATGTATCCGAACAGATTACAAGGAAATGTGCATAACACTTGAGCTTGCAAAATGTTGTCAAATTCTTGATTTAACACAGTCGTCTTAAGAATTCTTTATTTTATTCATGGAGTCCTTAGCGGTACCATTGGCAACAGTGAACACAAAAACGCATCGCCTCTGCAGTAAACAAATGCTGGAAACAGTTGAAAGGCTTCCGCAATACAAAACCAATAGATGGCAGCGAAAAGCATAGATGTATTTTGGTTTGATAGGAAAGAGACCGTATCCAGTGTTTTCATGTGAACTGTTGTGTTTCAGGAGTTGGGGTCTCAGCCGCTTCCCGTCATCAGTGTTACCGAGGACGTGGATGGCAATATGGCCTCTGGGCAGGAAGGAGGACGTCCTCGAGCAGGTAATAAACTTACAACCAATTTTTACTTCAATACCTAACTTGATGCGTTTTTATTTATTAAGTGTGTTACTCTGAATAAGCTGTGTAGAAGAACCTTCGGAACGACGACATGACCTCTGACCTCTAATCCTCTTGGTTATACCGTAGTTTTTCCTTTAAGAGAAAGCTAAAAATACTGTCTGCAGAATGGGTTGAAACTTGGTGTCCCTTGGGGCCAGTGCCTCTTTTCATGCATTGTTTTCCTTTCTCCTTTCTGCTATTTAAAATGCTTTGTTTGCCGGGCAAATTAGTGAAAGACGCTTATGCGTGAGAGGAATTCGAACCCGTACCCTTGAGATTATTTGAATCATCATACCTATTCACCTCTGAGGTAGGATTGCTAATGAAATTCAGTAGCTCCTTTGAAAGTCCTATTTTATACGCAGTAACGTCGCATTTTAACAGATGTCTTAACGCCAAACAAGAAGGCAGGATATTGGACATGCCTTGCTTGAATTTGCGACATTTTAGATTTGGTTTGATGTCGCGCATAGATATTAGCGTTTGATAGATCCTTTTGCGGCAAGTTTGTTCTCACCTTGTTTGCCTTTTATCTATTAAGTTCTATGAAAGCTGCATCAAAACTATCGTAGTACTTAAACTGAAACAAATTGTATTAGTGAGGCAAGAGGTAAGGGGAAAAGAACAATCCGATGTTTGCATTTTTTGTGCATTTCTACAAATGCTGTCCTGCATCAATTTTATCCCATAAACGCTCCACTCACATGTTAGGACTGGTAATGTTAATTTTCTAGAGCCTCAGGCTTTCACACTTAAGGTATAAGCTCAACATGCTCGCCTCTGTAGTTGGGGGTAGCGTATCTGTCTCACTTTCAAGGATACCGAATTCGAATCTTGGTCAGGGTGAGTTATTTGGATATGGCTTTTTCCGAGGTTTTCCCTTATCCTGAAAGATGAATATCAGGTAACTCTAAGCTATTTGGATTCAGGGCTCATTTGAGCATCACTTCACCCATTTCATTCATAGTCCTATATGACTTGCATTGGAGGTCGTAAATTAAAGAAAAAAATAATCTCAGTATCCTTTAGCAAAAAGGTCCACCCAGAATTTTGGTTACTGTAAAGAGATTTCCTTTGCTCTCCGTAGGAGTATAAATTACGTAAAGGCAATTTAATAAAGTGATTTTGAGTAAAACTATTTCATATGTCTTGTTACAGGAAAGCAAAGACTATAGTCCTGAGCCACCTTTCAGTGAAGTTTGCTATCCCCGCAATGGTACTAGTTTCTGGTTTTTAATACGAATAATTCATTGATACCCGTTTCAACCGCTTCACTGTTTTCAATAGCTCTTCGACGTAGCAAATGAACCATGGGTCTAAACGATAATCTGATAGTGCAAAGTCAAGGCAATATGCTGGATGTGATGATAGCTCTATTCCTTCCAATTCCTGAATTTTTACGATTGTTCTTTGAGATGCGTAAGGTCTCGCATTGTTCTGCAAGAGAACTATCTTCATAAACTAATAACTGGTAACTCTGCCTCAAAACGTGATGAACGCATCCCAATTGTTGATAAAGATCCGTATCGAGGGAGCATCTATTAAGAAAAATACCCTAATGAATCACACCTTCAAAATTCTGCCGGACATATATCATTATTTTCGGTCGGCACCGATTTGTTTAAACGACGTTTGCATCTTAAAGTCTTAAACACACACGCACGCACACACACACACACACACACACACACACACACACACACACATTAAAGAAGGTTTACATTAGTTGAGAATGCCAAATAGCCTCAAGAACTAAGAATATATTTCTATCTAGGACCTTGAATTTGAACAGTGTTTACATATTGCTACCTAATAAGTCTAGAGAATATTACCGTTTAAAAATGGTTTTCTTCAATTATTTTCTGAATGAGCCATGTTCATTAAATAAGATTTATCACACGCCTTAACTAACTTCTATTTCATTCCTATTTCGTTGGGAAGAGTTTTGCCAAAGATGTCAGGGTTATTTGGTCCATATATTCATTGTTAATGCTTTATTGTTACACTGTTGACTGAAAGACTGGTTTCAGATCCAATTTGTGTCCTTGATACCTTGATGCACATCAGATTGGACGGTCAGAGGACCATTAATGTATGAAGGCAATCAATCGCATACCAATTACACTAATACGTTTCCTGTGCTATGAGTACGGGAAATCAATTTAGTAACATTTCTTAATCACTCCTAGAACATATAACAGCTGCATTCAGGCCATGCAAATTTGCTCTAATGCAAATACTAAAAAATCTCGGTCATTTAACATTGTAAGTTGTGTTTCATACATGGGCACGGAATATGACTTTCTCCTGACACACTTGCCTTATGGAAATACGTTTACAGAATTAATTACTTCTCACAAATGACAGGTAAACTATAGGAAATACGATAAGGAACTCTGAACTTTTTTAACAAATTAATACTAAATTAATGTTATCATATCGAGAGAAGAAATATGTGAAAATAACACCTGCATTTGATACTGTCATTAATTGTCAACACAGGGCAGTAAGAACATACCTTTGGTGCTTACTTTAAGAAAGTAATTTTTGAGATTTTATTTATGGGCGGTCTTTTACTCTCAGGGTCTCATTCTATATTGGACGTGAAAGATCGCTTAATTTTTCTCAGGGTCTCTTTATCAGACTGAGGTTTGTTTAGATGGCTTAAATATATGACACGGGACCACTTGCTTTACTTCCCTTTCCTTAGCTGTGTTAAGGATTTTTACTCCCGAAAAAGTCATCGTCCTCCGCCAGGTATGAACCCGCGATCTCGGGAACTAGAGGCTAGCATGTTACTTTTAGACCCGAAGGATGGTGTGGTTCTTACTTTTTGAAATAGGAACATTGCCCTAATCTACTTTTCAAATTAAGGTTGCTATATTTGATTAATTAAAATGGTTTTGAAGGTTTTCTGCTGTTATTCTGTAGTTGTTTTGCATTTTGAGTTTTAAATGTTTATTCTAATTTTTTTTACCATATGACTAATTAAAAATATAGTAAAAGCATATAACAAGCATTCTCTAAGGGAGAGGGCGCATATTCTTACGCCTGTTACTGATATACCGGTGTTTGTTTATTTTGTAATATTTTCACATTAAAAATTTTCTATTTACGCAATTTGTCTCGTTCTATCCTTCGGAAATCCAAATCTGTTACATCTCTTTTGCAATCGTTTTTGCAGAAATACAGAAGTACATAATTCTGAATTTCTCTGACATTGTGTGCTATAATGAACATAATCTCTGCAATACAGTTTACAGAAC
Source organism: Mantis religiosa (assembly GCA_030765055.1). Taxonomy (NCBI): domain Eukaryota; kingdom Metazoa; phylum Arthropoda; class Insecta; order Mantodea; family Mantidae; genus Mantis; species Mantis religiosa. The sequence goes on from JAUKNK010000203.1 coordinate 5,571, forward strand.
AAACTTCGTATTATAAGTTATTTATGTAACAGTGCATAATAATTCCCGGCCGGTATGTGGTAGTAAATCAAACTATTCATCTGTTTTAGTACTAGCTTTTTAGTGTCAGCTTTAAAATGTATGACGTTATGCTTCAAATGATGTGTCCCAAGACATTAATTTCTGGGAATCTGACGTAAATTCCTTCCTCAGATTTTGCCTGAATGCAGGATCCAGCTATATATCATTTACTGCGTGGTAATGCCGGAATCTTGACTGATAAGATTAACAATGTTATAAACAAATGATAGGGAGACAGATAACTGCAATAGATGAATTTCATATAGGTATAAAAATCAATGCATAACGTAAGAAGTGCGTTTTATAATTTTGTTAGAAAGGGGCGCCGGGGTAGCGCGGTGGTTTCGTTCGCGGCTCCCGTTCTAAGGGTCCCGAGTTCGATTCCCGGCTCTGGGGTTGGCGATTTTAAGTCGGCCCTATCCACGCCTTCACCTCTGTCTAGCACACGTGCCCAACGTGGTTCGGAGTCCACGGTAAAAACTGTAGGTCCTCTCACCTCACCGCCATCTTCACTATCACCCTATCATCGGAGGTAATGGACACCGCCCTCTGGGTGCCTCCACCTGAGAAATGGGTCCGGTCATCACTTGGTGGGGTGAGGTTACCCCGAAGGCCAAGGTTGCCATGTGGGGAGTGTTAGTAACTAACTAACTAATTTTGTTAGAAGGTAAACAATCATTAGCGATTCAATGTTAAGTATTGAGGAAAAGAAAAAAGTCGGAGTCCACTGACTCTGGACTCATTTGAGCATCACTTTTTTGTGTAATTTATGTCCTCCAACATTGTCATATCGGACGATGAATGGAATGGGTGAAATGCACAAATGAGCCCAGGGTCCATAGAGGTTAGAGTTACCTGACATTCGTCTTTCTGTATACGGGAAAACCCCCGGAAAAAACTTTCCAGGTAAAACTCGCCCTGACCGAGATTCGAACTCGGGACTTCATGAACGTGAGGCAACACGCTACCACCACGCTACCGAGGTGGGCAGTCATTATTTTACCTATTACATTCACCGTCCGATATGACCTAACCGGTTAAAAAAGGACGTAAATTACAAACGAAAAAAGGAAATGAAAAAGGAAATGCACTACCTCACGGTTTGGATAATTAGAACTCAATTCTGAAATCACAAGTGGCCTATCACGCGTATGCCAGTTTAGAAAATTAGAAAAGGGAAAGAATCCTTAGAATGTAGCAAGTCACAATGTAAAATGTTGTTTTTCGAATGTGAATCAGATGCTTACGCTTTAGCAGCGTATAAAGTAGGAACTTTTAAGAGGTAATGCTGAAATAGGGGAGACTGACAAAAGAGCATGCTTTTATTAAACTCGCTCAGCATTTCAGGCATTAAGGCACGAATGACTCGTTGTTACCGAAACAGTTATTTTATATCTTAATTTTATCCTTCAGATGGTAGCAGATGTAAAATTCAGACACAGTTTTAACTCGCTATGCTCAAATAGTAAGTCGCTTCAAATAGCTTATTTATTAACCTCCATATCATCCATCCACGCATACTCAGATAGAAAAATCCCATAGCTTACCTCCGTAGCAGCCGTCAACAGTCATCATGAAGACGGCATCAAATATTTCGCACTCTGAAAAATACGTTATGATAATTTTCCTTCTAGCCAACTTGTTCAAGATGATATACAATATTTACTTGTTATGTGTCTGGTCTCATTTTCAGCTTGACTTTTCTTAGTGACATCTTGTGAGCTATATCAAAATAATTGTCTTTCCTCCGGTTATATGAAATCATCAGTAAATTGATTTTCTACGCTGGCTTTCAAAAATACATCTAGCATGCACATGTTACTCTAAATCTGTTAAGTCGTATTCTGTTTCGGAGCCCATATTCGTGTTTGTTGAGCGTCAACATTTTGTGTACGCCTCCCGTCTTGAGAACTGACTTCGCTGTGATGTGAATAGAGGCAGGCGTTTTTCCTACAGAAGTCAATATCGACAAACCCGCAATACGCAACTGGTGAAGAAGTTGCCTACACTCTACGGGGTAATTGGAACTGTAGAGCCTACTCATTTTTCTTCTTTTGAGTGGATAGGTTATGTATTATAATCTTTTGTTTGCATGCTAGGTAAATACGGACTGATATATAGTACTTCTTTTCTTCGTTGTTTTCCATTAGAGCTTCGTGAAATAATTAGCTGCTTTAAGCGTTTCACGGGCGGCCTTTAAAATCTCGAATGAAATTTACTTCGTTTACTCCCCCGCAAGTACGGTAGAAAATATTGTACAATTATCTATAATGTTTTTTATGATGAACTGTCCGGTTTTGTTTTTTTAATAATTATAATCTCGCACAGCCCCTCTAAATTCTTAATAAATGACAATATTCATAAAAATGGATATGAAATAGATTAATGTCCTTTAATTTCCCTCTCTCCAGTCTTCCAACTTGTATTAAGTATTCTATAGTCTATTAAGTATCTATTAGAGGTGAAGTAGTTATCGCAATGGACGTGCTCGTATTTACAATAGATGATCGTCTTCGTCATTTTAGCTTCTCGTTGCCCCCGTAAATATTTATTTATATTTAATTTTAATATTTTAACATAGACACTGCCTATTGCGTTTATATAATACAAAAATCCCTAATAATTAACTGATACTCAATGACAATATGTTAAGTTTCCCCATTCTCAGGGTACCAAGTTAAACATACTCGAAATAGAATATACTCCGCAATCATTAAGAAATGCATTGGGATCTAGTTTTACGAGAAACTGTAAGTAATATGGATTTTTTTGTGTGTAATTTACGTCCTCCAACATTAAGTCATATGGGACGATGACTGAAATGGGTGAAATGATGCTCAAATGAGCCCAGAGTCCATAGATCTTAGAGTTAGCCGACATTCGTCTTTCAGGATAAGGGGAAACCCCGGAAAAACCCTTATCCAGGTAACTCACCCTGACCGAAATTCGAACTCGAGACCTCTTGAATGTGAGGCAGACATGCTATCCCCACGCTACTGAGGCGGTCTATATAATATGGATTGAATAATTTATGATGTTACTCTGGACATAGTTATGTCAGATTATTTATCACAGCCCGATTACAACATCGAAAGTACAACTAAACTTTCATACAAAGTATGACGTACATATCGTACCATCATAAGAAGATCCGATTGTCTTTTATTTCGATAAATCTTCTGTTTTCTCAGTTTTATACTGTAACCATCTATTTATATCGTTAGGAAGTAGGTATACGTGGCTTTTCTTTAATTTTTACACGCAGTTTCCATAGCGTAACAACTTTTTTATATTGCATGGCAATCTCAACGAAAAGCCGAAGTCGTCTACGTATGTTCTTTTGTAGCTCCAATGTAAGAGTTTAAGTTACAATATGTTTTGTAGTCTAAATCCATAACAGAGAGCAGTACTTTTCAACTGTGGAAATCTATTAAAACGAGTTTATTTCCGAAATTAGTGTGCGCATTCTTACAGAGAGGGAGAAGGGAAATATGTTTTTTTCTCGTTATAATAGTGTAGATGAACAATTTTAAATGCATGTCCTACATCCTAAGCAAAAACAACTCGGAATACTATTATGGAGAACTTGGAAATGTAGAGTCAGATTGAAACATTCAATGCCATAACCAGCATTTGAACCCCGTATCACCTGGTCTCCGGCCGGTTGCTCTAAACCATTGAGATACCATGGCCAACGTGCTAGCACATTAAATTCTCCAATTGACTTGAATTTGCAACCGGACGGAGGCCGAGAAAGTCGCGGTTCATATCCCAGCTATGGTATTCAATTTTTCAGTCTGGTCTATCTTTCCAAACTTTTGGCCTACACACGACTAGTGTGAAAGAACCTTTAATTTCCATGTTGGAGAATGTTACTCCGAGTACAGGTGAACACAAATAATTTCCTCAGCTTACAGTGAGAATATTCTTAAATTAATTAGTGTATCTTTCGCAGATTTATAGCTTTTATGTTGGAACATTCTGAAACACTGTTTTTGTACAGTGAATACGTTTTGAAAAGACTCAAGTGTTACAACAACAGAATTACCTATCTCTAATTCATAATTTATAATTATATTGACACTGCATAAGAAGCAAAATCTGTACGACAAGAATTAAACAGTGCACAAAAAACTATGTACTTCTCCAAGGATAAAAATGTAATGTGGAAATCAAAACTTGGAATTCGGAGTTGTAGCGGCAACAAGAACAATTGTGGACTTGAAAAATATCGATTATTCACTGAATAAGGCTACGAAATGGGATTCATTTGGCCCTTTCTAGCCATCAGAAGTATTGAACAAATTGATCACGTTAAGATAAATATCTGATAACAGCTCTCTATATCTCAAGAGTTCTATCTACTGTTACTCAAAACGGAAACCGTAGAATAACTCACTAGAGCCCGTAGTTTGGGAAACATACATACCAATGACAGATTCCTCGCAGAAAGAGCAGAAAAGGTGGCGAGAGTGGATGCCACGTTCTTAAAAAGCCCAGTAATGATAGAAATCTGCTAGAAAGGACCCCATTTCGAACCTAGTGGGATAGCTCAGCCAGTTTCGTCTGTGGCCGCATTCGGGAGGTCTGGGTTTGATTCCCGTGACCGGCCCACTTGTTTTGTTCGGGATTTTCTCGAGTGGCCAGGTGAATGCTGGGTAGGTTGTTACATCCCCCAAATTTCCTGTCCCTCTATTTCATCTCCGTTATCATTTCACATCTCTCATCTGGTGGCCTCTTTCAGGGTGGAAGTGTCGGACGGGTGTCTCGGCGCTGCATGGCAGGATGATGTGCTGCTGGTAAACACTTCCTCCTCCGGTAGGACGGTGTCCGGGCCAGCCTGGTAAGGCCGCTTCAGGACCATGGTGGGTGGGATGCCGACTGTGCTGGCCTGACGGGGAGTTTCTAACTGGTAAAGTGCAGCGACCCTCTGTACTGTCGTGACTTCTTGGGTCGGCCTACCTCTTGTCTATTCTCGTCTCTTCCTTCTGCGGATGCCCCATTTTGAGCTTAGGTATAATAAACCACAGTTTCGATGCCGAATCCCCTCAGTAGTAATCCTGATCCCATCCATTTCGACATCCGCCACGTCTACACAAACACAGCAATCCACGGCTTTCAGCATCCCAAAGGCATACAGAGCGGATACCATGATGTTTCAAACGAATCCGTGCACGTGCGTGTGTGAACTTGCAACACGTACCATATACGAGTGATCTTTGAGAACTCTTCCGCTGTTATTCAATGGGAAGCTATGAGAAGTTTACCAATTAATGTATACTAATACAATCTGAGGAATACAGAAAGATAAAATATGCGTATGCGTTTCACAACATGGTCCCCAGTGAGTATAAATACGAACATTCATATGTTGGTATTGCACTTAGTACACTCAAAATGTGAAGTGTATGTTCAGATGAACTGCAACAAAATGAACACTTTCAAATGCGGATTCCATTTTCAGAAGAACTTGCATTTGTTCCATATCATGGTTTTGTCCTACCCTTTAACAACAAATTACAATGCAATATTTATTTTCTTCCACCCCAACCACTTTTTGCTACCACTCCTTTCATTTTGCGTGGCACTGAATCCAGTTTCCCGGCGTTGAAGATGCGGATCACTGTATATAGCAGAAAATAAATCCACGCATTGCATCACTTTATTTTTCAAGTTCAGGTGATGTTAATTTAGGAAGTAACTTTTTTACTCTATTGTTCTGCGTCTTCCTTTTCTGTTCTTTTCTTTTCTCTTCAAGGCGAAACTTTACTCTGGACAATTTACGACTAATTTATTCTGTAGGAAATGGAAACTCACTGAAGGCGATGATGAGGATTCTGTTTTCATTTCACTACGTATCCTAAAGCACTGAGGATACAAAATATTGAATGAATGCAGCAACGTCTTCTGAATCTTCCTGTTGTCAAAGAACGGTAGATCATGTATCCATGTAGAGAATCCTGTTCAGAGAGAATATTTTCCTTGAATAGATACTCAGTTAACCTAAATCCACTCTCAACATTGGTAGGAAAGGCCGCTTTCAAACAAGTTGCTTTGAATGTCCTTCCTTCTAAATGACAATTTGCTGTTGCCTTGTGCGATGCGTATGAAATTATTACACACATTATGTAATATTAAATACATCGATTTGGAGATGAAGTAGAAATGGAAACGGTGAAAGGGATACAGTAGCGAGGAATACTTTCACCTATTCTATGGAATATAGTAGTTGATACTTGAATTAATAAACCAAACGTAATGGGTGTTTTTACACAAGGCTATGCAGATGACACATTTGGTGTCACATGATTGACACATGATTGGTAAGAGAAGTTGTGAATGAAGTTCTGGGAATAGTTCTGTACCTGGTGTAGAGAGGAAAATTTAAATCCTAAAAAGACAATAGTATCTACATTTACTAGGAAAAGCAAATTAATGGGTTTTAAAAACTGACAGTGTTAGAATGGATATTTTAGGAAAAGTAAAATATCTGGGAATTATACTCGATGCCAAGCTTACCTGAATGCAAGTGAATTTTCAATAGCAAGGTCAAGACATGTTTGGCAAGCGACTAAGAGATGAAAACTGGGATCTCAAGCCCAGTATATACCAGTGGGCCAAAGAGGCTATGGTAAAACCACAAGTAATTTAAAAAGCATAGATGTGGTGGCCAAAGATTCTACAAGTACTCTTAGTTGTGTCATGGAAATGACCCAGTCTTCTCCGTCTAGAACTATGTACTCAAGCAGAATCTAGATTAGTAGTGTGCTGTATCATCCAGAACCGTTGTAAAACAGATGATGCCCCCATTCACAAAAAGGATGTCTACATGTCAGTGAAATCTGACATGTTAGAAGAAATATCATTTTCCCTTTCTAATTAGTAATTCCTGTCAGAAAATACTTTGAAGAGAAATCCAAGTTAATACATAAAAAATCAACATGTAATTTACACTGATGATTCATGTATAAATGGAAGATCTGGAGCAGGCGTCCATTGCGAATCAGCTAGGGAAGATACGCCACTACCTTTGATAGAGATACTTTTGCCATATTTGAAAGTGTGTGTCAGAGCTGATAAAGGAGCATTATAGGAAAATACATCCTAATAAACTCTGATAGGTAAGTTGCATTCAAAGCCGTCAATTCCTATTGTTTTAAATCTTTGTTGGGGTGGGAACGTCACACATACTTAACTAATCCCTCTTCCCGTAATTCCCGGACATAATGGTATAGCTGGAAATGAAAAAACCTGATTCTAGCAAAGAGAGGAGCAAGTCTCCAGTTCATAGGGCCAGAACTTGTATGTAGTATAAACACTTTAATCGCAAAAAAAAGGTCGGTTAAATTTTGGATTTAAAATGAAACGCTAAAGAAGTGAAAGAATTTCCATAATCATGAAAATGTTTTCGGCTCAAATGAGTGAATTATTATTTACTTCCACCTGATGAGTTAAAAAATCACCATACAAATAACAAATTAGCTCTTGTTTTGGAGACAGAGTGATATTTCATTTTTAAAATCAGCATTTTTTACTTTGGGGGGAATTACCACACATGTCAAATAAAAGGTCCTTCAGCTTTAAATGTGAATGTCATATTGTTTCTGCTGTAATAAATGCAGAATTTTTAGTTTGAGTGCTTTATCAGTATAACATTTCTAAAAAATGCCGCGAAAGTGTGTGATTAAAGTGAATAATTTTTGTTACGTTTGAAGTGAAATAACCTTTTCGTCACAGAAACGCAATCTGATGCCTCTTGAGAAGACTGCCTGTCAGCATTATTTCTGATGCAGGTACGGGCCAGATGATGATGACGACGACGACGACGACGACGACGAAGACGAAGACGGGTTAAGGACGTTCAACTACGCTTTCATCAGCGCCCAATACGGACCAAGAAAGTTATGGGCTCCACATATAAGTTGCAACAATTGTTCAGTTACACTGCGAGAATGACTGAAAAATAAGAAACTATCTATGGCTTTTGCTATGCCTATGGTGCTGTGGTGGGAGCCTAGGAACCATAATGATGACTACTGTACTTGCTCGTCTCCACTTCTAAAGATAGGATTGTCTATGTGCTATTCGAACCATTTTTCATTCAGATAATTACCAGTTCCTACTCCATCCGAAAATTGCATGTTTGAAATTGAAAATGAAGACACTGTGAAACAAGAAGAAAAATCCTACCAGACTTCCATATCTCATGATCCTGATTTTTTAGGGAAAGGATGATAAACCGCACAGATGAGTCAAGAAGAATTAAACAATCTCATTACTCCTTGACCTGTCTACGGAAAAAGCAGAAAATCTAGAGTCTAGATTACAGCAGTAGAATCGCTTGCTCTCACCAAGGCGGCCCTGGTTCGATCTCAGGCGACCGCAAAGTGAGATTTCTATTATTTTTAGTCTGCATAGAAAAATGTACATGTTTTCTCAAATTGCAGAAATATAACTTTAACGTTCATGTCTTCATAGCATGAAGCTAGAAGTCATGAAAAAATGTTTACAAAGTTAACAAAAGCAAGATAAATTTTAACACTTAACAAAGCCAATAAACTGACAATCCGACTGGTCCGTGATACTGAGAACTGTTTGTCGTAAGCTAACTGCAAATGTTATTTATTGGATACCACACCGTGCACAGCAAAAACTCCTATTATGCTGACTAAAGGTACAGAACTTCTAGGAAGCTACTGTCAAGCATTACATTAACCTGAACATATTGTAACGCGGGCGCTGGAGCACCCTGTAAAGCAGCTGGCAGCGGAAGGTAGGGGAGGTTCGGTTAGCCACACCTCCTCCTCGTTTGTCTTGTGGTGGTGACAGACTGTGGTCAGGGAAAAAACATGACTGTGTCGCCGGTTTTCTCTACACCTGTTTCTCGATCTTTCTGTTACTAGAACAATCCTGTAAACACGAGAAACCGGCGATATTCCTATATAAAGAGAGTTACAGACAGACAGATGGAGTTAGTTAGTGAGTTGAGTTTGTTTTGGTTTAGTCAGTCAGTGAGTCGGTTTTGTCAGTGAGTGAGGAGACAGTCGCAGTTCTTGGTGTAAGGGTTAGTCAGTGACGTGTTAATGAACGAACGGGTTATGCAACGGAAGACTGTACGTAACTTTGAATGTGTACCGGAGCTTACGTAACCGCGAGTACAAGGAAATTGTAACGGACGGACTGGTGAATTGTAACTGTGTGCAGCAAGTAATTCTGTGTAATTGGCAAGTGTTAAACTGTAAGTCGGTGGAAATAAAGAACATTGTTGAGTTTGTGTAATTGGACTTTTCATTTCACGAACCCACAAAGTCACAATATTGTCCATCATGGCTTAAGAATGTGTTACGAAATGCCCGAAAGTTAAAAAACGAATACAAACAATAACTCGCTGAAAACCACCCTGATTTAGAAGCTAAAAATGTTCCCACTGCCTGCACTGACACGCTGGTCTAGCTAGTTTAATTCAGTAGTTTACATTGCCAGCTATTTTGATGCAATTATCGATTTCTTTTCTAAAAGAAAAGCTTTCAGCTCCTGCGCAAAATTTGTTAAATGATCATTTTTGCGATGCCAAGTGCTGCAATATTATAAAGGTTCAACGCAACAATATTTGTTTCTAAAAATTGTAAATTGGTAACAGATCCAATATTAGAGCTTAAATAATAAAAATACTGTGGCTCATCTTGTTTTATCCCGAATTAACTCGCTGAGAACCAAATGTGGAATATTAGAGAGAAGTCACTCTGAAACAGAGAAAGTGCACTTGTAGATCATATCATGTGTTAGAAAAGCAGTACAAAAGAATCTAAAAGTTTGCTGCCGTATGACTTTGTCTAAACTGAACTCCATTACAGCAAAAGAAACTGATGATATAATAACCATAAAAGCTATATCATTTGTTTGAATCTTCTAGACTAGTTACTAAATCAAGTACACGTGATTTAAATCATGTAATGACAGCATTTAAACAACTAAATACAATTAAAACCAGTGGAATTACTTGTGATTCTGATTTACTTCTTTGTAACAAAGAGCTTTGTGACTTTGTTGAACAGCAAAGCCATGATGGTAACGACAACAGATTAGCTGTAGTAACAGCACTCTTGGCATTGAAGGAAAAAGCTGATTCTTACTGATATTTCTTTGAAAAGTCCCTTCAGTGCCTTTGGTTGCCGATGTCAAACGTTGACAGTGAGAGATTTTTCTCTACATATAACTTAGTTGTGGCAGACCGAACAAGTTTGAAAAGCAAAAATATCACAACTTTTATGCTACAGTTTGGCGATGTCTGATGTGTGATATTTGATCTTATGTTATCTATTACCTGCTGAATTTAAAAAAAAAAATGTTCTAATTTGGAAAAAAAAAAAAAGGGATTTTAACAGTTGTGCTACCCTAGTTACCTGTTACTTTTCATTTGAGCCATGTCATTACTCATTAATTCTTCCGCAAAAATTTGCGCGAAATTAACGTGAATTTGTGGTAAAAAAAGTCACAAAACACCACCAATTAAAATTATTAATGGGTATTTTATGTCACCACAAAATCTTGCCTCTGCCTATAAAATACTAAAAAATCATTTTAAAGGATACCTTTAAAACTAGGAAAAATTTTATTTTAATATTAATTGAAGGTAAATTCAACGTTATAAAATATAAAATAATGGTTGTTAAGCAAAGAAAAACTTTAAGTGAATGCAGTTACCAAATTGAAAAGCCTATTCTATAAGTATTTGATTTATTGTACGGAAAATACTATATTTTTCCTGAGCCCTGAATTGCAATGCACGACGAACACCATTTGTAGATTTTCAGAGGGAAATTGCCGCCGTTAACTGCTAACAAAACATTGTAGAACACTTAAAGGAAACTCTTGTCATTTGCGTTCAAGTCTTCTGGTAATTCTCCAAGGGAAGAGTTGCCACCCGAGAGTACCTCTGCAATGTTTTTCTCTCTTCACTTGTTGGTCTGTAGTAAACTTCTTTTCTTCTGTCACTGTTTGCAAACCTTACAGAAAAGTACATTCCCATCCGTAAAGAAAACATTTTCACCCTAACAAAGTTCTTTAAGTTATGCGCCACACTCTGCTTTACTTTAGGCAAGATGAACTCAACAACTCAAGTCTTTGTACTGTTTACAAGACACCTGGTCTGCATCTGCTGTTCAGAGGGCGTTAACAAGCACAATGAGTCAACTATTAAGTATTGCGTATGTTACTTGGTTAGTGTAACTCAAAAGAACGACAAAGAAAGGCAAGATGCAGCTAGGATATATTTCCAATGTATACGTGTGCAATAAACACGCCTGGAGTACATAAAATGCCCAATAAATCAATAAAATCCGTTAAAGATGTCCTAAACCACAAATTATCGAAATATGAAAAAAGATCCTAATAAGTGTGGTTAGTTCAGCTTCTTGTACTGTGAAAGAGATTTATACCAGGTGGTCCAACTGCCCCGTCTTTCAGATAAGCAGATATCCCTTCGTGCGTCAGAACAGTTCGAGAATGGAACGTGTTAAATCATCAGTAAACAGACAGCAGTGACGTGACCGAAGTTTGTTCTGCAGCGTACGACGCGAGGCAGTTTCCAGGTTTGAACTAGCGTGTGTAGTACGTGGTAATAGACAAAAACAGTTTAAACAACCGAAAAGGTCTTAGAGTGTTTTCAGTTTAACAAAATCTTTATTTTTGAGAGAATACTCACTTTTTAGACTGGTAAATAGTTCAAAAAATTTTATTTGACTTGTCCTTGTATAATCATAGCTATTTTTACTTCCCTACTATGTAATTTACGGTAAGTTGGGAAAGTATTAGGCTAAGGGCGCCATATTTCGGATGCCATATTTATTTTTGGGTATTCTACATGTTATAGTACGTCAATAGACACGAAATTCTGTGACAACGTTCTTTATTCATATTAGCTTACAGTCCCTTAGTCTAAAAATGTCTTATAAAGTAAGTTCACGTAATACATAATGAAAACCATTAAAGAGCATTTGGATTAGTTTACAAAAAGATGGTGCCTAATTTCGGATACTTTTGTGGAGTGCGATTAATCATAGCGCTACTCGAATCAAATGGATGCTTTACATTGTTGAGCAAAGCTATACTGGTCGCCAATCTAGAAAATGATTGACATTTCGTCCGGAGAGAGAGAGAGAGAGAGAGAGAGAGAGAGAGAGAGAGAGAGAGAGAGAGAGAGAGAGAGAGAGAGAGAGAGAGAGAGAGAGAGAGAGAGAGAGAGAGAGAGAGAGAGAGAGAGAGAGGCAGGCGACATTGCCACTTATTGCTGCCACGTGGAGAGCGCGATAGCACTACGCGTGCGAGGGTGATTCAGTTGCGACTGCAATGGGTATTTTATTATTATTGTTATTATTAATTATTTATAATGTTGTACACAAAGACAATAGTGCAGTCGTGGATCTACATGCAAACGCTAGAGTATGCAAGAACACATAAATGTAACGATAATCGTAACAAAAGAGACATACCTGTGACATTTTGATGTTTATTGAAGTGGGAAAATGCCGCTTACATAATTTTTTCCGGGAGTTTCTAATTTATACTCCGTCTAACTTTCTTCTTTAAAATACTTTTCTTTTCCAATCTTAACCTTAATGCCCTTACTGATACCTAGAGCACGTGTGAAGTCCTATCAAGCACCTTAGAGAATGGAATACTAGACTCCCCTTTCAATTTCTCCTCATTGAACTATTCTCTCACAGAGCATATTATTTCCCGTGTATGTCCTTTATTTGGAATACCTTTACCAAATACAGTTTTATTTGGTTCCCGAGCACATTCAGGTTTTCGCTTGTCACTAAGACATAATTAAACATTCATTAAAGACAATTGCAAACGATCACAACACGCGCTCAGATACACGGACTTGGGCACACATAAACCAAGGCAAATTGCCACAAATAAAATGCGAAGTAACTTGCCAGAACAGGATCTCTGCGAGAGCATTCTGTTTATGCAGCGTTATCAGAAGAGAAATAAAAACCTAGGTATTGTATTTACTGCAGCATTTGCGTAATTCGCTCGCCCGCGTCATGCTAAGCACGTGTTAGAATACCGGCAAACAAGGTTTAGCGTCTAACGTTGTCATGGAAACGCCTCGACTCTAATTGATCATTTTAATAGTTACTATGACAACCGTTATGACGTACGCATCCCCTTCCATTTATTTAGACCGTTATTCCATGTGGTTACTGTCAATTACATTCTAGTTTGGCGACCAGTATAGCTGGAATGGCATTCGTCTTAATGTCTTTCTAAGTCCAAAATAGCGATCATCCGTAACCGTACAGTATGCAGCCAGTTCGGTTTCCAGCTTCTCACCAATTTCTGTAGTCAATAAACTGTCAGTATCTTTCTGTTTGAGGTTTACATAATTCTCTAGTGTAGAGCGAGGTACGCCATACCATTTGGAAGCTTTTCAAAATCCCATTTTCTTCTCCTTAACGGTCTTTTCTTTCTCCTTCTCCTTGCTTTTCTCATTGCTTCTTCTGACCACCTCCTCCGCCCTGGTGTCATCTGATGAGCAAAAAGTCTTCTAGATCGGTAAAATATTGTTCCTTCCTTATTTCGGATATCCGAAATTACGATGCTCTGTGGTATCCGAAATTAAGAATTCCGCCATAGTGGATGAATAACAGCTTGGACTAAGCAAGATATAAGTAATTTCAAATGTTAATGCATATAAGAAAACTGTTATATACTAACATATGACAGGCAGTAATTACGTGATTTAGTACCTTACCTTAAGCTCAAGAAATCGCTCTGAAAAGTGGTCTTCAAACACTCTGATCGTGAACAAAACAACTTACGAATGCTACTTCACTGCAATTAACTGCAGAATGGCTAGAGGTTCACTGTGTTCATCTGGTACTTCTTCCTACTTGTTCACATGATTTCCCAGGGAGTGCGTAGCTCATGGAGCAGAACATCTATCATCCGAAATTTGGCACCTATCCGAAATATGGTGTCCTTACCCTACATTCCATTGAAAAATTCGATTCCAAAATTTTAGTGCGTTTTGTGGTCCCCTGAAAACCCCCCCCAAAAAGTATTTTTAGAGAATTATCCGCGCGCGCGCTCGTGCATGCGCGTGCGTGCGTGCGTGGTGTCTGTGAACAGAATAACTCAAACACAAAAATTATGTTAAATACCAAACTTGGTATTTTAGTTCAGCATCTTCCAAATATGCGATAAGAAAATTTTCAAGAGGCTCCTCACACAGAATGCCCTTTACATGGAACATACATATTTCCAAAATTGTAACGATATTTACATCTTGAATTTTCTGGGAGTGTTCTCAGAAGTCCTCTGTATTAGATAACTTTTACATAACTCGGAAACCTTAAGAGATAGACACAATCTTTACTACACAAAAAATGGAATCTCGTTCAAAACACGCACTTTGTGTAGTAGTTTTTTCCCCTGAAAAGTTTCGAAGATATTCCGTAACGAGAATTTGTCTGGTTTCCAATACTTAGGGGAAGCTGATATTCATTTTAACGCTTGCCCATGTAAAGACCAGCTGTTTAAAGAGCTGACTATCGCTTAAAGCTCACAGCATTCCCATATTGACCTTGCACCTACATGAAAAGTGGCAATAAAGTAACGTTTATCTCGATTGACAAGTTGATAGAGCAATAAGCTTTTGAAATAATAGTTTTACAGGTCTAATGACTGCAGCACATCAGATCTTTTAATTCTGTTTACGATGGTATTATTTAACTTTACGACATTGCAAAGAGCCTTAAAGAAAACCATGCAAACATTCAGGGCACTATTTGTTTCAGTGGCATTTGCTCGCTTTATATTATTGATACTGTTCTATTATTTATATTACTATTGTGGTTGTGCTTATTATCATTATCATTATTATTATTAGAATCGTTATCATAGTTATTATCGTTAACTCACCATACCCTTTGTAGACTAAATCTAATTTAAGCGACAGAGCTGCGCCTTTTTTTTTAATTTACGTCTTCCAACGTTAAGTCATACCGGACGATGAATGGAATGAACCCAGGGCCCATAGAGCTTACAGTTACCTGACATTCGTCTTTCAGGATCAGGGAAACCCCCGGAAAAATCTTAACCAGGTAACTCGCCCTGACCGAGATTCGAACTCGGAACCACATGAACGTGAGGCAGACACGCTACCATCCACGCTACCGAGGCGGGCACCTCTGCGCTTTTAGTTCAAGATAAACAATATAACCTACAGTTAAATTACATGAGAAAGAATACCAAAGAGTGGAAAAATTTAAATACCTGGGATCTATAGTAACAGTAGATAATAAAACATCAGTGGAAATTCAAGAAAGAATAGCAAGTGGTAACAGATATTTCTATGCCTTGCAGAATATGTTTAAATAAAGAAACGTCAGTAGGAACACTAAAATTAAAATATATGCAACTGTACTGAGACCAATAGTAATGTATGGTTCAGAAAGCTGGGTGTTGACAACCAGAGAAGAACAATGGTTATTACGGTGGGAAAGGAAGGTCCTGAGAAATATATTTGGAGTGATAAGGGACTTGGACAGATGGAGAATGCGGACTAACTTGGAGCTACAGCGCCTATTTGGACAACCAAATAGAGTAGTGAAAATTAAACAAGGAAGAATAAGGTGGATTAGCCAAGTGCAGAGAATGCCGGAAACCAGTGTAGTTAAGAAGATACTCATAGGAAAGTTGGATGGCAGAAGCAGAAGAGGAAGACCCAGGAAAAGATGGGTAGATGATGTAGAAAACGACTTGAGAAAGTTGGGGGTTAAAGGCTGGAGAAGAAAAGCAGAGGACCGTGTAGTATGGAAGAGGGTGGTTAGGGAGGCCAAGGGCCTACATGGCCTGTAGCGCCAACTATCATCATCCTTATCATCAAACAGAATATGAAACAATCTAATGCGTCTGTAGTTCTTTGCTTTTCTATGCAAACAACATTATCGACTCTTTCGTAAGCGTGCTGTTTTGTTTCATTCAGTGCAATTTGAAGGTCCTTATTATAGGCTAAGTATTTGCCAGTGTTTATTTCATAACCGATGTGCTATCGTTTTGGACACTATTTCTTGTGTTCCTTAGAGCCATTTGGCATTCTTGCAGCATAGTGCAGAGAGGAATATGTTTACATAGCACTGTCTGACCGTGTCCCTCTCGCGTCAACCCAAGGTTTGAATTCAAACGAAGCAAAAGAATCGCTCATTCATTGCTTATATAGCCTAGTGATCAAATGGCATCACGAGTACGCAGATATTGTTCTACTGTGTTTCCACGGAAATCTCAAACTAAATTTTTGGGTGGGATGCAATACTTTACCTACATACTGTAAGTACGCAGTGGAGAATGTAAAAATAGCTATGGGTAATTACGGACAAGTCAAATAAAAATTTCTCAATAAATTAACAGTCTAAAAGTGAGTTTATCCTCTCGAGAGTAAAGACTCTGTAACATAAACGTAAATTCTAAGACTTTTCCTTACACTGTTCTTGTCCATTATCACATACTATACACGCTAGTTGAAGCCTGAGAACCGCCACTCGTCGCTAAGAGCAGAACAAACTTAGGTTCACGCCACTGCCGTCCGTTTAACTGCATTTACCGCGGTGCGTTCTGCAACTGTTGTAACACACGAACGGGCATCTGCTTACCTGAAAGACGGGGCAGTTGGGCCACTTGGTGCATAACTTATTAACGAATAAGTTATTAACAAAATAAAGATACAAAGTCAGCATAATGCAGGACCTTATAGAGATGTAATAAATCAATGACGTTCTTTTCACCAAAACAAAATATTCGAAGAAATAAGTAAATCGCCTGCTTAACGAGAATTGTTGCTCTTTATGTTGCGATCTGCAGAATACGAGCATAAACAGAACCACTGGTTGTATGTATCAAGTAATGTTACTGAGTTTTACGTTGTCATCGGTTTTGTCGAAAAAGAGATAAACTCACCCGCTCTAGCTGACATCCTTTTGCAGCGGTCTGATGTTGGTATGCAACACCTTTATCCTTATCCTTCATTGGCTGGTGTAGAGTTCGTTTCTACTTGGCTTCCATCTATTCATATCTAACTTTAGCCAATCAGAGACATCAGAGTATATGCCGCATGTGAGGTAAATCACATGATAGGGGCTGGTTTCGCTTTACTTCTATGAACACCTCAGTTGCAATGTTTAACAATAAAGTGGACATTTACGGACATTTGACTGTCATTCTAGCCTCCTCTGTTCTTCTGTGTATGTGCAAGAAAACGCAAATTGAAATCATTTCGGCCAAAATTTTTCATGTCTTAACAGAAACCATACTGAACAATACTTTGTGTGCGTGTATGTACTCTGGAGAATAGCTATGAAAATAAATATGGAAAGAGAAAGCGAAGTGACCAGCACATTATTTTTTTTTTTTCAATTAGAAGCTGGTGGTATAAACACACTGCTGTCTAATATTAGGTAGTGCAACAAATGTAATAAATTTCCTTGAAAGTTTCGTGGAAGAAACACTTCATTTGTGTGGGCATACCAAAGATAATGAGTTTCTTCTTCTAATGAAATTTTATTGACGCCGGCAAAAGTTCCGCTTATTTTATTAGAGATCATAAAACGTTTTACAGCGAACCTGCTGTCCTATATTACTGCTCTTCCTGGACGAAGGTGCAACATACCAAATTAGTAGGTGATTAAGGGATTGTTGGAACCTAGAATCTTTCTTCTCGCCCACCTCGTGGTCCTTAGCAAGGAACTACTACAGGTATGTCGTTAGGAGATGGCATTAACATATAAATGTGTGTTTACTGAAGGGTCATTTGAGGATACATGTTGCTGTGCATTCAAAAGAAATGTTATAACGGAAAACATCGGGTATTACACATAAACGAGGTGAAGTTGCTTAGAGCTGGAATCACTTAAGGTTTGGCGCTAGGGAATTGCGTGCGAGTTTTGGTGATAATGAATATTTCAGGTACTTACTTACCATGGCTTGAACCCTTAATTATTCTCTAAAGGCCTACGACCCGGTGTGTAACTACCTCGGCTTATAAGCTACCTTGTTGGCAGTGAGGTTGCTGTCTATTCACAAGTAATACAAATAGTTATTCCGACCACGACCGGCGTGGTGACGTTCCTTAGCAAGTATCGTGGTGGTCTGCCACTGGGATCTCAATTTGGTCAGCTAAAATATTCTACGTTATGATTCATCAGCGTTCTCTTAATCTCGACATACAACGTAACCTTATTTCAACCCTTCAAGAGTGTTGTGCACTTCGTTATCTGAGGTTCATTCTTACTTCTGTCACAGTACAGTGTAGGATAATCAGTGGCGTATTAAAACTAAATCTAGAGAAAGTTGTTTACCTGTGAAACCTGCTGTTAGCGTTGAATCGATATCCAGAGCCACAGAAGCTACTCTAGCAGTTGTGGAAAATATTCTTTGTTATCAGCTCCATTTTATTAACCTGAAAGAACAAACATTATTATAAGCATACAAAATTAAACACGTTATTTTGTAGAGCACATAGTTATCTATCAAACAACATAAAACGCATTACTAGAATATTTTATTTTGTAGTCAAAACTTTCACTTAAAAAAATCATAATTTATGGTCCAACCCATTACTTTCGCCATTGAAAATCCCTATTCGCTGGGAGGGTCATATGGTATAACACAGCTTCTATAAACTAAACAGAAAATCGAAGTGCAAGAAAAAGCTAATGGCCATACAGCGCTGTGCAGGTCACAAGGTCCCAACTCGAATCTCGGTTAGAGTAACTGGATATGGCTTTTGATGGCATTTTCTCTTATTCTGAGGACGGATGTTGAGCGACTAGACTCTAGGCCACCGGGTATTTCAACGTTTTCATTCATTCATTCATTCATTCATTCATTTATTCATTCGTTGACTATCACCTATTCGGTTAAAGAGCGTTAAACATCGAAGAAACCGAAAAGAAATAGGTTGTTGTGCAGCTTAACATAGGAAATCAAGCAGCTGATATTTTATGGATAACTATCGAGATAATTTTTCTCAGTGGTGGATAGAATCTTTGTGCCATTTCCAAAATGTCCAACTTGGTACCCCGTGAAGTTGCGAATCGTAATATTCGCTAATGTCGCCCCAAATATATGGTACGT
Organism: Mantis religiosa; assembly: GCA_030765055.1. Taxonomy (NCBI): domain Eukaryota; kingdom Metazoa; phylum Arthropoda; class Insecta; order Mantodea; family Mantidae; genus Mantis; species Mantis religiosa. The sequence continues at coordinate 24,774 of JAUKNK010000203.1, forward strand.
TGTCGGGAGTCTCTGAGGAGGCCGCGCCGTGACCGAGCGCTTAGATCGCTTGGCTCTCACCGAGTTCGATCCCAGGCGACCGCATGTGACATTTGTGATGGACAACACGGCGCTGGGGTAGGTTTTCTCCGAGATCTCCGGTTTCCTCCGCCATCTCAATTCACCGGTGCTCCATTTTCATTTAATGTATCATCAGCGTCACCGGCTGCGATGCCGCTTGTAGTAAAAGCAGGTGTTAAACACTATACCTTCAATTATTCATTCATTCGGGAATCTCAGAATTATGTGAGAGCCCCGTGGAGTTTGTGTTATTAAATAATTACTGGACCAAAGAAAAGATAACTACAAAAGATCAAAAACTCATCTGCTGTAATTATATAAAAACATGACTCGACCATTTGGATATTTGTTTCCTCACCAGAGGACTCGCACATATTTCAGAAACTTGGAAGATTGGCTGAGAGAGCTTAAGAATGTCAGAAATGCATCATATGTACGCCGATATTTCATACCCATTTCCATAAACATCGGGAGAGTTTTATACCGTTATTAAGTTATCACCAAAGCTAGGAAGTTCGTATCGCCCGCCAGCTTGCGACCGACCTTCTCCCGGCATCCAAAGAAGAGCATACGTCGGAGGGGCATTGAAACTGGTTGCCCAGAGGACAAAAATGTCCTATGAGACATTCGTAAATGCAAACCTATTTATATCATTACGTACAACATACAAATTCTTATATAGTACATATGGGCTTGTCTCTGCCTGATTTCATTATTTAAATAGGCACATTGTGGCAACACCCAAGCAATTATAGCCTGATCGAATATAAAATAATATCCAAATAATAAACTTAATTTCTTAAATATCTGAAGACGCTAACTAGACAAAATGCCAAAGCGGGAATTTTAGTACACATTTAACGAATGCTGCATTCTTTTCATTTACACTTTTCATTTTTATTTCAGGTGGAATGCTCGAGGTTTGGTAAATTCATTTTGACAGTTCTACATGCCGCTCAGATTCAGTCAGCTCCATACCTCTGGACTGTAACAGTATGATAGTTGTAGGTAACTCTTTGAACAAATGTGCAATCAATAATATATTTCTGCGAACCTGTTCGTTACTAGACGTTTGGAAGTTTGTATGCCAGAACTGCAATCGGTTTCTGAATTGTCTAATTGTAATTCGGCATAATAGATTACAGCCTCTAGCCAAGTTCCCCTTCTGATGACAACTGGCCGTGGTGGTAGCGATATGTCTGGTGCTAGCTCTCTGAACTTTGCAATCCTGCAAGATGCTTTCAAAAATATCTTGTCATGTGAGCCACAAAGCTGTCTACACCTGCATAACTACAGTTGATTAATTCGGCCACTCGGTTTAAAGTATGTGCTAAACATGTAATATGTATTAGTTTAGGATACAATTTACAGTAATGAGCTGCATTTTACGACGAACCTTGCCCTTGCTAGTAGCGCTGCGTGGTATAGCCATACCTGGCCGCTCTTACACTGCACAAGGAAATCGGTACGATTTTCCTAGCCCTGGTTATCACGAAGACTGAAAATTGCAATTATAAGTAGCACAGGGGAGGATTTGCTGTAAAGAGCTTCTAGACCTGTAGCCGTTATTTAAAAATAATATTGGCTAGATAAATTGATTTATATAAATCTTCATTTGAGGTTTAGAAACCCACCTATGCACGTCTGTTAGCAAACTAGCCGCAGATAAAAATCTAAAGCTAATATTGATGTAAGTTAAAAACAATTTATACACAATATAAAGTGGTCATTGATAGCGTGAGAGTCGTCTTACAATCAGCTACATTTTCTTGAATTTAAGTTTAGGCATACCATCCGAATAGTACTAAGGAAGGAATTGTTTGCACTTCAATTTAATCGGTGGTTTATGCTTACTGAAAACATGGAAACTTACATTTTCTCGTCCTTTAGAGTAGAGCTGAGACACCAAAATGTTTCACTGAAGGTGAAGTTAACTGTTAGTCCCTGCTCTGAAATCGATACTCCTTCAAATAAATCATGAAGATGTTAGATTAGTTATAAGCGATAACTACTTTAGCGTTTTAAGTACCACCTTTATAGATCCACTCTCGTGAATCCTATAGCACGTCCACTTGTACAAAGGCTTTCTTTAGGCCACCTCATCCAATTAACAGCATACCTTTAATGCTCTCGAACTTAGAATTACTGACCTATTGTTACACCCGCTTGTATATTTAAATAGCCTCGACCACAAGAACTTTAAAAATCTGTGTTGCAGTCGCATGACTTTTCGACTCGCTTACACAAACCACTCTTATCAACGCTTCTTCTTCTATCTACATCGTGTTAATCGGGACGAACATTTCCTAAAATTGTATTTATTGGTTATTTTATTACAGATGCTATTAGATGGGAATACAGTAGGCCTTAGGCGAGTCAAATCTTCTAAGACCGGATCGCTAAATAACGGCAGTAGGGTAAGAGAGAGAAGTCCAGCGCAGCAGTTTATAGGCAAGATGGCCATGCGCAATATATGTATTTAGGAGATTTTGACAGTGTTTAGAGGTTTTAGTAGGTCCTGTTAATTTGCTTAGATCATGATGTTTTTACAAGCATTTCAATACCTTCCGCTCATTTGCAATCATTTGTACTACACCTTCAGTCTAACATAACCCAAACTAGCCCGCTGCTGTCCTTAGGTTACTTTATTTCATCCTTAACCTTGTGTTCTCTGCTCCAGGAATCCTTTGTTGCCTCTTTTAACTTAACAGTTTTCTTTTCTAAAGTTCCTCTATTCTAACCTTTACCCTAACATAATATAATCCCTTGCTTGCTTGCTTTCATCATTAAACCTCGTTTGTTTTTGCTATTGTTATCCGTTCTCATGTTTTTGAGGTATTCTATTCTTACCTCCACAACCTACCCTAAGCATGTTTCTTTTCTCCCTCATCTAATTCACATCTTTTAGACTCAGCTATTTTGTATCGTGCTTACTACTTGTATGTAGGGATGTAGAAATTCTTGAGTCATATCGATGTTAGAGCTGCTAGGACTATCTTAGTCACTGCTAGAGATGCATATTCTGATTAGAGATCTTTAATTATCCGCTTCTGTTTTCCTATAGATTCTTTTTTGTTTTTTCGTTGTCTCTCTATGCTTTCAGGAACTCGACTTCATATTGTTATGTTTTGTAGTCTTATGCTTATATCTTCAGGCTTCGTGACAGGTCCTTTGGTCTGAAAAGCTATGCATATTGGTTAAGGTGCTTATCTCTTTTGGTCACGTGGTTATGTCTTGATATGGGATCTTATGGTGCTCAGGTTAAAGGCTGTAGGATCTAGAGGTTAGATTTTGTGGACTTGGTAGTAGGTATCTTGGTCTAGGGCTAAAGGTTGTAAGGTCGTGGGTGCTGTCTTATGGTCTTGAGGTATAATCTTAGGGTCTAGGGTTAAAGGCTATTGGTATTCTGGTGTTTTCTTATGGTCTCGAGGTATGATCTTAGGGCCTGGGGGGTCATTGAATGTTGGTCTTGTGGTTAGGGCTTCAGGCCTTGAGGCTAAGTCTTTCTAGTCTTGAGGATAGATCTTACGGACTTAAGGATAGGTCTCTTGGTCTGGGGCGGGGGGGGGCGGTTAAAAGCTGTAGGTCCGGCTCCGCCAACTGACATGTAGGTGTGCCTATACAGTTCTCAGGGTGCCGGCGTGCCTGGTCATTTCCTGGCAAGTGCTAGGGAGATATGCCAATCACTACCTCGCGCAGTGACGTTATCATTCTGCACTTGCGTTACCATTAATTAACTAATTAAGGACAGGATAGTAGTGAAGGAACAATTCAGAAACTGTATACCTGTTTAATATGTCTCTGGTACTTGTTATATTATAGAAAAAATAACCCAATACTAGTAAGATTATTGTAGCCTTCAATCCTATGTCACCAAATGGTGGCATATAAAAGCAATATTTTTAACTATAAGAACGAAACAGTACTTCGTGGAAATTAGCACAATTTTGATCCTGAAACAATGTAAGAATACAAAATAAAGTTTACTATACAGTGATAATATTACACAGAATACTTCATATTATAGGAATAGACACGTTTCAGTTAAGACTTTTATGCATTCAGTTTTAAGAAGACACTCTTGCCTTCTGACATATTTTGGTTTTCACAATATTCACCACATTTGGGGACAATGAAACACAACTCTGAACCCTTAATGCACACTTCAAGTCATGATCACTGATGTTGGCTCTCTGAGGTTCTAATGCGTTTCATAGCTGAAAATAAGGAACCAAACATTGCAATCATAGATGCCGCACGCCTATGTAATCGAGGGAATCTTGATTTAGGAAATCTCCTGTAGAAATCTGGCAAACTTCCTCTTTTTCTGTAACTGTTAGCTAACTAAATGTCACCTTTCAATATCTTTGGGAGTATCATCAATATTTATGCTAAATGGCGTAGCGAATAAATCAAAATCCATTTTTAAACCCGTGAGATCTTAAAATCTTTCAAGAAACGCAGGGAAAGCATGTGCAGATTTTCAACATAACATCGCACTTCTAGGGAATCGCAATCACGGATCACATTTTCCAACCCGGGAAAATGATAGGATTACCATTTGACAGTTGACGTTCCCATAATGAGATTATAGTTTTAAAAGCTTCAATGCTACAGAATACATCTGTGATAAATTTGTTTTTCCCTTGAAGTGAAACATACAAAGTATTCAAGTGTTCACTTATATCGGCCATAAATGCAAGATAACATTTCCACTTAACATTCGTTAGCTCTTCAATAGATTCTCCGCACATTTCCATCAACAAACGCATCTTATCCAATAATTCAAAGAATCTGCTTAAAATCTTGCCTTGACTGAGCCACCTAACTGCTGTATGATACGGTATATCTCCATACTCATGCTCCAAATCTTCTAAGAAGCTTTTAAATTGTCTGTGTTTTAGACTGTGGGACCTAAGTTTGTTTACAATCTTCACAGCCAAACTCATTACATTCTTTACATTCATTGTTTTGGCACATAAGTTCTCCTGATGAACTATGCAATGAACTGTTATTTCTTTTGCTGGTTTATTTTTCAAGAGGGTCACAAATCCGTTGTGCAAACCAACCTTAGCTGGGGCACTATCGGTGGCTACTGATGAGTGTATCCCATGCATTCCTGCGTTCTCCACAACCTCTACTACACAATTCAGAATGTCTGATCCTGTTATTGTGCCTTTTATTGACACCAGATCTAGCATTTCTTCCACAACTTCCAACTTTTCATTTACTCCACGAATAAAAATACATAATTGAGCCATACTTATTAAGTCAGTACTCCCGACAATGGCAATAGAGAATGCAACGAGTTCTCTTGCTCTTTCAAAATGTTGTGCGTAAATGTTGTCCGCCAGATCTTGAATTCTGCGTGAAATAGTATGAGGTGACAGACTGACATTTTCGAATTGGTGAACACTGACAGGGGTGAATATACTTGCAGCTATAAGCATACATCGTTTAATAAGTGGACTATCAGAAAAACTACTTGAAGATCTGGCAATTTCTAGTGCTATTTCGTAACTCACATAAACTGAGGTTTCTGCCATTTCACTATCCACTTCTTCCTGCGATATGATCTTTTCTCTGAGCTTTTATATCTCTGCAGTGCGTTCTTCTTTCTCTAGGGTCGAATAATCATTGGCATGCAATGTATTAAAATGTCGCTGAAGATTAAATCGTTTCAGCACTTGTCATTCATTCTGGCAAATTAAACAAATAGCACCACCGCTGCTTTCCATGAAGAAGTACTCAGCTTTCCACTCCGGATTAAAATAATGTTTCGGCATGGGTGCCCTTCGCTTTCATGAGTGCCCTTCCATATCAAACTGACACTGAAGCACGATCCGCCACTGCTACTGAAGACAAACCGACTGTCACCACTGCGAAGCACGAACTGAGGCAGCACGGCGCTTATAGCCTAGCACATGCACCGCGGCAATCGAGCTGGCTGTGGCTGCTGTAGGTCTTAATCCTCAGTCTTTATGGTCTTGTGCTCTGGTTTTAGGGCGCTGAGGTTAAAGGCTGTTCATTGTAGTGGATACGTGTTATGGACATGAGGCTAGTCTCTTGGGTCTGGGGGTTAAAGGCTGTAGGTCTTAAGGCTAAGTCCTTCAGCTCTTGTGATGCTAACGCTAAGACTTTCAAGTCTTGTGGAGAGCCATGTCTTATTTGTAAGTAGAGTGCCGTAAGTTTAATAAATGATCACATTGTGAGAATTTTCTATTTCCTGTCTTTTGTTATGGTAAACCTCTCATTAGCCAAGCAACGTCTGGTATCAGGTCTGGCAACGATGATGGGCTCTCAGTGAAACCCAGCGTGGTCTTGCGGTGCTGAGACTAAAGACTGTTGACTGTAGTGGATAGGTCTTGCGGACTTGAGGTTAGCTGTCTTGGTCTAGGGCTTAAGGTTATAGGTCTATGGCGTTGTCTTATGGGTTTAAGGGATGATCTTGGGGGTCTAGGGTTAATGGCTGTCAGTTCTGAGGATAGGTCTTTAGGCCCTCATACTAAGTATTTCAGATCTTTTGATGTCGAGGCTATGTGTCATGGTCTTGTGGCTGTGTTGCATGGGTTTAAGGTGTGGTCTTACGTTACTGCAGCTTAAGTTTTTTTACTAATTTTGTAAACAAGTCATTTTACTCTCGAGGTGATGTTTTTGGCAAAAAGGATGACAACTAGAGCTGTCTTCGTTACTGTTAGATATGTATATGCTGATCAGAGAGTGTTCACAACAAATGGTCTGGGTGTACAGTTTTCTTTCTTTCTTTCTTTCTTTCTTTCTTTCTTTCTTTCTTTCTTTCTTTCTTTTTCCATGCAGATTGATGTCTTCATACCCTTGTCTTTTTCAAGTTCTTAACCTTGTAATATTTCGTAACACCAAACCAATGTACTAATATTTTTCAAGCTTTTTCAGGTGTTCTGAGGTTTTATACCCATTTCATGGATTGTGAGGATAAGTACAACTATTTAAATCATTTTATGAGGATATGAGGATATTTCAGATTATGGGGTAGTAGCTAGTTTTCAATTTACCTATTTTACGTTAGTTAAAGCGTGTTCGCCTTTATCTACACTTGGGACTAGCGGCAGAATTTGTGTTTTTGTGAACGGTAGACTTGACGCCTTCCTCTGCTCTTATTATTCAGGGTTTCCGTGATTAGATGTCAGCTGCGTATAAGAGCTTGTTGTTTCTTGGGATGAAGTTGGGTTTTCTGCCTTAGATTTTCTTATTATTTCATTCACTGTTAACAACACGCTAATGTCCGTGAGCATATGTCGATATTCCATCATCTGCAATTACTCTCTTATGTGGAGATAGGGATATTTTGTTCACTTCCACTGACGTAACATTATGCAGACGAGTCAGAATTATGTTCCTTTGCGTTCTTATGATTTATCTGCTTTTAAGACAGTCTACATAGTTCCCAAAGGTGATTTACTGTTTAATAGTGCTCTGCTTTATGCCTTTTATCTTCTTGATTACACCTCCATCGAAGACGAGAGCATACATTTTCGGTCTTAGTCTAACAAAACGATGAGTGATTTTTCCATTGGCTTCATCTTTAAATTTTCCCAGCAATTTCTTGTTTGTTGTAGAATGGCCTATGTGATCGCTAGGGTAATCAGCGGCATCCAGATGTTCAAGAAAACGTAACTTATCCTGGTATATATCTGTTATAGTCACCCAATGGATCAAAGAGTCAGTATCCGTGTACCTACATTGTTATCTGTTTGCTGTGAAGATGGCTCGAATCCGCTGCATAGGTATACTATTTTTTTTTTTTTTTTTTTTTTACCATGAAGGACTCACGAGTTTAAAATTATTCTGAAAACTGTTATTTTTTATTTTTAATTGTTCTATTTTTAATTGTTCCATTTGTTTTATGGTATTCGTTGATTTTTCTTTACTGGTGAACTACAAATAAATAGTTGTTTGAACACACGTATAGGTAGGTGCAATTGAACTAAGCATCATTTGTACATATTTGAACACAGAAAACAAGGAAATCACAGTATCAGAGTTTAACATGGAGGTTAAGCACAATTTTGCAGACATAGGATTATTGTGCTATTAAAAATGTCGTTTCAAATTGGAATGTGTTGTATGGCCCTGAAATGGCCGTTTTGCTTTTCCTAGAACAAGACTGCTCTAACGAAGCAAGTGCTTGAACTGATGACTTTCTTGGGTAATGCACACGTGGGCACGCTGTTGAATGGCGCCTCTGGCTCGGTGTAGCATGGCAAGCTGAACAGATCTACAGGCTACTGTAATACGCTGGCAAAGGGTTTCTGGATTGTCCAGGTCCTCTGCATAAACGCGTTCTTTTAAATAACCCCAGAGGAAGAAGTCAAGGGGTGTCAAATCAGGTGATTTGACAGGCCAGGAGACTGGCCCTGGTCTTCCTATCCAATGACAAGGATGTGCCGCATTCAAATGATAGACGATCCTCGACCGATGCGAAGGAGTGCCATTGTGTGGAAATCACATCGCCATTCGCTCCATTAGTGGCGCGTTCTGTAATAATAAGGGAGCTCATTACGTAGGAATTCAGATATCGTGTTCCTGTTTGATGCCTCTCGAAGAATAATGGTCCAACAAGGTGCTTTCCCAAGATTCCACGCCAGACATTTACACCCCTTTGCTCTAGGAATGCTTCCTCCCTTACCCAATGAGAATTATCAAAACACTAGTAGTACGTGTTCTGGCGATTTACACTTACATTGTTGTGGACACTTGATTTGCCTGAAAACAGTATCCTACATGCGAATCGCACATCATTTACTACTCACTCCAGCAACCATTCACAAAAGGTCGCTCGAATTTCGAAATCTCTGCCATGAAGTGCATGGTGTAGGTGTAAACGGTAAGGATGAAACTTATTAGTGTTTACTATTCACACTACAGAAGACTGGCTAATGTTCAGCTTCTGAACAACTACCTGGTGCTAGTATGCGGATTGTTCTGGATGGCGTTCAAAATTGCTGCTGGACTAACACCTGATGATGCCGGTGTGTGTCTACAAGGGGGCATTCCCGCAAACGACGCTGTTACACGCAGACGCCTTTCAACATTCCGGAAGGTGTTTGCTGTTGGTTGTTTATTCGAATATTTCTCCCGATGTAGATGCTGAGCCTCTGGTGTATTTGTTCTTGCTTCTCCGTAGATCAAAGGCGTATCTACGTACTCGTCTGTCCAATACATAATAAAAGACTGCCACAAAACAGGTATCGTGCGCCAACGTACATGTGGAAAACCAAAAAGGTCGGCATTCATAGTAACACACTACATCATGCCAGTCCATGCTGCAGAAGTCATTATACCGGTTCTATTGTCAAATGCAGACAACCAAAGAGGATTTAAATTATATGTAATGTTCTAAACACTCAGGGACTTTATAATTAGATTATTGTGAAATTAGGTTTCAAAGTTTTGATCAACATAAAAAAATATATTTATAACACTGAGAATCGAGCCTATGTCATTGTGGGTTAAGACACAGGAGACGTTATAATCCTATTCCGCTATTTCGAGACGACTGAAAGCACCATCCGTGTTCTCTAGTACGACTTGTATGCCTGACGCTATGCCACCTCGCGAGTTTTTTTGCTTGATTGAGCCTTTTAAGACTGTTTTAATCATTTGCTGGGCGTTTTAATAATACAACTTAAATGGCAAAAGCTCTTATGCATGTTAATTGAGATGCACTAGACGCAGTTTATGCAAGAATGTAAATAAACCGTTGTTTAGTAATATGTCCGTTTTGAGTGTACGGATCCATGATGGATGAGGCGTTTCTCTAATTTTTTCCTAATTTTTCCTAATTCGAAAATGCTTATATGTACAGGTTGTTTCGAAACGACACCAAACGAATATGCCTGGTGAGTCAGCCGCATCTTATTTGTTTGGAAGGTAGGCCACCTATCAAACGGCATTTGCGCCTTAGTTCAGTTTTGCGCTTACTAAAATGTATTGCTTGACTTTTATAAAGAGAGGAATGCACAAAATTCAGAGGAATGTCGGTTGACAGAACGCACTCCTCGCTAAAATACACCTCAAAAACATGCGACTTTAATACTGAGAGCGAATTCCGGTTTCCAGTTGATTTCACAAACTTTTTGTTAGTATATACATAGCAACATAACAGTCTCCTGTATTTTAACCCACAATGACATAGGTTCGATTTTCAGCGCTGTAAATATTATTTTTATGTTGATCAAAACTTGGAAACCGAATTCACAACAATCTAATTATAAACTCCCGCAGGGTTTAGAACATTACATATCATTTAAATCGTTTTTTGGTTGTCTGTCTTTTATAACCGCACCAGTATGACGTCTGCTCCGTGGACTGGCATGATGTGTGCTACTATAATTGCCGACCCTTTTCGTTCTCCACCTGTATGTTCTCGCACGGTACCTGTTTTGTGACAGTATTTCATTATGCATTGGACAGACGAGTACGTAGATATACTTCTGATCTACGGAGAGGCAAGAACAAATACACCAGAGGCTAAGCATTTACACCGGGAGAGATATTCGAATAAACAACCAACAGCAAGCACCTTCAGAAAGTGAACATCAGCCAGTCTTCTGTAGTGTGAATATTGAACACTAATAAGTTTCATCCTTATCGTTTACACCCACCATGCACTTCATGGGAGAGATTTCAATGTTCAAGTGACCTTTCGTGAATGGTTACTGGAGCGAGTAGCAAATGAGGAATTCGCATCTAGGATACTGTTTTCTGACAAACGAAGATTCCATAACAATGGAACCATAAATCGCTAGAATATGCACTATTGGAGTGTTGATAATCTTCATTGGGTAAGGGCGAAAGTATTCCAAGAGCAGTGGGGTGTAAATGTCTAGTGTGGAATCTTAGGAGACCACCTTGTTGGACCATTATTCATCAAGGGGCATCTAACAGGAGCAAGCTATCTGGTATTCCTCCCTAATTAGCTCCCCTTATTATTAGAGAACGTGCAATTGACGGTGCGGATGCCGATGTTGCTTCAACACGATGGCGCTCCTCCGCATCGGTCGAGGATCTTCTGCATCATTTGAATGCTGCACATCCTTGTCATTGGATAGGAAGAGAAGGACCAGTCTCCTGGCTCGTCAGATCACCTGATTTGACACACCTTAACTTCTTCCTCTGGAGTTATTTAAAAGAACGCGTTTATGCAGAGGACCGGGATAATCCAGAAACCCTTTGCCAGCGTTTTACAGTAGCCTGTAGATCTGTTCAGCTTGCCATGCTACACCGAGTCAGAGGCTCCATTCAACAGCGTGCCCCCGTGTGCATTACCCAAGAAAGTCATCAGTTCAAGCACTTGCTTCGTTAGAGCAGTCTAGGAAAAGCAAAACGGCCATTTCAGGGCCACAACACATTCCAATTTGAAACGAAGTTTTTAATAGCACAATACTCCTATGACTGCAAAATTGTGCTTAACCTCCATGTTAAACTCTGATACTGCTATTTCCTTGTTTTCTCTGTTCAAATATGTACAAATGATGCTTATTTCAATTGCACCTACCTATAGGTGTGTTCAAACAACTATTTATTTGTAGTTCACCAATAAAGAAACATCAACCAATACCATGAAACAAATAAACAATTAAAAATAAAAATAATTTTTCAGAATAAAAATTGTAAACTCATGAGCCCTTCATGGTAAAAAACAAATTAGTATACCTATGCATCGGGTTCGAGCCATCTTCACAGCAGACAGATGACAACGTAGGTACATGGATACTGACTCTTTGATCCATAGGGTGACTACAACAAATATATACCAGGATAAGTTACGTTTTCTTGAACACCTGGATACCGCTGATGATCCTAGCAATCACATAGGCCATTCTACAACAAACAAGAAATTGTTGGGAAAATTTAAAGATGAAGCCAATGGAAAAGTCATTCATCGTTTTGTTAGACTAAGACCGAAAATGTATGCTCTCGTCATCGATGGAGGTGTAATCAAGAAGATAAAAGGCATAACTCATAGTGCTATTAAACAGTACATCACCTTTGGGAACTATGTAGACTGTCTTAAAAGCAGATAAATGATAAGAACGCCAAGGAACATAATTCTGTCTCGTCTGCATAATGTTACGTCAGTGGAAGTGAACAAAATATCCCTATCTCCACATAAGAGAGTAATTGCAGATGATGGAGTATCCACATATGCCCACGGACATTAGGGTGTTGTTAACAGTGAATGAAATAATAAGAAAACCTAAGGCAGAAATTTCATCCCAAGAAACAACAAACTCTTATACGCAGATGACATCTAATCATGGAAACCCTGAATAATAAGAGCAGAGGAAGGCGTTAAGTCTACCCTTCACAAAAAAACATTCTATCCCAAGTTCACATAAACATGAGGGACGTCTACCTCATTACATAAGCTAACGGAACACGCTTTAATTAACGTAAAATAGGCAAATTGAAAAAGTACCTACGACCCCATAATCTCAAATATCCTCATATCCTCATAAAATGATTTAAATAGCTGCACTTATCCTCACAATCCATGAAAGAGACATAAATCCTCAGTACTCCTGAAAAAGCTTGAAAAATATCATTAGTACATTGGTTTAGTAGTACAAAATGTTACAAGACGATACAGAAGGGGTTAAATGCTGGAAAAGTGCACAAGAGTATGAAGACATCAATCTGCATGAAAAAAAAGGAAAAGAAACTTGAAAACTGTACACCTAGACCATTTGTAGTAAGAAAAAATCTCTAATTAGCATATATACATCTAATGATAACAAAGATAGCTCTAGCTGTCATTCTTTTAGCCAAATACATCTCCTCAAGGCTAAAACGACTTTTTCACTAAATTAGTCAAACAACTTAAGCTACAATAATGTAAGACCACACCTCAAACCCATGCAACAGAGCCACAAGACCATGAGACCTAGCCTTGACATCAAAAAACCTGAAAGACTTAGCATGAAAGCCTGAAGACCTATCCACAAAACTGACGGCCTTTAAGCCTAGACCCACAAGATCATACTTCAAAGTCATAAGACAACACCTCAGACCTATAACCTTTAGCCCTAGACCAATACAGCTGACCTCGAGTCCATAAGACCTATCCACTAGAGTCAACAGCCTTTAGCCTCAGCACCGCAAGACCACACCACAAGACCTGAAAGGCTTAGCCTGAAGGGCTGGAAACCTATCCACAAGACTAGAGAGACTTAGCCTTAAGAGACCTACAGGCATTAACTTCAAATCCATAATGCCTAACCTCGAGACTAACAGCCTTTAGTCACCGGAGTAGCTACCTGAACTTCAAGATCATAAGACAACATGTCTTACTCGTACAACATAGCCAAAAAAACATGAGAGCTAACCACAAGACCTTATAGCTTTCAACCCTCAGACCAAGAGACCTACCCCTAAGTCCATAAGATCTAACCTCAAGACTAGAAAAACTTAGCCTCAGTGCCTGAAGACTGATCCACATGGCTAACATCCTATAACCGCGGGGCTCTAGGATCATGCCTCGAGACCATAAGACAATGCCAAAATACCAACAGCCTTTAACCCTAGATCCTAAGATGATACCTCAAGACCATAAGACAGCACCCATGACCTTATAGCCCTTAACCCTAGAACAAGACACCTACTCCCAAGTCCACAAGATCTAACCTCTAGATCCTACAGCCTTTAACCTGAGCACCATAAGATCCCATATCAAGACTTAACCACGTGACCAAAAGAGATAAGCATAAGACCCGAAAACTTAACAAGATGAAGTAGAGTTCCTGAAAACATAGAGAAGACACAAAAAAACAAAAAAGACTCAATCTATAGGAAAACAGAAGCGGATACTTACAGATCTCTTAATCAGCATATATACCTCTAGCAGTGACTAAGATAGTCCTATCAGCTCTAACATCGATATGCCTCAAGGATTTCTGCATCCCCACATACAAGTAGTTAGCATGATACAAAATAGCTGAGCCTAAACGATGTGGATTAGATGAGGGAGAAAAGAAACATGCTTAGGGTAGGCTGAGGAGGTAAGAGTAGAATACCTTAAGAAAGAGAACGAATAACAATAGCAAAAACAGCATAGGTTGAAGAATGATGAAAGAAAGCAAGCAAGCAAAGGACTATATTATGTTACATTAAAGGAGTAGGATAGATGAACTTAAGAAAAGAACTGTTAGGTTAAAAGGGGCAACAAAGGATTCCTGGAGCAGAGAACACAAGGTTAAGGATGAAATAAAGGAACCTAAGGACAGCAGTAGCCTAGGTTGCTGCACTTCCAACCAGTTTGAGCCATCTCATTCACAGTCTTGGGGAATATGATCTAGACCCTGGGGAATGCTACAAGCACTCCAGACTTATGCTAGGCCCACCATAAGCGCCATTGAATAGTACAGAAAAGAAGAGATTAAGCCCATGCAACTGCACCATCCATGCAATTCTTCATAAAAAAGAAAAAGTTTCTTAGCCATCCACCACCTCCATATTAATACCACTATTCCTAAACCACAAGAGACAACGTCCCAATATGGCAGAAGTTGGAGGTCCCTCCTCATTAGGGGATGTCATTCCTTCAATGACACATTCTGCTGTTGTTCATAACCCTTTTTCGGGAAATATGTTGTCGACCCGATGGAGAGGTACAAGCACCACAGACTTGTGCTAGGTCCTCCATAAGAGGAGGAGGAGGAGGAGGAGGAGGAAGAGGAGAGGGAGGGAAGGGTAGGAGGGAGGAGAGGGAGAAGCTAATTCTCCATAATATCATATCTCATTCACTCCTGACAATAACAAAATACTTGCCCATCAATCTTCCTCTACTCACCATTCTTAATTAAATTCTACCATCCCTAAGCCAGTAAGGGACAAGTTCCAGTATTATAAAAATCAAAGATCCCTTAAGATCCATCAATCTTCCCCATGCCCCCCCCCTTTTTTTTAAGCATTTAGCATCCTTAAGATGAGAGAGATGCTTCCAAAATGTTGATGTTTCATAAGCTCACCTGGCTGGATGTCCAAGAACATTTAATGTGGAGTTTGTTACCTTTTTTTTTTTTTTTTTAAATAAACAAAACTTCATACTTTCGATTCCTTGTGGTCTTCGCATGATGAATAACGTAAATAGTTTCATTGTAAATAGTCTATGAAATCCCTTTATTTGGGATGAATTTTATAGAGTTTTGTACTCTGTTAAACTTAAGATGTAGACAAAAATTTGCATAACAAAAATTGCAGATCTTGTTAAAATATACAGTTAATGGAAATTTATTTTTGTTGGCATTAAGGCTATGTTTGTAATGTTGGTTTGACTTTTACAGTGCAATTGCCATTACATTTTTTTAGAGGTTAAGATATCATTCTCTTTTTCTCTTTTCATAGAAAAAATATGAAATTTGAGACTCAGTATATAGTGACCTGCTTTATAGAAATTTGACTATTGCTTCTGCCTCCTGAATCCTATTTGTACCCACAAGGATATGTGCAGTTTACAGTTTTTTAAATCTTATGTACTTTGTATCATCTATGTTGGTGCCATATAGCTGTATATTGTCATATAATTATGACTTGGCATGTGTGTTCAGGATTCTGCCTAGTGACAATACTGAAGAAGTGTACTAATTAATCAAGGGAATTAAACACATCAGTTTTCATAGTAATAACTTATATATTGTAATAAGTCTTTCAAAAATGATAAATGCAAAAATGTTTCGAACATTAATATACCATATGTATTTATTTTAAATAATAAAAGTAGGTATATTATTATGGGGTTAGATCCATAAGTTTCTGGCCTAACCATTTTCTAAATATACGAAAAAAACTATATTTCATTTTTCAGTATATCATCCTTTATTGCAGTCTACTTTCTCACATTTTTGGAATGAGCATTTCAGTTTCCTCCCTCAGAATTGTCAGAGGTCCTGTCTCCAAAATAAACAGCATAAACATCATCCACTAGCTCTTCATCACACTTAAATTTCTTCCCTCAGAGGTTCTTCTTGAGTTTTGAGAAGAGAAAATAGTCACTGGGAGCCAGATCTTGGCTGCAGTATGGATGGTCGATCTCATTAGAGCCACATTATCTCCCAACTTCATTTGCAACAAGAGCTGTATACACAGGTGCATTGTCCTGAAGAAGGCACACAATCCTAGTCAACTTTCCTGGCCTTTTCTTTTTCATGGAAGCACTTAGTCTGTGCAGTATGCCACCATAGTCCTCTCATTTACTGTGGCATACCTTCTTGAAGCCAGTGAAGAATATTCCCCCTGAGTCCTAAAAGATGTTGACCATAATCTTTTGGTTGACTCTTTTTGGTTGATTCTCTTTTGGGCAAGGGATCACAGCAGAGAACCAAAGTTTCATTTCCTGTAACAAAAGTTTGCAGAACTTCAGTGTCAGTGTGAGTCAGAACTCCAAAAATGCCTGACAACAAAAGATTCGTTGCTGTTTTTGGACTGAGGAAAGAAGTTCAAGTACCTATCTTACATGAACTTTATTCATGTATAAATCTTCATGAATAATTTGAAGGACTGTTTTATGAAGGTCCAACCTTGTGCAATTTCATTAAACTTGAGCTCCTATATTCCATAATTTCTCCTTTCACAAAAACAGTGTTTTCAGGAAGGTGCATCCCCAAGAACCAACCTTCACACTCATCTTCAGTTCTTTCTTGGTCCATTCGAAACAAGTTGTTGGTTCCCATATAACCTGTCCAGTCACTATTTAATTCCATTTGTTATAAGTCCTCTTTTTGTGAAGAACTTAATAACCACTTGATACTCAATTTTGATATACCAGAATCTTCTACACATAGTCTTCTTCAAGCAACTATGTATGCCTAAACTAATGAAGACAGCAGAGGAAAAGTTAAAGCTAAAATTATTATGCAAACACTCATGTCTCGTGGTAGGGCATGAAGTATGTTTAGAAATAAGCAATTAATGTGTAACAGTACTTGAAACAGTATTGAAATGGGTAAACTTGAGATTACAATCTCAAAGGGTACATTATAATAATACATTGAATCTACTACGTTTTTCAAGCCTCATTTAGCCTCCAACAAAATATCATGTCAAATGATGAAAGCTTTACAAAAAAAAATGCCAAATTCAATGCATTTCTCTGGTGGGTGTAATGTAGTTCTATATAAGGCCTTTCATTTGTGTCATTTGAAATATTATACTCCTTTTAAATGAATGGTTCATGTAACGTCATTTTAAACTTATTTTTTCTATTGTTATATGATAATGTTTCAGGAACATGGAGTATATCCCACAGTCGACATGGGCATGTCGGACAGAGTTCCTCTGGTGCATCTGCAACTGTCACTGCCAGCTCTTCAAGCACATCATCAGGGAGGCAGAGGCGCAAGTCTGGTGATGATATTCTGCATCAGCAGACAACTACTACACAGCACCAAGCATCTTCTCCTTCTCGAAAGCCAGCAGGTGCCCTTTTTGATGCATTTCGACCACGCTCAAAGTCGGATGCATCACGTACAAAGAAGCCTTCCAGTACAGGAAGCACAATTATCTCACAGATGAAGAGTGCTATGCAGGTATTTTTATGCCCATGATGCTGAGCATGTGTCTTCTGACACTAAATACATATTTTTATAAAAGCTTTCTATCATCTCTGTAATTCTTTGCATTTCCTGTTTAATTCAAAATTAAACAGTTGACATTACTAAATAAGTCAACATTAGCTTAATTAATAAATAAATGAATTTCTTGTTCTCTATCATGATTCTCATTCCAAAAATGGCATGCTACTGCTGATTCATCATTTCTTTACTCATGATGTTCCTAAAATGCTGTTTAAGTCTAATGTTCAAATTCCTTTTGGTTTGCTAATTTAAAAGTTATTTCCCTCACCTTGCAACAGTGCAACAGTGGAACAATGGTTAGAGCATACTTCATATTAGAACAAACAGGCCATGACCACAAGGTACAAGCCTCAGTCTCACCAGTGCAAACCAGAAGCAATAACAGTAGCATATCAAATAATTGCCTTGAGTTGCCTTGTACTGTCTATTGGGAAAATATAGTAGATATATTCTAGTCCATCTTACATATTAACAAAATGTACTATAGCATCTCTTACCCTATGTTGCAAAAGGTGTGTAGCATCTGTTCTAAGAAAATGTGTTAAAATATGTAGAGAATAATATGCAACAAGATGCATTATTAAGAGTACCATATTGTACAAAATAATGTGCAGTATAGTTACACTAAGAGCCAACCTTATAATTTATTAAACTTTAACATATTTGTATTGTAATATGGAAGAACATAAAAGGCTTGCTCCTATACCATATTATGGAATGAAGGGAATGGAATATAGTGAAAGCTTGATTTGATGCATTTGTTACACAAAGAAACAATAAATGTCTTGCATTTGAATCTGTTTCATTTGATCAAGCAAGATTAATTATATTACTTATAATATGCTGAAATTTAAAAAGTTTTTGAAATACAAACAAGTTGTGTGTAAACACTATAAAATGTGTGCAATTCTTTATAAGTGAGGTTTATAAGTGAATCATAAAAAAAGGTTGCATTTTGCTGCAGTTAATAAATTACATCTTCATATTCATTGTTTCAATTACCTTATTCTGATTAAATAATGGTATCTTATGCTCAAAAACTTTACTCGTGTTACCATTA
This sequence comes from Mantis religiosa, assembly GCA_030765055.1. Lineage (NCBI taxonomy): Eukaryota > Metazoa > Arthropoda > Insecta > Mantodea > Mantidae > Mantis > Mantis religiosa. The sequence continues at coordinate 43,506 of JAUKNK010000203.1, forward strand.
TATGATAATACGAACAACTGAATATTATATTATTACTCTGGGAACAAGATTATTTTTTAACTAGATTATGTTAAATGAATGTTTCTTCCCTAATATTCCATTAGTACAACTACCTAAAAATAAATGTAAAATATTCAAGTGCAACATAGTATGAAAAAAAAAAAATTTAATTTGTATTTGTCATTGTGAAATATCATATAGTAAAGTAAATACTCTAATAAATCCTTTCATGGAAGTGTTGAAAACAGTGTTGTTGTATAAATTAAGTTAATTGGGAGTCGATTAGTAACACAAAACAACACTCACTTTTAAATTTTCCCGGTGAGTGAGTGTTGTTTTGTGTTACTAATCGACTCCCAATTAACTTAAATACTCTAATATTAGGTTTCTCTTTGTGCATATTGAAAACACATCTAGAAAATTTAGTTTCATGTTCAGTCTGGAAAGAGTAAATTTTATAATAGATGTAGACTGGAATTGTAACTTCAATATTTTACTATTCAGTACAGGTGAGGGAGTGTACACTGAAAGAGTTGGAGCTATCAAGAGACAAACTATCTGAGATACAAACATTTGCAAACTGAATGTCATGCTTCTTAAGGTTTAGTTTTTAGTTTCCTAGGAAACAACATGCAAGTTCAAGACACCTTTGTCTATCATATAGTCTATCATATGAGTACTCCAGTATATATATTGCAGACTTAAAACAGTGTAAGCTTTTTTATATCAATCTAACAGAGCCTCATCTTAAACAGTCCATTCTCTTTCAACTTATGTGCAGCAAAATCTTAAACAAACTTAAGAAAATAGATTTAGCGTTTAAGAGTAATCTCATACCTTCTAGCCTAAGAACAATTTTTTAAACATTTAAAGTCTCTTAGAAGATTTATATCTTATTTCTGTTTTGCAGCATTCTCTTAATATGTCATCTCCGTCCAGTAAATCATCTTCCAGTGACACAGCATCACATCACAATCATGTGGAACCAACACAAGGACGACCTAGGGCGGGATCAGAAAGCAGCAGTCGAGGACCTGTTTCTAAGGTCATGGACATGTTTCGTCACCGATCACATAGTGCTGTTTCTGCTGAGGACAAACGGAAAGCTGTGAGTATTTAAGTAGTATTTCTTCTAACGTCCTTGAGGCTTCATTGCTAGACAAAGTTGAAAAGAGGTGACATCAAATAGTCCAAACAGACTATTAAAATTGCAGACCTTCCTAAATCCATTTGAAATTGATTTAGGGATTTCCATTCATAAGGAAATTAAGGGTGAATGTTCCACATATACTAATTTTATTAAAGTGATTGTTCATGTGTGTTTGGAGGAATTTAGTAACAGTGACGTCAAAATTAATCGTAAAAACTATTTGTAGTTGGCTTATTGACACTTTTCACTTACTTTTTTATATTATTGAGGGACTAGTTTAATTGCTAAATTCAAAAACAAAAAATTAAATCCAATCAGTTAACAGATCTGGAATATACAAAATAAGTTGTAAAAATTGTGAAAAATGCTACATAGGTCAAATTAAATGAAATCTAAAAACCAGAGTCCAAGGGCACTTTAGAAACATCAGATTGAAACAAGAAGAAAAGTCAGCAGTAGCATTTCATTTTTGGAATGAAAATCATGACATTGATCCAAATCCAAAATTATTAAAAGGAGTGATAAACCAAAATAAACTGACAACATGGAAGAACATATTCATATGGAAAAATAAGGACTGCATAATGAACTTTGAAATCCCACCAGTAGATAATTTGACAAAGAAGTTCATAGTTCCACCACCAGAGAGAGGAGAACAGAAAACAGATGTTAGTTGGAAAGAGGTTGAAAATGGAGGCAATAGCATTTGAAACTAGTCCCTCAATAATATAAAAAAACTAAGTGACAAAGTGTCAATAAGTCCACTACAAATAGTTTTTACGATTGATTGTTCATATTAATGCATTTATATTATTGATTAGTACAGCAAAAGCTCCAAAATAAAGTTATACTCCACAAACCATCCTTCGAATTAGGCATTGAAAATCATTCATAAAACTACTTAATGATTTGCTAATTCATAGAACATCTTGCCAAGTAAAAAATATGTCGGTGAATGTAGTACATATACATGCTCATCTGTTGTGCATTATGAATGAATTATTTATCTCCTATTTCAAAGATACCATTACCAATTGCATTCCTTAATGTTTACTATATTAGCTACAATATTATTTCCTTATTGTATTTTTTCTTTTCTTCTCTGAGCCGTTGGCTCTTATTCTCCCTAAATATTCTCCATCATTTTAATCCTTTTTGTCCTGATCAGTCAACATTTTAATTGCAATAACTTGTGTAATACGTCCCATTTTTCTTCACATCCCCTCCCCCTAGACCTTTACTCCATCACCTTCTAATAAAAAATGAATATTCCCTCTGACTCCTTGCACAAACATGCCTTTCTTCATTATCTTCTTTAAAACCTTTCAAAAACAATGCTCCTAATTGCATCCAAGCCATATCTTTCCTGTCAAATTTTCTACAGTAATCACATATTTCTCTTACCCAATTAATTATTCATATAATTTTAGAGAACTTTTATCTCTAACACAAACCTAAACCTCTAACTTCTCTATATCTTCAGCTCTGTGCATAACTTCTCAGAATCCTATTCTATTTTAAATTTTGTTTCCCAGAGCTTCGCCATCACAATTTTTTGTAATGCTTTCCCCAATTATTAAATTTCATTATTTTCATTTGGTATCTTATACACTCTTTTAGAACTATATGCCCTCTGAACTTTAAATCCTATACCAATATTTAAAATTCTCTCCATCACGAAGTTTTTTTCTCCTTACTCTCCATAACTATTGCTAATCAGCACCCTCTGGTGAAAGTTTTGAGTAGCCCTAACACCACTTTGCAAAACATTCTATGTATTACATCAACTTTTGCCAACATTTGAAGGTCCAAAACGCGTCCACTCCATTTGATATCTTTATATCCATTCTCTTTAATGATTTTAATGGCAAGTTTGGAACTCTATTTAAACATGTTCTAACGGCTCTCATTGCTATTTACTTTTAACAGTGATGTTCCTCACATTTTGTTCCTCCCTACTTGGTAACCTTACCCATAAATGGTCAAATTTTTCAACTGCTCCCCGTAACTTCCTATGTAGGAAAGGTCTTTCATCCTTTCTTAACTTACACCACTTTTTAAGTATAGTAAAATATTAAATATTACAAATAGAAGCATTATTAACAGTGAAGTTTTCTTCATGTTGAGGTTTTGTTGAGTCACACTTGTTTACACTCACCTTCACTTATAATTTTTAAAAACGCTGGTACGTTTTCCAGGACATTGGCCCTCTTCCTCAGCAGTTTAGTGACTGACTCTCCCCCTTCCTTTCCTCTTCCTTCTCCTGTATCTGATCCTGTTGCCATCTGGTGTTAGGAGCACAAAGTTTCAACACTTCATTAAGTGGTGGGATTTCAAAATTTATAACATGTTCACTGTTTTTAATTATGTGGATTTTTTCCCAGATGTCTAATTCTATTAGTGATTCTAATGGTTTCAACAGTTTTATATTTTGCCCAATGTTTTGGTTTTTTTTCCAAAAATGATGCGATACATCAAGAGGAATGGTTGCAACCCAATTTCACATCAACTGGCAGTCTTCAGAAGCTTGATCCAACGGTTATACAGTGTCCCATTGAGCAAGGAGGATTTTCAAAATGAATGAGAATATATATTAGGAGTAGCAAAGGAAAATAGATTCAACCCTGATCTCATTAGGAACATGCTCAAAAAGAAAGAAAGGCAAAAAGAAATCTCATAAAATACAACACTAACACCACTTTCAGACCAAAATTGGAAATATAAAAAATTTACTTACCACCCCTGGGCTTTTAAAAAATTTTAGAGAATCTTAAAAAAATTCAATATAAAACTGGCCCCACAGAATAAATTCAACCTGAAGAGCGTTCTAAACAAACCTCTTAAGAATACAATTCAAAACACGCTAAAATCCGGAATCTATCAGATCAATTGTGAGGGTTGTGAGAAGTTCTACATAGGCAAAACAAAGAGAAACTTGGAGATCAGGCTAAGAACACCAGAGAAACATAAAACTAAAGCAAATAGACAAATCCGCTGTATCACATAATTTTTGGAAAGAAAACCACAACATTGGGCAAAATATAAAACTGTTGAAACCATTAGAATCACCAATAGAATTAGAGATCTGGGAAAAAATCCACATAATTAAAAACAGTGATCATGTTATAAATTTTGAAATCCCACCACTTAATGAAGTGTCACAACTTTGCGCTCCTAACACCAGATGGCAACGGGATCAGATACAGGAGAAGGAAAAGGAAAGGAGGGGGGAGAGCCAGTTGCTAAACTGCTGAGGAAGAGGGCCAATGTCCTGGAAAACGTTCCAGCATTTTTAAAAAATAATAAGTGAAGATGAGTGTAAACAAGTGTGACTCAACGAAACTTCAACACATAGTAAAATATACCTAAACAGACCTTTATATGCTGGAAACCTGGAAAAATGGAAAATAAGTTTCGGAATGAGAGATTTCCATATAAAATTACACTTTAAGCCAGAAAACTGCCCAACTCAGAAACTGAAGTATTTTTCAGGAACTGTTGGGGTATAACCTGATTAAAACAGATTACGTTGTGCAGTGGATTACAACATACATATTTTAAAAAGTGCAATAATTTTGAGGGCGACTGCACTTGAACCATAGTTCCAGGAACCATAAAGTCATAACCTGTAATCCTTCGAGGAAAAGGGAAAATAAACCGTTATCTTTCTCAACTCTCTACCCTTACACATGGTAAGGGTACAACTGTTTTGTAGTATGTTCATTCTAGTTCCATTCTTACAAGTGATCAAATATTAGTGGGGAAAAAACTGATGTTGGTGATTGCTAGAAACATAATTTGTGTGTACACAAATTCTGTAAAATGAGTACTAAACATAAGATTATAACTGGAGGATAAAATTAAGTTTATTGAAGAACATGAAAAGGACAGCTATCCAGCTAAAGAATAAACTGTGTTGTTTAAAGTGAGGAAAACACAAATTTGAGATTTTGGAAAACAAAATAAAAATTAGACGAGAGGCTAAAGGAGACAGCAGGACACGTGAAATGCTTCACAAAATCTACAGAGTATGACGAGCTAAAGTGTGCTGAGTTCGAGTGGCAAAGACCATTTCAGACCTTCCAATTATGGCTCGAGAGTTTCAAACATAGCCATAACATTGGTTTGAATAGTATGTGTGTTGAAGCAAATGATGTTGATATGCAGACAGATGTAGATTGGGAAGGGAAAGTTGAAAATATAGCACGTTATACATATCAGCCTATTATTATTTACACTTCATTCTATATTATTCCTTCTTGTAAACCTGTGCGATTATAGTTTTTGTAATTTCTTTGTATTCAAGGATAATCCTCTGTAAGATGGAAACCTGTGTATATGGAAAATAAATGCTGGAATGATTGCGTTCCATTTTAGAGATGTTTTACTGTACCACTATTTTCGACTTTCTTACATTCAGCCTAAGCCTAAATTCTACAGTCCATTTATCTCATTAATAGTATGCTGTAGACCAAGCATACTGTAGTGGAACTTAACATAAGGTTATCTGTGATTAGAAGTTCAGGCACTTTTGTTATCTCCTCTACTACACTTTAAAATTCTTTCCATCATGTTGCACATTATATTACAATTAACTTTCTGTCTAGTTGCACTGCTCTGTGTGAAATCTTTCATTATTCTATACAGGATCTAGTAATATCAATGTTATTTATTTATTCAGCATCAGATAAAGCTTTGCCTTCAGAGCACAATGATTAAAGGACCTAGCTCATTTTGGAGAGCCTAGTTTGATTTAGAGCTGCAGTTGGTATTGTTTTATCCACTTAAATTTTTTCAAAATATATTTATAGAATACGAAGTTTTATACCAAGGTATCTTTTCTCCCTATGAATTTCAAAAATAGAAGTCAGTCTGACATGCGCCCTATGAGACTCGGATTCGTATGTTCTCCATACACATGCCTGAGATACACTTGTGAGTACCATTCCATTGGTCTGGATGTTACAATTGCTGAATTTTAGGCAGTAACCCAAAAGTTGTGGACAAGACACTTTATAGAACTCACTTGTTTAAAAGTGTAGTATTATCTAGTTACACATGGTTTGTTATGTTCAGTTTCCAAACTGAGCAATTTATTGTTACACAGGGAGTATAAGTATCATTTTTAGGCTGGCATCAGTTCAATAACTAGTTCAATACATACTTACCAAACTCTAGTTGTGGTAGCTATGAGGACCTTAGAGCCACCAGGCTCGTGTGATGCTGTTCAAATGATCTATTTTCTATTTTGTGTTTTAACTTCTTCTTTTTATCTTTAACATTATAACTTTAGAAAGTTCTTTAGATTTGAAGTTTTGACTTAGGACCAAAAGCTAGCTTCAATGACCCCTGAAATCTTACTCACTCACAGTTGACGAACAGTAATGTAGGCAAACAAAATCATGGATCATAAAGGAGCATTGCTTCTCAACATTTACAGCAGCTGTTTCTTGAAAGTCATAAACTGGAGTTAAACAAAAATAGTATATCCCTGAGAAATCTAAATGTGTCGGGTCAGAAACTTTTTTTTAGTGTTTGTTTTTTGATGGACTGAGGACGCAAGCGATTTGCTTGTGAAATCAATTTCCATTAAAAAGAAAAAAGTATTAACATCAATTTCTTAAGATAAGTGGAGCCTTAGTAGCAAATATTTATATTTGTGTAATATTTATTGCTTCTCTGTAATTAGCTTCATTTTCTACGTAAGGGAAATGATATAAATCTGCAACTATCAGTTGTCCTTCCCTCAGTCACAATTGTGCCATAAATGTGTTCACAGCATCAGCTAAGCACACTATGTTTTGATTTCTACCCTGCAAGCCTGTATTGAATTGATCCAAATAACCAAAAACATCAGTTGAAAATGGCAGGTCACACAACCATTCGTCTTTTGTCAGATCAGGAACTTCATTTCCCTGAACAAATAATGTAAGACATAGTTATTATTTTAAGACTGTCAAAAGTACAAAAGTGTATGGACATCACTATTGTTGCATTTAAATTGGGATGCTTACTTTGCTTTTCATAAATTCAGCAATGACGTGACATTGTAGAAAGAAACATATCAACATGGGTCCCCTACTGAGCCACCTGACATGACAGTAGTACAGTAATTTTGAAAATTCCATACCCAGCTCTTGCATGAGATTTTGAAATTGTCTAAGTCGAAGGCTACTGGATCTAATATGATTTACATATCTTACAACAACTGACATTACATTTGATGGATAGAGTCAACATGAAAAATTCACTGCCATAGTCGGGATTTGAACCACGGATCTTCTGGTTTCCGTCCAGCCGCACTACCATTGTGCTACTATGGCCAACGTGCCGACATGACATTAAATTCTCCATTTGACTCATATATTCCCCGGCTAGCCTATATACGGCTAGTGTGGAGAAATGATTAATTTCCATCAATTAACTAAAATGACATTACATTATTTAACATAACAGACTTAGCGCATAAAGCCTCCCTATCTATGATGCAGTGTATGGGCAAGAAGTCAGATTCAGTATTACTATGTTGTAAAACCTTGCTCAACCTGCCAATGGAACCATTTTTCCATGCTTTTCCATGCTCCATCGGTCGCAACACTCACGATTTTGTCCTATGGAAGCTCAAATTTGTTTCCTATATCATGGACAGCATTGAAAATGTCTATTCCACAAGTTTTTTTGTGTTTTTTTGTTTTAAAGGACACTATATCTGACATTTCTTCTAAGATATTTAATTCATTATAAATGCCCCTCAGAAATACAATTAACCGTGCCTCGTCAGATCTGTCCACCGATTCGTCCAGGACTACAAGTAGAGAAAAACATGTTAATGAACTTAGTTTGTCCTTTAATTGCCTTTAAATCTCAACCCAAGTCTTCTGTGTGACTTGTTACAGTACATCAAGAGAGACTAACTGATGCAAATAAATTAACTAAATTGGGACAAAATTCCTTTGCAGCAACTAGCAAGCATTGCTTGATAAATTCGTCTTCACTAAATGGTGTCACATTTTTTTCCAATAAGTTCCGCCAGTTTATAAGAAATCTGTACCACATTTTCAACATTAGGGTCATATTTAACAGATGCTTTCATTTCTTCCAGTTTCTGTGATCTGGCTTGACCTAGAACAAAGATATGCTAAATGCTAGTAGCAATGCCAATGACTGCTGCCTCTGCCTCTCGCTGCCTTGGTCACTTTTGTGGGGAAAACAACACATTTAGGGGAAGGAAGTGTGTGCTGTACAACTGAGTATGCCTGGGGTAGATAGTACAAAGTAGAATGATTTCAGGGCAGGCATTGATTGTGCAGTCAACACAGACAGGACAGAGAGGAATCCACTATCAGATGTAGTGTAGCAGCAGTAATGGAGATGCAGTTATGACTTGCGTGACTTGCGTGTGGAGTCTAAAATTATTCTTGATTTTCCTTCAGTCATGGTTTCCATGACTATCATTTGGCTACCTGGTATCTTAGCATGTTCTCTCATACACAGGACGTTTCAGAATTCAACCGAAAAACTCTTTGAGACTTATAGAGGGGTGTTTTGGGAATAATTTGAGGTAGGACACTTATGATCCCAAAGTGCATAATTTTGTGCAATAAATTTGAGATAGTATTAATTAAGTTAATTAGGAGTCGATTAATAACACAAAACAACACTCACTTTTAAATTTTCCCGGAACCGGTTTCTGAGGTCTTCCCTCTATCTTCAGCCGGACATCGACTAGTTCTCATTGGTGTAGCTGGCAATATTTTGTCTTCGGTCTCCTCTGGTGGCGGTTCGAGGAACTTGCTGAACAAATCTTTCTGGGGGATGTCGAAATTGAATACTTTGTTCCTATTTTTTGAAATAAAGATTTGTTCCCATGTGGACAGTTCTTCTTTTCCTGTTGTATGTTTTAGTAATTTTGGTTCTGGATTTATGTTGTGGTTTTTTTCCCAAAAATGCGTGGCAACTGCTGATTTTTCTAATTGTTTGTATTTTATGTTCCTAAAGTGTTCCTTTGCTCTTGTTTCTAAATTTCTTTTCGTTTTTCCAATATAAATTTGACTACAGTCACAGCATTCAATTTGATATATACCAGATTTTTTGTTAGATGGAATGGCATCTTTGATGTTTGAGCAAATTAGGTTTTTTAAGGAGTAATGGTTCACTGGAGCTAGTTGAATGTTTTGTTTTTTGAAGACTTTTTTGAATTTATCAAAGGCCCATGGATGGTAAGTGAATTTTTTGAAGATCATTTTAGTTTCTGTAGCTGAGAGGGTTGTGGTTTCCTTTAGTAGTTTCTTCTTTTTTGCTAAGTTCACTTTTTTGTCTACTAGTGATTTGGGAAAGTCATTTTTCTGTGCTATTTCAATAATTTTGTTGTATTCTATTTTGTATTCTTCTGCTGTGAGAGGGATGTTGACCAGTCTGTGTGCTAAACTATTAAAGATTGCCTGTTTGTGGGATCTTGGATTGTAGCCATTAGCTTTTATGTAGTTGTCTGTCTGTGTTGGTTTTCTGTAAATGCCAAAGTTTATTCTATTTTTATTTCTGATTATTTTTAGATCTAAAAATGGTAAATACTCGTCTTTTTCAACTTCTACAGTGAACTTGATGCTTTCTTCTTGAATATTTAAAAGTTTTAGTGCATCACTGATGTGTTTTTTTGGCACTATGGCAAATATGTCATCTACATATCTTTGCCAGAGTTTGAACATCCATGGGAAACCTTTAGTGATCCTTATTTCTAGTGCACTCATGTACAGATCGGCCAGGAAGGGTGATAAGGGGTTTCCCATTGCTAAACTGCTGTGACTGTAGTCAAATTTATATTGGAAAAACGAAAAGAAATTTAGAAACAAGAGCAAAGGAACACTTTAGGAACATAAAATACAAACAATTAGAAAAATCAGCAGTTGCCACGCATTTTTGGGAAAAAAACCACAACATAAATCCAGAACCAAAATTACTAAAACATACAACAGGAAAAGAAGAACTGTCCACATGGGAACAAATCTTTATTTCAAAAAATAGGAACAAAGTATTCAATTTCGACATCCCCCAGAAAGATTTGTTCAGCAAGTTCCTCGAACCGCCACCAGAGGAGACCGAAGACAAAATATTGCCAGCTACACCAATGAGAACTAGTCGATGTCCGGCTGAAGATAGAGGGAAGACCTCAGAAACCGGTTCCGGGAAAATTTAAAAGTGAGTGTTGTTTTGTGTTATTAATCGACTCCTAATTAACTTAATTTATACAACAACACTGTTTTCAACACTTCCATAAAAGGATTTGAGATAGTATGCCACTCGTACCACCTCAATGATCTATCTAATAATTTGCTGCACTACACTACCTATGTACATGTATGACTTGGTGGTAAAATAAGGGTTTCTCAAGACAAAAATACCACATTCGAAGTTCAAGCCCAAATTTCCTTTTTATGTGCAAGTTTGTGTATACATGCATGCACATTTTTCTTCAAATAGTTGTTTGTGAAGGAGACAGAATACTTCTTTGCTCCATTTCTTACTACTGGTGCTGTCAAATGTAGTCAAGTAAATTAAATGAATGAATTCTGAACAGGAATGTACAACATAAGATACTGTAAAATTTTAAAACTGCATATTATATGCAGGTAATGAGAATACTTTACAGATGTGACATCATTTTATTGTTGTTGCATGGTTTAAAACCATGTGCTATATCACTCCCTGATTATTTCTTATATCCATATAAGAGAAATTTTATTGCTGCTTCTTTTGTTCAACTTGTTTATCGTTAATTAATTTCTACATTTAATTAAATAACACTGAATATAGCTGCAGGGACCTTTTGAAAGTAAGAAAAATCTAAGATAACTGGACAATAGGAATGAACATAAGGCGGGGCTAGGCGTGGCTGTCTATTTTTGACTAGCCGTTGAGGAGAATGTGACGTCGTACAGTTCAACGCGCGGACTGGCCTGCTTTGCCAAACGCTCTGGCTAATTTATTTGCGCACTAAAGAGATACTAATTACAAAATTATTTTGTTGTTCTCATGTCCTAGAGATTTCTTTCTGAGGGTCACTGTCCAAACTCCATGTTTGCGGCACATCTGATTTCAGAGATAGGGAAAGATAAGATGCGTTACTACAAAGAAAAGAATCAGTAATGGTCTATGAAGAAAAACAGACACGTGCTGATACATTTTGTAAGTTGCATTCAGTGAAGTAGTGATTTTTGTAACAGTGCAGGCGTGCTTTTCAAAGTTAGTAAATATGTCACATATCAAGTTCAGTAGTACAATACAATGCAATGCAATACAATACAATACAATACAATGTTTATTAGCCACAGGAATTCATACAGAATTATAGGCATTGTCAATATAGTTAGAATATTTAACAATATTTACAATTCATCTATGAGGTATTTACAATCTAAAGTTTACAGATAATTTACACAATTACACTTTAATTACACTTAATTTCAATGCTTTGGACAGCTAAAATTCTTCATTGATGAATCTTCCAATCTCGGACACAGGGAACAAGAATAGAAATAGAATACATTAGTATATGATGTGTGTTTGGAGGAATTTAGTAACAGTGACGTCAAAATTAATATAAAATTATTTGTGGTTGGTTTATTGACACTCGTCACTTACTTTTTCATATATTTATGAGAGACTAGTTTCAAAGGCCCTGGCCTCCATTTTCAATCTCTTCCCAACTGGCAACTGTTATCTGCTCTCTCTGGTGGTGGAACTATGAACTTTTTTGTCAAATTATCTGCTGGCGGGATTTCAAAGTTCATTACGCGATCCTTATTTTTCCAGATGAATATGTTCTCCCATGTTGTCAATCTATTTTGGTTTATCACTCCTTTTAATAATTTTGGATTTGGATCAATGTCATGGTTTTCATTCCAAAAATGAAATGCTACTGCTGACTTGTCTTCTTGTTTCAATCTGATGTTTCTAAAGTGTTCTTTGACTCTGGTTTTTAAATTTCTTTTTGTTTGACCTATGTAGCATTTTTCACAATTCTTGCAATTTATTTGGTATATTCCAGATTTGTTACCTGAAGGAATTTCATCTTTTGTTTTTGAATTTAGTAATTTTAAAATTGAGTATCTATTAGTAGGTGCCAAGATGATATTTTGTTCCTTGAATATCTTTTTAAATTTATTAAATGTTTTTGGATGATATGTGAATGAACTGAATATGCTGTTGCTTTCTTTTCCTTTAATAAATGTGGTTGTTTCCTTAATGGTTTTCTTTAGTTTAGATTTTCTAATTTTCTTCAACACCAAACTTTTGTTGTATCCGTTTTCTTCTGCTATGTGTATTATTGCTTTTTGTTCCTTGAAATATTCTTCTTTTTCCATGGGTATGTTGACTAGTCTGTGTGTAAGGCTGTTTATTATTGCATGTTTATGTGTAATTGGGTTGTGGCTATTATTTTTTATATAATTTTCTGAATGTGTTGGCTTCCTGTAAATTCCAAATTTTATTTTTGTATCATTCCTGATGATATTTAGATCCAAGAAAGGTAGTTGTCCATTGATTTCCTTTTCTATTGTGAATTTGATAGTCCTTTCTTGCAGATTGAGTAATTTTAATGCATCATCTAAATGTTTACTTGGTACAATTGCAAAGATGTCGTCAACATATCTATACCAAATCTTGAAGATCAATGGGAAGGACTTTTTAATTTGTGTTTCAAATGCACTCATAAATAAGTTAGCCAAAAAAGGTGAAAGTGGATTGCCCATTGATAGTCCTGATTTCTGCTTGTAGTGTTTTCCATTAAAGCTAAAGAAGTTTTGTTCAATGCATATTTTTGTTAGAGAAATATATTCTTCTGCTTCTATTGCTTCCATATCAATTGTAGCTAGCCATTTTTTTAACACCGTCTGCAATTTTTCTGTTGGTATGCTTGGAAATAAAGATGTGACATCAAATGAAACCAGTCTGTCATTTTTGTCCAAATTTATATCTTTGATTTTTTCTACTAAATCTAAAGAGTTTCTTAAATTTGCACTTTCAAATTTTGGAAAACTATTAAATTTACTTAGTAACCATTTGGCCAAATTATATGTGGGGGCATTTATGCTACTAGTAATAGGTCTCATGCCTTTCCCTGTTTTATGAATTTTTGGCAGCCCATATACTCTTGGTAATGTTGGATTATCTACTTTAATTTTGTGCAATTCTTTTTTGTTGATTATTTTGCTCTCTTTTAGCGTTTTATTTGTGGTTTCAATGCAGTACTTTAATGGATTAGTTTCTACTTTTTGGTAATTACTGTCTTCTAACAAATCTTCCATCCTCTTTGTGTATTCTTCTTTTTCCAGAATTACTAGTTTATTTCCCTTGTCTGCTTTAGTATAAATAACCGGTTTCTTTTTAAGAGCTTTTATGATTTGGTTACTAAAATTCTTTTTCTTTTCATTTTTAATCTCTTCTACTATTTTGGAGCATTTGTTTTTTACTGTGTTTTTACTTTCTTCATTAAGTGTTTGTGTAGCAATTTGGATGTCAGCAATGTAATCTTCAATTTGGTTGGAATAATCTACACATGTCTTTATAAATTTATGTATCAAGAAAAAAGTAGTACCGAATTTCGTAAGAAAAATAGTAAAATTTGATAAAAATAGTAGACAACAAAAAGCAGCAGAGAGAAAAGTATTAATTGTAGAAAAGAATAAACACTATAGAAATAAAAACACGCTAGAAATAAAATTGTACAATTTGCATCAAAAACTTACGAAACAATTAGGAAGTATATTTTGGGAAAATTTTGAAAACAATTTATTAGCATATCTTAATAGAAAAATGAAGACAAAAACAGCAAAGTTAAAGAATAAATTAAAAAATTTATGCCAGAAAGCAGGCACTTTTAAAAAGATAAATCAAAAAGACAAACATAACCTAAAAGATCATCTAAACAATGTGGTAAACCTATCAAACCAAAATTTTACAAAAACAGAACTGAATATGCTGAATCTAGGTTTAAAGACATGTGTAGATTATTCCAACCAAATTGAAGATTACATTGCTGACATCCAAATTGCTACACAAACACTTAATGAAGAAAGTAAAAACACAGTAAAAAACAAATGCTCCAAAATAGTAGAAGAGATTAAAAATGAAAAGAAAAAGAATTTTAGTAACCAAATCATAAAAGCTCTTAAAAAGAAACCGGTTATTTATACTAAAGCAGACAAGGGAAATAAACTAGTAATTCTGGAAAAAGAAGAATACACAAAGAGGATGGAAGATTTGTTAGAAGACAGTAATTACCAAAAAGTAGAAACTAATCCATTAAAGTACTGCATTGAAACCACAAATAAAACGCTAAAAGAGAGCAAAATAATCAACAAAAAAGAATTGCACAAAATTAAAGTAGATAATCCAACATTACCAAGAGTATATGGGCTGCCAAAAATTCATAAAACAGGGAAAGGCATGAGACCTATTACTAGTAGCATAAATGCCCCCACATATAATTTGGCCAAATGGTTACTAAGTAAATTTAATAGTTTTCCAAAATTTGAAAGTGCAAATTTAAGAAACTCTTTAGATTTAGTAGAAAAAATCAAAGATATAAATTTGGACAAAAATGACAGACTGGTTTCATTTGATGTCACATCTTTATTTCCAAGCATACCAACAGAAAAATTGCAGACGGTGTTAAAAAAATGGCTAGCTACAATTGATATGGAAGCAATAGAAGCAGAAGAATATATTTCTCTAACAAAAATATGCATTGAACAAAACTTCTTTAGCTTTAATGGAAAACACTACAAGCAGAAATCAGGACTATCAATGGGCAATCCACTTTCACCTTTTTTGGCTAACTTATTTATGAGTGCATTTGAAACACAAATTAAAAAGTCCTTCCCATTGATCTTCAAGATTTGGTATAGATATGTTGACGACATCTTTGCAATTGTACCAAGTAAACATTTAGATGATGCATTAAAATTACTCAATCTGCAAGAAAGGACTATCAAATTCACAATAGAAAAGGAAATCAATGGACAACTACCTTTCTTGGATCTAAATATCATCAGGAATGATACAAAAATAAAATTTGGAATTTACAGGAAGCCAACACATTCAGAAAATTATATAAAAAATAATAGCCACAACCCAATTACACATAAACATGCAATAATAAACAGCCTTACACACAGACTAGTCAACATACCCATGGAAAAAGAAGAATATTTCAAGGAACAAAAAGCAATAATACACATAGCAGAAGAAAACGGATACAACAAAAGTTTGGTGTTGAAGAAAATTAGAAAATCTAAACTAAAGAAAACCATTAAGGAAACAACCACATTTATTAAAGGAAAAGAAAGCAACAGCATATTCAGTTCATTCACATATCATCCAAAAACATTTAATAAATTTAAAAAGATATTCAAGGAACAAAATATCATCTTGGCACCTACTAATAGATACTCAATTTTAAAATTACTAAATTCAAAAACAAAAGATGAAATTCCTTCAGGTAACAAATCTGGAATATACCAAATAAATTGCAAGAATTGTGAAAAATGCTACATAGGTCAAACAAAAAGAAATTTAAAAACCAGAGTCAAAGAACACTTTAGAAACATCAGATTGAACAAGAAGACAAGTCAGCAGTAGCATTTCATTTTTGGAATGAAAACCATGACATTGATCCAAATCCAAAATTATTAAAAGGAGTGATAAACCAAAATAGATTGACAACATGGGAGAACATATTCATCTGGAAAAATAAGGATCGCGTAATGAACTTTGAAATCCCGCCAGCAGATAATTTGACAAAAAAGTTCATAGTTCCACCACCAGAGAGAGCAGATAACAGTTGCCAGTTGGGAAGAGATTGAAAATGGAGGCCAGGGCCTTTGAAACTAGTCTCTCATAAATATATGAAAAAGTAAGTGACGAGTGTCAATAAACCAACCACAAATAATTTTATATTACATTAGTATAGTTATGCGCAACAGACTGATTAATGTATGCTTTACCTGATTTGTATTCTAAGTATTCATTTACTGAGTAAAACTGATTTTTTTTTTTAAGAAATTGTGTAGCTCTGCCTTAAACTTATTTATAGAGGGTATGTTTTTTAATTTATTTGGCAAGTGGCTGTATAGCTTTAAACCCATGTATTTGACAGAAGTCTCAAATAGTTTTGTTTTATGAATATAGGTGTGTAATTTGTCTTTATTACGTGTGTTATGGGTGTGTATTTTAGCATTCGTGACATAGTTCGCCGTATTAGTCTCCATGTAAATCAATAACTGTTTCATATATAAACTTGGTATGGTCAAGATATTCAAATCTCTGAAATGATTTCTACAGCTTTCCATTTTTGGAATACCAACCATAATTTGCAATGCTTTCTTTTGTAGCTTAAATATCTTACTATTTCCCCACAATGGTAGTCTATATGATAGTAGTGAATGAAAGTAAGCAAAGTAACAGGTTCTGAGTGCAGTAAATTCTACTGGAGGCTTCAGCTGATGTAAAACAAAACAAACACGGCTCAGCTTCTCTGCTAACTTTTCTATATGTTTGTCCCAACTTAAATTTTTGTCTACGCATAGAACTAAGAATTTAGTTTGCTGTTCAAAATTTATATATCTGGAGCCAATTCTGATGCAAGGGTTTTCCATTTTCTTACAAGCCTTATGCTGAAAGTGTGCCTAGTAGTGACTATGAGACAACTCGTAAGATTTTACATAAGTAGGCTAGAAATATTAATTTTCAGTGTATTTCCTTTTCAAATAGGTGTCAAAGATATTTTCGAAAGTACAAATTTCGCTCAAGAGTCAAGAATTAACAGCACAAACTTGTAATGTGAGTGCTCATTCTGTGACAAACATTGTTAAAGAAGGCAAACAGTTCACCAAATTAGGAGAATTTCCCATATTTAGGTATACTGGAAAATATCAAGCAGCTAAAGAACATGCCACCAGACAATTTTCAAAAGAGTGATTTACGTAGAAAAATGTACGATTTATATGACAGGGGTGAATATCCAACTGCCAAAAGGCTGACCAATTAAATGAAGGAGAAAATAGAATATATGCACTCTGTATCTTTTATGTATAATATACTGAAGTCTCTTGGATTCAAACATAGGAGAACCAATGATGGTCGCAAATTTCTGCTTGAAAGAAGCAATATTGTTGCTGCAAGACTAAAATTTCGGAGCTCAATGCACAACATTAGAAATACAGTGATTAATGGTGTAAAAATGCTTCATAAATACACATTTGTATTTTCATATTAAGTATTTTAATGAAACAAGAAGTGGTTTAAAGTCCATTACAGGCAGTATATAATTATGGCATCATTAAAGTAGAGACTATATTCACAAATCGTTAAAATGTCATTATTTTGTTTCATTGTAGAATATGCCATTCTTTCATTGAACACATCTGAGCCACTTTGGTTTGTGTACATATGGTCGATAGCTGTGTAACCAAATTGTTCTGTGGTTCAAGGTTTTAAGGTTCAGTTTACGCTACCACGCCATAATCATTGTATATGTTCTCACACACACGCTGAAATACTAAGCTAACTTCTCTATCAGCATCTCTGTGTACATCCCAGACGACTTGCTAGGTGGATTCAGTGAGAAAAAGGCAGATATATCTTCCATCTCTATTGCCTGCTTACTGTGGCACTGGCAACGTTAAGAGAGTAGGATCACCGTACTGGTTGAACCCATGTTCATTCTTATTTTGTAGCTACTCTAGTATTGCAGCTGCAGTGTGCAAACAGGAATGCAAATCAATACACAAATTTTTTAACAATATATTAAACATTGCTTGATAAAACCACGCATAGAGAGGATTTTATTATACTAAATCTAAATGGATTTTTTTTCATTTGGATTATTCACAGACTGAAATTACCATTGCTTTTTGTATATGCATGCCCTTTTCATCTAAACACAAAAATAAAAACTGACGTTATTTTACGGAAAGAATCGAACCCAGCATTATTTTACTATAGTCAACCATGTTGCACACTAAGTTATCTGTGCAAGTGATGCCGTATGCCTTCATACGTATATTTGTCATTTTCCAGATGTATACATGTGCCTATCTCAGGATTCACTGACACTTCCCAAAAGGAAAATGTTTCAGAGAATCAGAGTTAAAATGAAAATGTGAGGAGGAATGTGACTGAAAAATTCAATGCCATAGCCAGGATTTGAACCACGGATCTTCTAGTCTCTGTCCAGCCACTCTGACCATTGAGCTACTATGGCCAATGTGCCGATATTGCATTAAATTCTCCAACTGACTCGTATTTTTCTCGGTAAACCACTTAGGAGTTCTCAAACACATGAGACAACTACCTTAATGGCGACTTACAACCTCTAAGTACTTTAAGGCCCAGGCTTTATAGTTAACCACTATTAGGTCAAATAATGGAAATTAAATGTTCTTTTACACTAGTGGATAAAAGAATTTTAAAAATATTGATAAAGTAGTATAGGTTCACAGTAAGATACACTCCAGTTAAATAAACAGTATGTGTGTTGTAAGATAAGAATCTCATTTACACGAAGACAAGGGAGAAATGAAATACTTATTTAAATACCCTCGTCAGGATTTCATCCATAATTTCTAACATAAATTACAAAGTATTTTATTTATTGAACTGTTTTCAATATTTGTATGTGTAATTTGTTTCCAAATATATATTTTAAGTGTTTCATTTCAAGTCTGTTTCTTTTTAGAGCCAATTTATTCAAATTAATAACATTGAACATTCTCCTTTGCTTTATATGCAGTAGCTATCACAAATAGCTTGTGATTCATAAAACAAAATCTGTAATAGAAAATATGTTGCTGAGATGTTCAAGTCCTGCCACTGTACAATAACTGTCTGTGATGGATTTTTAAGGTGTTAATCCCTTTCCCAAAGCTACAGCTCGGATTGAGCCACAGACATTCAGCTTTCCATGTGACTGTACCAACTGAGCTACTAAGGCTATAAACACCAATTATGCAGTGCCTAAAGCCTCCAAGACAAATTAGTTGCAAGAATCTTACAACCTCAAAACTACTTGCTATTGCAAGAACTGTCACTACTGGACTACTAACTATCGCTAAGGTTAATTTATATGCAAAACATGCATACTAACTATTAGTGCTAAAGATATGCTGGCAGTAGAAAACCCTTAATTGCAAATTCATTGTGTTTCATTTCTTTAATTGCAGATGATGAAATACTGGCTTTTTGTGCCGATTATGCATTTCTAATGGGAAGAGTTCTGGACTCGAGTGAATCAGATGCATTCTCAGCATTGCGACCTTGTTACCTCCACTCTTTTCATATTTCCTTCTCTCTCACACACAAGTCTCCTTGGCGCTAAACGTAAGGGAACCCAAATTGATTTCTCCAAACTTTTATAACAATGCAGTAATTCAAATTACAATTGCAACATGGATATTTGCATATAATGCACATGTTTTAAATGCTATAACTTTAATTTATAAATTACCTATTTTTCTAATCCAACAGAACTGCTAGTGGCACATCTATATAGCTGTGTATCACTTCCATTAAGAAACAATTCATCATTGTTCGTGTCTTCATCATCTGAGTGTTGCAAATGTATAATGATAGGCTCCAAAATCTTGTCATGTGCTATTTGTTTCTAAAAGTCGTCTTTCTGTAGCTTATCTCATGTCTCACACAGTCTTGTTACCTTATCAATTTCTTTGTGAGTAAGCTGTTCAGCGTCAGTCAGTTTAAAAGTATTATTTCCATTTGCAACATACTTTGAGCCCACATTAATTAAATTGGATTGTACTGGCAGTGGAGGGTGAAGGTGGATTATCTGATGTCTCATTTCAGTTGCAAATTGATCCAGCTGATACTCTTTTCCCTGGTTTTTAAACTGAAGAACAACTGAATAATATTACTTCAAACTCTAAAGTAAATAGAGGTTACGAATCATTCATAAACAAAACTATAATGTGGCAACTCATGTTCTGGTGATGCAGCATTCCACAGACCAGCAGGAAGTGTACTGTTTGCTCTCTCTCGAATGTAACAAACACCTTGGCTTATTCAAAGTAATTCTTTTATCAGGTCATGTCAAACGTTTACATTTATTCCTAAGTAAATAGAGCTATACATATATGCATGCATGCCAACAATAATGATGTTCATTACAGCGCTTACATTGCAATGCATTATTATAATATATTGGTACTTTATATTAGGAAAACTATTTGATGTAAAAATATGGGGGTTTTATGGTTATGTTAGACACATTACTCTCTAAGTTCCTCATGGATCACTCTTTGCAAAATTTGAACTTTTGTCATAGTGCAAATAGTGTTTATTAGAGATGGATTCACTTGGCTCTCGTCACACACCACTTACAGGGAATGACAACACTGCAGGACTACGATTGGTTGCTCACCTAGTAGCATTCAACGACAAACATCATCCCATTTGAAACACACAATAGTAGTGGTAATAGTAGTATTTGAAAGCAGATTTCTCTTAAAGTACCTCAACCTAAAAAAAAAACTTTCTGTGCACTTCCTGATTTCCAAGATTGTTGTCCAGTATGTGAAGATTTGCTGATGTATAAATAAATTCCTCAAGGATAATTTTCTTCCACCTGCAGTGCTAATTTGACCATTACCTACAGTTACTATGATCATTAAATAAATTTAATAAATTTAAACAAACCCCTGGCACCTTGGCAACATTGATATGACAATGGCAAGTTTCAATAGCTCTTAAATAAATTTAATAACTACTATCTCCTAAGCTCTTTGTTTCTAAAAATATACCTGGCATGAACTTTCTCTGTCATTTGTGCATTAGCTGGTGTCATATTTTTCGTTCTGCTTGATGTACTCCTCTGATTTTTTACTTTAATATTTTATCTGTACAACAGCAGGTTTTCCAAAATGTATGTCGGAAATTTGAATTTGAGACTGAGTTTTTATTTATGGACACTTATAACTGCTGTGAATCTCAGAACCCCATTCTATATTGGGCATGGAAGACTGTATAAGTTTGCTCTGAGGCCTTTTTATCAGGCTTTAGGTTTTTCTACATGATGTAAATGTATGACAAGGATCACCGGCTTCACTTTCCTTGCATAGGGAGCCATGCCTTGGATGGAATCACGGATTTTTATGCCCCAAAAAAGAATCCCCTCTGCCAGGTATGAACCCATGACCACAGGAACCAGACTAGCAGGCTACCCCTAGACCACAGAGGACAATGTCTGTTGCGATTATATCATCTAAGCAAAATGGTTAGATTATTTTACTCATATAATCAGTGGTATTAAGGTTTAAGACTCTGCTTTTGAACAGTAAAAAATAGGATAGATGCAAAAACCAAATAAATGTGGATTGTTTATATATAATCTTAAAGCATACTTGTCTTACAATATATTTGTGTAAGTCAAAATACCATATGAATATCATTTGAATTTCCAATTTGTGTTTTTAAAAAGTGTTTTTACTGCTTTGCAGCTCATGGTTGCTATCAATTTCAAAATCTGTATTGACCTTTTAACTTAAATGTGTTTACATTGATCATATATATTTTTAAAACATAAATTCATTAAACAAAAAGATGTAAATTATAAAATGTTGCCAAAATATAATTTAAATTGGATGAAAAACACACATACAAACAAAAACATGGCTTTACACAGATGTACTTTGATTACTTATTATTGGCCATTTCAAAATGTTCTCATAAAACTGCATAGCATCTTTAATATCTTTTACCACATTCCAATGTCCCATATCTTGTTAAAGTTTATGGAAATTTTTGTCTTTATTAGGGGCATGTATTCCATGGAGGCAAGGAAACCATTACTTCTGCTTTAAATTTTAATAATGCTCAATTTCTATACTTTCATTAAAGTCACCCTTGTGGAGAATTTAGTGACACAATTTACATACAGGGCCCAGAAGTTGATACAGAGAAGATGGTTTTGCAAGTACATTTTCTGGAGCTTCAATAGATAGCTTGGAGGCAGAGGTGGCTCGTACGTAGGTGCTGCACTGCTGCAGCATGCTCTTTTCTGTTTTGTAAATCACATGTAGAAATTTTAAAAGACCATGTAAATAGCAATGCATTATTGTAAATATAAGAAATTGAGCACAACCAATAATGAACTCTTGATGCATGGAAAACACCTGAGTAACTAATGGAATGTATCCTTGAGTTCAACATGCTGACAGCCAGAAAGCTCGGTAATCAGTATTACAACCTTCCCCTTACATAAACAGATCCAATACGTAATGGTTATTAAATCGCTGAGCAGATTATTTGTGATGCACCGATCATGTTGGCACGATACTCCATTCCCACGACTGTAAGGGGAATCCCCCGTAACAAGTGTATGGCTTTTTTTATTATTATTATTATTATTATTATTATTATTATTATTATTATTATTATTATTATTATTGTTGTTGTTGTTGTTGTTGTTGTTGTTGTTGTTGTTGTTGTTGTTGTTGTTTACATCCTCCAACGTCAAGTCATATTGGATGGTGAATGAAATGAGTGAAATGATGCTCAGACGAGCCCAGGGTCCATAGAGCTTAGTTACCTGACATTCCTCTTTGAGGATAAGGAAAGACCCCGGAAAAACCTTATCCAGGAAACTCACCCTGACCTAGATTTGAACTCGGGACCTCTTGAAACAGTGCATGTGTTTTGCATGCTCACATTGTATCCAAGTATTTTTGTGCAACATTATTTAGTGGCTGATATCACTTTCTTTATTTTGTATGCGAGTGTGAAACGTGTTATAAATTCACTTATTCAGTGTGTGAGTAATTTAATATTAAGAAAAATTTAATCAAGAACTAATGAACACAATTAATGGAACTTCTGAAAACTCCCTTTACATGGCAAGCATTAGAAAAAAGGGTTAGTATAAAAATCTTAGGACGACCAATTCTCGATCTAAAAATTGAGCGAAAAGCAAAACAAAATGAAATTCTGTTCATACCATGAAGAAACATCGGTGCAAGGATTTCATTTTTGAAACTAGGTGAATTGCATACGTTTTCCTGCAGCACGCTGTTATTTTTCCTCATGAGCCACCACTGCTTGGAGGTTTGCTAATGGTTTGCTGAAGGAAGGTATTTCTAACTTATTACCTCCATGTGAGTAATCCAGTTACTACTTATTAGAGGTTATGAAAGAAAGTGAAGTAAATTTACCATATCTTTGTAAATAATAATGTGGGAGATGCTTTTAATAGAATGTTTCAACGAGTTAAATTTCTAAAGAAAGAATTGCATATGCTTTGATAATTAGGAATAGCACTGGGAGCAATTTTGAAACTGCAAGCTACTTGTGCGAGTACATGAATACAGTGGGAGTAGTGAAACATTTCTAATGGAAGAGTGCTGTGTTGTGTGAAATTTTGAATAGAGTTTCTCTTTGTTTCCCTATGCAAAGAAGAAAGAAATTACGAAAAAAGGCAAGAAAACTCCAGCTTTACAGAATTTGAAAACAAAAATCAAAATTTGTGTACCACTTCTAATTAGGCATAGTAGGATGCTGTATATCTTGAACTTTCCAAGAAACAATTTAACAGGAGAACTGATGTATAAGAAAGCTTCAGCCTCCTCAAACTTGTTGTTGGTGTGCTTGACTTTATTGAACTTTAAGGGGGAAAACACTTGCTTCCTCTATCTTGGGAGTACTTCACTTTCTCTTGACATACTGTAACATAACCTAACACATGACATAACAGCCCGCAAGTGGGCCAGAGCCTGCCAATCTAACTGCCAGTCTTATGCCCACAAACACAAGGCAGTAATGGGCAATCATCCAACCAATACGGGGGAGGAGATCTAACCACCCCCAAACAGAAAAGTTTGCTTTTTAGACCAGGGTTCGCTATGTAGTATATGGTTGCTCCTCAATTTCCTCACTATTTTGAGTGGGCATTGGTCCTATACCTGGGAATTAAATCCACACTCCCATAGGTGGGAATGAACCTAAGTGCATTGCATGGCAGGGAACCAACACACAACACTCTAGCCCACTATGCTGCGGTGCAGGACTTCCCATGACATAAGTGTTGACATAAGTAGGATGGCCACCATTTATAGCAATTTATGGTTTCATCAAATTCAGCAACATGATCACATTTTTTCTACTGTTATATGCTATTATTTCTGTGTATAATTTGGAAGTATACACTTGATCAACACTTCTAATTTTATTTTTATAAACCCCAAAAATTTCTCACATGGTATATACATGTGATTGCATTCTGGAAACATTCACTCAGGTCTACTAGCTACAGTTAGTCTCATAGACATTCACACCATTGTGTGATTTCTGGTTTGTCCAGCACATACATCTGAGAACATGCTGAGATGTTCATATCTCATTTGCACCTTTTCTTCCATTACCCCCATGATAAAAGTTACAGAACAGAGCAAATTATGAATATTGACTAACCAACCACTAAATGCATATAAACTATGCAATAAGAATTGCATGGGAATTGGAACTTAAGAACATAGCCAGCATACAGCTAAGGCCCAAGACTGTAAGGTAGTTTCGTTTTGGTTTTTTGTTTTGTTCATTTGGTCCCATCACTGAGCGGCGCTCTAGGACAATGAACACATCATACAGAAACAAAACAGTCGCGTTATACTACACCCTGATCTTGCATCTGTATACACTTGAAAAGCAATGCTTCACTAGTTCGCAGGGTACTACGTTACGTTGTTTACGAAACATTTGATGGCCATGCTGTACATCTGACATCATTCATACTCTGTGTCCAGCTAACTTGTATTGCATGCAAGCGCACTTCTCTCTGGCCTTTAATAATAGAAATAACAGAGGCCCCAATATAGAACCTTGGGGGACACTATACTTAGTAATTAGAACACCAGCCTGCTTATTGTCAGTTTCCACAAGTTGAGATCTATTTTTAAGAAGTATAACTGAACCATACATTTGCTATTCCTGTTAGGCCCACATGTTTGTTTTTGTCTTTAGCACCTAGTATGTCCTCTAAAAGGGAGAGTATGGCTGAGCTGATAGAATTTCCTATACTAAACCAAACTGTGTGTTGGAGATAACATCGCATTTATCTCGAAAATTAATATTATAGCTGACCTTCTCAATCTTAGCAAACATGGAAAGTAGGGATATGGGTCCATAATTTTCATTCAGCAATGTATTTCACTTCTTAAAAATTGGCTTAATTTTGGCTATTTTTAGGGCTTCGGGTAAGCAGCTTGTTACCAAGGATAAATAGCAGATATCCATATGAGACTTAACAAATTATTTACCACAGTGCTTGACAATTGAGTCAGGAATGTTCATCAATGCCACTACAGTTTTTGCTTTCTAGGGAGTTACCAGCTTGTTATATTTCCTTTTCAGAAGTGAGATATAAGTAAATGCATGCAGGGTTGCTAGTTACCTCGAAGAATGTTAAGTGCTGAGTGATTAGCTAATTGCTTTAGTTTGTTTGCTATACTTGCAAAATAGTTGTTGAAAATAGTGGCTATTTTATGAGGGCCCTCTGTTGTCACGTCATTGTTAATCAGAGTTATTTAATGAAATCCTGTATATTAGCAACTTTATTTACAGTATTCTAAATTGCATTTGCTTTCTTATTTTGATTTTTAATGTAGTTTTTGCTATTTAGTTTTCTAGTTTCTTGAATTATTTTATTTAGGATGTTACAAAATTGTTTACAAATGCCTTAAAGTTTGGGTTTTTAGATGCTTTATTACCTTTTGTGGTGTTATCAGAGGGTTGCACAGTCCTCAGTGGGAATGCCATATTGCAGTACTAAGACCAATTTTCATTGTTTAAGAGACACCTTAAGTAGTCTTAAGTTTTGTTGATTAAAGTTTCGTTTTTATACTGGTTGTTTCTTACTACATAGTTCTTGTTATTGATCATCCCCAGTGTTAAAAATATACTGTTATTGTCTGATATACCTGTGTTGATGCTACTGGCTGAAACATTCTGGAGATTGCAACCCACAAGTACCTGGTCTAAGCATGTTTGGGAAGAACATTATTATGAGTAGCATTATGAATTACTTGTTTTAGTATTAATTTTGAGTTGAACTAGTACTCAGTGCTCCATATATTGCTAGTGTTTACCTAGAACATGTTAGGATCTTCCTAACATTCCCAGCTAATGTCACTGTTGAATTTTGATTTGGTGAATTCCTTGGAGGCGATAGGGACATCTCTGTTGGTATCTTGATGAACTTGAAGTTCAAGTTCTCTTCAAAGGTGCTGTTGAAATTGAACAGTTTTTCTAAGAATGGGATTTCATTGTTGTTTATTCAACGTTTATTTCACAGACTTGAAACTAATCAGAAAACATACAAAACTAGAATTTGGCATATATAGGAAAAAAACATACACGGAAAGAGAGAGCCCCTAGTGGTTTACTGGGAAAATATGAGTCAATTGGAGAATTTAATGTCAGGACGGCATGTTGGCCATGGTAGCTCAATGGGAAAGAGCGACTGGACAGAAACCAGGAGATCCATGGTTCAAATCCTAGCCATGGCATTGAATTTTTCAGTTTGACTATCTATTTAAATACACAGAAAATTTCATTAAATCAGATGAATATAAACCAAGACAACACAAGCATGCTGTTATCATTTAACTTACAGGCTGGTTAATGTTCCTTTAAACTGAGTATCAAAGAGTACAATCATATAATTCACATTGCAGAGTACAATGGAATGCTGAAATGGTCAAAAAGAAAATGTATAAATTCAAAAGACAACAGAGATTCAGACAGATAACTACTGTTTCTCCAATCAGTAATAAAACTTCATACAGAAAATTTACATAATATCTCAGAGCTACATAACTTTTCCAAAAAGTCTTAAAAAAAACACATTATTTTGACCCACAGAACAAATTCAGTATGCAATACCTTTTTGAAATCACCTAACACAAAGGAAAAACCCACAGACAAAAAAAAAAAAAAAAAAAAAAAAAAAAAAAAAAAAAAAAAAAAAAAAAAAAAAAAATCAGGTGTGTACTGGATAAACTGCAAAGGCTGTGACAATTTTTACATTGGAAAAACTAAAAGGGATTTGGACATTAGGCTTAAAGAGTATTTTAGGAACACCAAGAACAAAGAAGTAGACAAATCGGCAGTAGTGTACCATTTTTGGAATGATAATCATGATGTAGAACAAGAAATGCACTTCTTAGAAAGCGTTCAGAGTGCAACTGTATTAACCATGTGGGAAAAGATATTCATAAAGAAATATGAAAGAAAACTGTTCAATTTCAGTTTGAAGTGAACCCTAGTTCATCAAGCTACCAACAGAGACACCCTATCACCTCCAAGGAATTCACCTAATCAAAATCACCAATTGACATTAGCTGAGGATGTTGGGAAGGTCCTAGCGAAATGCATCCTAGGTACACACTAGCAATTTATAGAGTATTGAGTACTAGTTCAACTCAAAATTATATGCTTCATTGTCTCATAGTCCTTACTCATAGGAATACTTGTTTTAGATTGAAAGAAAGGAACATCATTAGACTTCTAGTTTTTGAAGAATGTTCTCACAGAAAGTCAACGTTAGCATCCCCACATAGAATTAATGGCAATTTTGTACATTGCAGGATACAAGTTTGTTAAATAAATATATGTAATTAAAATATTAATATTAGAATAAATCACCTTGGTTACTATATGCTCAACTGAGAATTCACATGCAAATCAGCAGTATGAGTTATGTTTTTATATTTTACTTCTGTTTTTAGCCAGATCCCTACCCCACCATTTTTATGAAGATATCTACAAAAATATTTATAAGTTTGCAATTAAGAACACATTTATCTTCATCAAGCCAATGCTCCTTTATGCAGAGTATACCAGTTTGTTTCTGTTCTTCATTTAGCATTAGATCTAGATTTGTTATTTTGTTTTTAATGCACTGATAATGGGGTGAAAGAGGGTTTCTAAATTACATAGTGATGCTGCACATTAATACTTAGGTTTTCTAGTTTTCCTTTAGCATGTACTTTTGGGAAGCAATTTGAATATTATATAATTTTGTGCAATCTTTAGACAAACCTGGTCATGTGTATGGTCAGTGGTAACACTATCATAATCTGAATCTCCTAAATTAGATCAACACATGCTAAACATGAATACCTAGCAGCAGCACAAATAATATTACAACTTTGACTTAGAAAGTATAACCAGAAACAAAATTAGGTCATATCTTTAATGAAAAATAAATTAATGTTCACCAATAGAAAGAAAGTCCCTGTTATAATCTTCGCAAAAGTTAAAGCCATATGCAGGTGGGCCATTCTGCAGACTCCAGCCAATCCTAAGCTTGCCCTGCCCAGCAGCGCTGCCAAATTTGATACAAGCACCTCGCGCGCCTGAACTGAGAATATATTAATTAATTATGCTCGGATAAATGTTTGAAAAATGACAGATGTCAATCTTATAATAAGAAAGAATTTTATTTTCTGATCAGGACCGTATAAAAATCCTGTCTCTACGATACTTAGAACACGAGCGATGCACATTCTATCTTTCACATGTTATGTTAAATATTGTGGTTACCAATCTTATAACAAGAAGGAATTTTACTTTCTGATCATGACCGTACAAACATCCTGTCTCTATGATACTTATAACATGACCGATGTACTTTTTATCTTCACATGGTTATGGTTACACCCAACAAGCATCCATTAACACAGATAAGCCTGAAAAACAACAACATTCTTTCCTCATAACCTTTATCTCAAGCATAAATAAATAATGCACGTACTATTAAAACAGAAGTCATGCAGTTTGAAACAGTGTTAATTTTCAGTTAATTTTCAGAGTAGAGGTGTCGTTTTGTTAAAGTGAATGGCATCGTTAAGTTGTGTGTTGAACTCAAGATGAAATATTGTTATTATTACATTAAATTATTATTATACGCATATCTTTTTCCAGTGGTTGTGACACGAGTGTGTGAACATGTCCCTCGAAGCTGGGACAAGTGATTTTTCGATCAACAAACGTGAAGCGATTCATCCTCAGGACAGAAAGATTATATTTAGTATGAACAAGTTTTTAAGAAAGCTATCCAATCCAGGATATAGGGCAACTGTAGATTTTTCAAAATCCCAGCAATTAAATCTGTAACCTTGTGGTGTAGGTAGTGTGCACACAGTGTCAGGAATTTGTAGTGAAGCAGCTTCATCCTTAGGAAAAGAGAGCATACCTGTGTTTCAATCTCTGGTAAAGATCCATGAAGTCGGAAAACGAGTTACTGGATTGGAAACCGTGCTTGCTGTTCCACTGCTGTGACATGTGTCAAGGCAAGATCTTAATGTTTTAGGAATATTTAATGTGTTGTTTAATTTCGGGAAGAATAGCCAAAACCTTTGCTGGCACGTAAAGCTACTCTTATGTACACAGAACCTCTAGAGGTGCACGTACGAGTACTATGCTTGGCAACAGCACACCGCTTGAGCATTGGCCAACGTTCATATACCTTTAACTTTTGCGAGTGGTATAGGATTGTGCTACCCTTATCTATTTCAGAACAGTGTGACAAGAACAGTGAATGTGTGTGGCAGAGAATGCATGCTACACAAGGAGTAGAACCATTAAAAAATACTTGCCCTACACCAAAGAAATTCATTCAGGATACTAAGTCTTTATTTCTTGACAGATATTTTAGATAATTTGGTTAAAGTAATGGATGCTACTATTAGTGAAATTTCTTTCTGCCTTACCTAATTTAGTATAATTTGTATTATTATCATCATTATCATCATCAGCATCATCATAATTATTTTAAAATACTAAATAAAGACATTTAGAAGTCCCTCAAGTATTTTGTTTTGCCTTTATTTTAACTCAAAGAAAGGTACATGAGCATTAATTAATGTAACATTAACACGGCTCTTACCCCTGATGTATTAACTATAGATTGATGTGCATATACTATGTAAGAAATGCGTAACGTTTTAATAGTTTTGAACATTAGTAATCAAAATTTAAATATCTTCTGTAGTTTTCGACTTGACTCAAATTAACCAATAAAAGGAACTGGGATTGCAAGGTTATATTTTTAATTTTAGTTTCTCTTAATATTAAACATAATAAATCCTTCATTTTTATTATGTTAGTGATGCTTTAAATAATTGCTATGAAAATCAAATGTCTGATTACGTTAAACATGCATATAAACATCTTCTGCTTGCCAAGAATCATTTCGTATTTAAACTGACCGCTTGAGTATGTGATCCAAAATGGCGGGTTGGTTCGCTTGTGTAATAATGCGTTCTAGTTTGTCCAGTGCGACGACGTATGATGACGTCATCTGTTTCGATTTTGTTGTTGTCTCGAACAGCAAAAGCAGAATACAGCGGGAGATAATTACCTCATCTAATTAAATGAGAAAGGATTTGGATTATTCCATGCAATATGTATCAGTTTGAAGGGCATTGTAGAGAGCACAGATGTTAGGGACATTGTATAGAACGGGTCATATATTCGCTACGAAGGAACTGCTGTTTCCTTTTTTCTCTTTGTGGCCAAAACAATTCTCACCACAGATTTTCATCTGCATTTGGATCCAAGTTGTTCTCCTACCTGTTAATTAGCTGTCTTAACCTGACGTTGAGTGTGTGAAGGTTTAAATGGAAATGTTATTTTTATTGCGCTCTGTATACCCACAAAACCTCAGGAGCAAGTGTCACTGGAAGGAACATGAGGTTTAAGCCATTCCTTGTTCTGTTCAAAAGTCTTAACGAACTCTGTCTCGCCGTAAAGTTCGATCACCCGAAAATACGAAGTTTGAGGGAGAGAGAAATAGTATTATAAAGAACTAGGGTTAAATGTCTTACAAAGCATTTCTCCCTTATAAATTAAACAAATGACCGCAAAAAACGAAGGCACTCAAATAAATGCGTTTGAAGCCATTTAAAAGATCGTATTTTCAGTTTTACAGCATTGCACCTAAGTACTTCCTTCCACCTCTTATTTTCAGAATTTCTTAAATATCTGAGCATACTTGCAATATCAAAGAATCGCCACGTATCTGCCGTACATCAGAATAGAAAAATGCTATTTTAAGCATTTTGGCAGCAATTATCGAGGGGGGGGGTGAATGATTTCAAGAGCTGGAGAATTAGATTAGATACAGTTATAAAACAGTGTTTAGAGTAAAATATAATCTTATTCATGCCACCTAATGTGAAACTTTTCTATAGTTAAACTGCACACTTGTGCACTTTGCATTGCACCTGCGAGTATATTCTGGATTTGCAATACCTAGATCTGAAGGTGCACATCTCCTACAATAAAGTAAAATTTCGTATTCATAGAAAGAATAACAAGAAACGTTTTCGGATTATTATTTTATTATTATTATTTTATTATTATTATTATTATTATTATTATTATTATTATTATTATTATTATTATTATTATTATTATTATTATTATTATTATTATTATTATTATTATTATTATTATTATTATTATTATTATTATTATTATTATTATTATTATTATTATTATTATTATTATTATTATTATTATTATTATTATTATTATTATTATTATTATTATTATTATTATTATTATTATTATTATTATTATTATTATTATTATTATTATTATTATTATTATTATTATTATTATTATTATTATTATTATTATTATTATTATTAAAGACCAAGGGCAATTTTTTCTCAGACTCCACTAAATTACGATCCTCCCTGTCACATTGCGTCCCCTTATATTCGTAATAACTTGCATGAAATTGTCCAATTTAGATAGCATCTACATTTATTACGGTATGTTTTTACATCTTTTCCCGCCGAAGAAACCAATTTTGCAGCATCACACTTACCTAAGAGCTAAAGAATAGGAGGTGCATTATGGGTAAGCATGCGAAAACAGTCGTTGAGGTGCTAATGAACAGTGAATGTGTGAGTATACCAAATATTTGAAGATGGTTCTTCTATTGCTCATATGTTCAGGAATATATAATTAAAATGAGGTTTAAATGTTTGCGATCTTCTGTATATGAAAGATGTACAATGCAACTACTTGCCTTTGCAATTTTGATGCTTATTTGTCTGTTGCTCTCAACGCGAAGTATATTTACTGTTACTTGAGGATTCCTGCAATATCATACCTACCCTCTCTCAGCACCATGAACTTTCTCGATGAGTTGATCTGGCATCCCCTTTAGTTTCTCTTCATATAGTTTTCGGCACTCCGGAACCGTGCGCGTGAAGTCGTCTCTGATTTTGGTATAAAAAGTTAGATATTTAAGAAACTCTCTTGACTATATATAAGTATATGCGGCAACTTTATTACCTATGATTACCTTAGACTATACCGGCGCCGTCCTTAGTTTATATGACGATGTAAACAAAGCGGAAAATGTATTGCTTCGCCGTCGACTGTAATTGGAGTGAATAGTCGCGATATTTTATTCACACGCTACAAACATGTGTGCTGTCCACAGACTTCTATGAAAAGTTTTGCTTTGGCTTTTTCTATGTTTTGAACAGCGTATGCGGTACCCTTTTACGTTAACATTAAATGCAAAGATGTGAGTACCATGTAATATATTTTTCCTGCTGTGCGCTACAAAGTTAATGAATGCTTACAACAATTACTCAAATATTTGATTTCTTCACATAAATGCACCTCATTTATAAATTAAAAAGTTAAATCACAGGTCTTGCTGCGGAATAACAGTGCTAAATAACGTCGTGTAGCCACTTTGGCAATTACTTGAAAGTTCTGCTGGCATGCAACTAAAAAAAAAAAAAAAAAAAAAAAAAAAAAAAAAGGAAATATTTTACGTACCTGATTGGAATCTCATGATGAACGAATTCCTTAAACGACCTTTACTTCCGAATTTTCCTTTGATAATTCCTTCGCCACAATATATCTTCAACTTTATTCTATTTCTGTTCACAAATTCAAAACATACGTCACGAAGAATGGTGTGGAAGCTCGTTTATCTAAAACTCGGCTAATCGGATCATTGTTTACTGCTTGAAGTACTTTTGTAATTGTGGTGACTCGTTTCTTTCAAAGAATCTATGAACCTTGCGACGAATAGCACCTTTAACGAATTCATCATATTCACTTTCCACAGCTGGCTTCTTTCTTTTTCAATGTTTTTCTGGAGTGGAAAGCCGGCTCGTTTTCACAACCTCACTTCGACCGGCATTAATACTTGGCGCTGAAACATCGGTATATTCTATTGACAAATTAATGTCGTCTATTGCTAAAGTGTATTTTTCACACAACTTGCAAAACACGTGATTATCCTCCTTCTGGTTTCAAATTGCGCAAGCGTAGGGTACTCTCTGATTAATACATACAAATTACGTCTATTATATCGAATAAAATACTTATTACTGTTTGACTGTTGCATTTTTAATAATGTGAAGTTGTTTATGTATTTTTCATTAGATGTTAAGCCGTCAAAAATGATATGCGAGCTATATTTTTGATCCGCATAGAGTTAAAAGGCTAAACAACCAATGATGTACACGTACACGTGGTTTTATTTACACTGTCTTATTAACTAAGGACGACGTCTGTATAAGCAGACGGTTTCTTGTTACATAATTGTTGCAACGCATTTTAGATCTTTGCTTGTTTCCTGCATTTTTTACTTGCCACAGAAATTCTTTCTTTGGCTTAGCTAAACTTCTCCCTATTTTCTTGGTTTATGCGACAGCTCGGGTTTCTTTGCTATATAGCTATACTATACTATACTGCTTCGACAAATACGCTGTAAAACCGGGAGCTCAAAAGTTATGACAAAAGAGTTTCTGTACCAACCAATTGGCGAGCTATACTTGCTACTGTCAGCATTATGACGCACCTTGTAGTATCTGGTAAAGTTCATTAAAAGCCACTCACAGTTAGGGCGAAACTTGAATCCAGGCCTGAACGAAAGGAAAAGAATTACCATCGGTAAAGTTGAATATAGCTTTTCATTCGCAATAAGCGCACTAACATTCAGGCGTCCTTTGTCAAAACAGTGCCTCTCGTCTTTGTGCTGTTAAAACAGTTGCCGCTGTAATAACTTAGACACGTGAATGGGTGTTTGTCAACCGTGACATGCACAAGCAATTTCATTTCTCCCAGACATATTAACGCTAGAGGTGGATTATAGCTGAAATTAGATACAGAAAAGACGGGCCCTAAGTTTTGTGGCTTATGTTTATACTCAGTTAAAATGTGAAAATGGCATTGCCATAAAGTATCGTTGCAGTTCGATAGCTGACATTGTTCATGCAGATTTTGAGCTATCATGATTTAGAAGCTTAATTAATTGTGAAGAAGAGAAAGAATCTTATGTATTGCACTTACGTGACTTTTTCCACTCACTCTTAACTAACTTCTTTCTTACAAACGTTTATTCTTTTATAGATACTGTATCATAAGTAATTGTTTTTTAAGAAAAACAATTATTTGAAATGTATTCCGTCAAGCAATTAACTAATTTTCAAAGTATAGATCATTAGATTCTATGGTCTTTGAGCCATCGTTCAGCGAGGTTTATTATCCCACGATGGTACCAGTCTCTGGGTTTTGATGCGAAGAGTTCGGTGACACCCACTTGCACAGCTTCAATCTTTTCAAAATTTCTTCCACGTAGAAAGTAGACCATGGATCGAATAAGATGATAATCTGATGTTGCGAGATGAGGGCTATAGCTGGGCGTGGCAGCAGTTCGATTCCTCCCAACTCCTGAATTTTTTCCGTGGTTGTTCGTGCAGTGTAGGGTGTTGCATTATCCTGTTGCAATAAAACTCTATTTCGGTTATCGCCAACCTATTTGGAACAAACTCGCAGTGAATCACACCTTCAAAGTTTCACCACACACATTACTTAGGGACCGAACTGATTTTTTTTAACGATGACTTTGGCAGGATGGTGGGGATGAAGCCACTGTTTCGAGGCAATAGGGTTTCGGCAATATACCCATTTTTCACAAGTGACAATTCTCCTGACGAATCCATCATCCCTGCGATTATGGATAAGCTGGCAATAGATATCCACCCTACATTCATCCTGTTGAGGTGTCAGTTCATGAAGTACAGATCTACAGCTTGTGTATGATTTTTGCAGCGTCTTAATGTGGCGATGTATGGTACCTTTTGATGCACCATGTTGTTCTGAAAGCCTACGGGTACTTTCTTGCGGATTTTCTTGCAAAACTTGACATGTATCCTGAATATTCCACCCTGTAAATAGCATTGCCAAACCAGAGAAACCCAATAAATTTTTCAAAACCCCAAAATAAAAAACCGGCTTTACTTATCAGACCACCAAATATCTGCTTCATGTTAATCAAGACAAACATTTGCAGAGATTCTTTTGTTGCAATTTTTTGTAGGTACAGCGGCATTATAGGAATACAGTGGGCATTTAAACAAAAGTCAAATTCTTTAAGAGCGGGTCGCTATGTGTTGGCTTTGAAATTCCATTCTCTTTATATGGCCAAGAACGGAAGAAGAAACGGAATAGCCATCATTTAAAGAAAAGTGTTAGTATTTGAAATTTTAAACTAATAACGAGGAATAACTCGGAAAAAAAAAAACTACACAAAAAGATTTTGACATAGCTTGTGTGTTTTAAGAGAGATACATTTTTGTGTAGTAAGATTTCGTCTATTAACCGTTTATGAGAAGGTCATTCAGAATGAAGATTTCTCGTATTAAGGCAAGGCTACACTGAAAATTCCAAATTCTATAATAATAAACCTATCATTATGAAAATTTAGCCACATAATTAGAGTATCATTTTAAACTGGCATGCAAATTTTTATGTCGCTACACCAAACAATTCATTAATTATAACTTATTTCTTGTGAAAATATTGTAAAAATTTAAAATTTTCTACGCGTCAAAAAATATGATATTTTAAGTTGAATCTTTGTTTTTGGCTAGTACAGAGCAATTTTATAAGACCCACATTCTTATTTTTTGGAATACTCTTGTAGCATTCGTTCTAAAATATTTTCCACGTGTTAGCTCTCAAAATTTTGAAAATATTAACTTATTTTATTACTTAACACCATATAATTTTCAAAACATGAACTTTAACAAAAAAAAAAGAGGAATGTGAAGTTTCTTATTTACATATTATGGACCTATTCTGGAAATTTCACCAAGTTAAATGGAAAAAACTTTGACGCGTGAGGCATTTTGTATACTGAAAAGTGTTATAATTTTAAAGTCATGGTTGTTACTTTTAAGGATTGTTAAAGGTGTCTTTAAATTGTTACGTGATGGCCTAAAGTGGTGCAAATGATAAAAATAGCATGACATCTATTACCACATACTCTAAGCTACCAAAAGTGCCAAAAAAAGAAAATTCCATGATTTTCAACATTTTCGGCCAATTTTCAGTGTAGCCTTAAACGTATGGCATTTGAATAAAAGTTATTAAAGTTGTTTTTAGAAACTCAAAACTTTCACCTGTAAAGGGTAGTTTAGAGTGACATATTTTCTTCAATATTTTCATATAGCGTCCTTGGAGGATACTGAACTTAGATATGAATTTTGGTTTTTAAGACTTTTTGTTTTTCAGTTATGCTGTTGATATACACGCCTGCACGCGCGTACACAAATAGATACGGACATCTTTCTAATAATGCTTTTTGGGCTCAGGGATCCCAAAACATATTTTCCCATGAATTCTTGGGCAGAATACAATACTGCCCAGGTTAGTGATGTAGTAGGGAAACCAAAATTGGAAAGAGATGACACCCAGTTACACGAAGTGTGTTTTTGAACATATTTAGTACCAATATTTAATCCCAAAGAACAAATGACGTGTTAGTACATAGGTCGATTTAACTTTATAGTTTGGTCGGCAGGCGCCTCAGAACTTGGAATTTAAGTATAAGGTAAGCGCTTGTATATCAGATCAATATTTTGAAAATCTTTCACAAAACCCTATTTGTCACGTAAATATGAAAGGTTTTACCTTTTATTGAAGCCTGAACATTTTAGATTCCGTTAAATGTTAAGTTTTTCGGTGAAGAATTTTCTGTTATACTTCCGTTTTCATTTTTATTCCGAGCGGAAACTAATCCAAATCGCCCACTATATGAGGATGAATAGCACTGGCACAGCGGACGAATCGGAATGGAAAGAAAAACGGTGGAACATTCAATTTCAGAACATAATAACACATTTCTACACTGGTATATTCATATCTTTGGGCATCTCACACACATTTTCCACATATGAATTGTATAAATTGTTTGATGAGCCAAATATTGTGACAGCTATTAAGATCAAGAGACTGCAATGGGTTGGGCATGTTCTACGTGCAGAAGATCGGGATTTTGTGGGACCGCTCTCCATTTTCTGGGCTATTTGAGCATCACCCATTTCATTCATCGTCCGATATGACTTAATGCTGGAGAACGTAAATAAAAAAATAAAAGCTTTGAATCCCCCGCCTTACCTTAATCCGCTTCGCCCGCTGTTGTAGAGGTGTAATTCAATTAACTTGAGCTGGCAGCTGAGTAAAAACGTGCACTAAATGAATTAGTGTGTTACCAATCCTGAAAAAAGGCTGAGGAAGATTTTATACATATGGAGTAGTTGATACGTGTACCAGCTATGGCTCCAAATGTATAAAATCATCCCCAGTCTCCTTTCAGAATTGGTAACACACTAATTCATTTAGTGCACGTTTTTACTCAGCTGTCAGCTGAAGTTAATTGGAGTGTACTTACTTTTGCCGGTTTGCAGCACTGATCAATTAACTAGCATAACATGGAGGGTAATGGATATAAGAAAGTGTATTTTCTTATTGTACAAGTTTCTGGAACAATGTCAATGCACATTCGTTATAAAACTATGTTAAACGAACTTAAAGGATAACAAAATGACAGAAATTGAGCAATTACGTACCTCCTTTCCGGAAAAGAACCTCGATTTCTTTCGTAGACTGAAGAAACACAATCGTATTACAGTTATAAAAAACTCCTCCACAGGAGAGTAAGTCTCCGAGGGACGAGACGCAGGGGGTTTGGCGAAGGTCTCCACACCCTCCCTGGACAGGTTTATGACACCCCCTGTCAGTACAGTTACAGACCATTCAAAAACATTCTGACGGCTTCTACTTTTGTGAATAAATCTTCTCGGTTTTAGTGTAAAGAGTGAATAGGGCACATGTTTTTTAACGGTATGCTCCCTGTGTAGCAGGCGTTCTCCGCCACACACATTCGCTGTCCTTGTCCCACAGCACATTCCTTACAGGGACAATCTTTGCGTTGCTATAACTGTCTCAGGTAGTTAGCTTCTTCGCCCGCAAAGGTCATTCCAATACAATAATACACTGCCGTACCTGTGGGAGCATATTTCGATAAACTTATCCGAGTCGCCCGCCAATCGGAATCACCCGCGCTTATCTTACGACTTCAGTTAGGAAAAATAAAAGCTTCACTCTGTTGGACAAATAACAGGGTTTGATTTTCATTTGTTCTCTTTGCATTCCATAGTTAACTACCATTTTGCTGAATGAAATATAAAGATTGCAAAGCACTAAATATTCAATTGCAGCTAGTGCAAGTTATGCTGAAAGCAATGGAGGAGCGTCAGAAAATTTAGAATGTAACAGTCTGAAAGTAATTTGAGGTTTGGTTCATAATTATGGGGATTTAATCTGAGTTTTGAGTAGTAATCATTGGCGTCTGTGTGATCGTTAGACACTACTCAACAATCTGGCCTCCTTGATCTTATGATCCGATTCTAGGCGACTTTTTGAGTGTGGGAATATATTAAGAATGAGGAGTCTCTTAATCGGTATTCTAAAAGAAATGCAAAAATGCTCCGCGTGATGGTGAAACAATAACGGTGTACGTTGAAGAAATATTGTAAAAGCCAAAACCCCATTGTTTCCCAACTGTTTGATTTTTCTAGCTTTAAATATTATAATATTCATAATGTTTTAAGATTAGAAGTGAGTTGTAATACACCGTATTTTTCCAAATACTACTCATGATCAGTTGGACACTTATTATAAGAGGACACCAATGTAACGCCTGTGATGAAAGCTACATGTGTCTACCTACTTTTAAGAGAACATTCATGATAATCGTTGTCACCTAGGTTCGTTTACGATTTAAATTTAAGCTATGTACTTAAGGTTTTGAAAACCATCGGTCAGGTCTTTAAATATTTTCTTAATAATTGTAGTATGTTCGGGTCTGAAGTTCGTCGTCAGTCTCTTACAAATGAAGTGAGATATTAGCCATCTAAACCCATTCCCAAGGCATTGTTATCAACTTACTTGATTCGTTGAATAAATTCCTTGTTGACGATGCTGTTATTTGTCAGGATCATATGAGTGCCGCCGGTGCGCCGGAATTTCGTCCCGCAGGAGTTCTTTACATGCCAGTAAATATGACATAGGTTTTTCGCTTTTAAGCGCACTCAGAAACCATCGGTCTGGATCATGTTTGAACCCGTGACTTTGGGATCAGTAATCCGGAACCTCCGAGACTCCACGCTGAGCTCCACTTTCAATCTAGGATTATTTTTCTTTGTTTGTACCAAGAACAAGTGTAACTGCTCTTTGTTGACGTATTAACCTGCTTTATCTGTATGAATTTACAGTTGAACTTCCAACCTGAGCAGTATAAATAGTATAAATTAATGAAGTTCTGAGAAAACCTGATGTGAAGAAACATTGTGACAAAGATTTATTAATAGTGACTTCTGCACTCTAGGGCAATATAATCCTATATGTGTCAGCTTTTTAACCTTGGAGTTATGTGTATTATCACTGACGTAGACTACTTGTGATGATACAGGCAACAGTACCATTACGAGATTTAACACGTGATAATATGGAATTTTCACGAGCTGTCTCGCATTTTGCAACGATGTATTTAAAATATATGAAGAGATAGGATCATCTCCAAAGTGCTGTGGTAGCGTGATGCGGGGGAACCTGGTTTCCATTCCCAGCCAGCACCAGCATGGACATTTTTTTCCTGCTGACATGCCTAAACAGTCTAGGGAAGGAGTGGCACGGACCACATGTAACTCTCAAAATTCATATTTAGTCTCTCTGCTACGTATATAAGGAGGGGGAGTGTTTTATTTCACCCAAAAATTATATACCGAGATTTCATCACAAATAAATGTTTTCAGGCTCCCTGAAGGGGGTGGGTACGTTCGCGCGTGCATGTGCGTATTTGTGTCTGTAAACAGCATAACACAACGAACATTTATTAAATACCGTACGACAGAGCTTTTGAAGAAAGCTCCCCCACCCAACTACCTTTTACACGAAAAAAAAGTTTAAAATGTAATTTTCTCAAAAATGAGTAATGATTTTTATTAAAATACCATGTGTATACTTAAGACATTTTCATGATAAATAATTTTTTTTAACGTTCTGGGAATTTCTTAGGAAATCGTCCTCATTCTGGTTTGTGGAGATATCATTTTCGAGATACTTTCTGTTATTAGTTTGAATTTTCGAGTACTTACACTTTTCTCAAAAACGAAGTCGTTCGTTTTTTATGCCTAGGCCGTGCAAAGAGAACGAAATTTTAAAACCAAAGTCGTCACATAACGACCTGCTCTTAAAACATTTGACTGATGCTTAATCCTATTACACTCCCCTATTTCCATTGTACCTATAAGAAAATAAAAAATTTCTACAAACGTTTATCTCGATTAACTTGAAGTAGATAGAAGAACAAGCGTTTCTAAGAATATTTTGTGCAAGAGTGAGTAGAGTCATGTTACTGCAGACTTCAGATTTGTCAATAACTTACCCCGGTGGCAACCTGCAATTTCGAAGTACTTGAAGTCCCGAGTTAATCAACTTTGATTGTGTAACGTGTGTTAATAGAATTGGAGATAATCCGAATTATTGAAAATTAAAGAGTAATAACCGAAGGCTTTCACCCAGGGGCTGAAGCAATCTCAGTTTTGCTTTCTTTTACTCTTTTATACTTAATGAATTAATTTTACAGATGTTGCCCGATTTCACCAATAGATGTTAAAATCGACGTTAACGAATGTAACATAACAATTGTCACAGCGCTAACACTACCATTAAATTTCTTGCATTTCACCATCCTATTTTCTGAAAATGTTAAACACGTGTTAATGCCAAGAAACTAGTAAATATTACAGCTATAGAAGGCTATGGATGAGTCGTATTATTTTCTGAGTGTACTGCGATGCGCTTTTGTTTTCATTTTCCTCTGCACACTGCTGAAAAAAAATGACGGGTGAACAATCGTAAACAAAAGCCGTGAGACATATTTCTCATCGATGGAGAAAGAATTGTTAATTGAATTGGTGACGAAGTCTAAGAACATCGTGGAAAATAAGAAGACGGATGCGGTGAATGTAAAAGAGAAATATCACGTGGGAAAATGTTGGAAGCGAATTTAATTCAAATGCATGTGTCACTACTACAAGCACCAAACAGTTTCGTCAGTATTACACAAATTTAAAACGAGGAGCGAAGGATAAGTGACTTGAATGTTTCAAGACGAGAGGTGGAGAATGTATTATCCACATAATTCAGTGCATTATAAAATCGCAAAGCTATTAATACTTGAAGCAAAGGCGAGATTGGCATATTCCTTTCTATGCATGTTTTAACCCCTCTTGTCCTTCCGCTGTAACCTTCATAGCAACTTGTTTCGACAGTCTATTCCTCTGTAGAAAAGTTTCTTCTGATAGTTCTTCAAAATAATTGCTCCTCATAGGCCGTACTCTATTACTAATGTCATTTAGACTGTCTTAAATATAGCAAATCGACATCAACAGCTGCGTTCATGCCCGCCATCTTGACTATTTACAATTGTTAAGGACTTAACAACAGAAATTTGGCTTGTTAGTTTAACAAGAGATTTAACACGAGTGCTAAGCTAACACTTCTTGGTGAAATGCAATTTTTGTTTTAACATTGCTAAACTCGTGTTAAGTTTTAACATCTGTTGGTGAAATCGGGCATATATCTATAAGTAAATAAATATAAATTCAGTAAATATTATAAAGTTAAATGTTGTGAAATTATGGAATTAATCTGTTCTTTTAGAAACTAATCATATAGCTTGTCCCCTACATACGTTTAGCCATGTGAAGTTAATGCTACACCGTTGTGCAATTTCTAGTGGGTCTAATGGGTCTGATGGTTAACCCAGCAAACAGTATTTGCAAGGCTAGCCGGGAGTTTATACTCCTAAATACTCCTGTTTGCTTTTCAGTTCTACAAATATTTAAAGGGTTGTTCGTGATCCCTCAAATCCCTTAAATCAGTGAATCAGTTGTGTCCCCTCAATTTGGATAAATCTCTAAAAATGACAAAGGAATGACGGTATTACTGACTTCGAGCGTTTCCATTATTTCTGTTTCAGGCCCCTGCCCCAAAATGTGCCCTCTGCTTACGCTCCTGCTTCCTCTAACGCATGTTTCTTTGTAGCTGTTGGCTTATGAGACGAATGAGGCTTACGTCACTGTGTTTAGTTATCTTTTTAGAGATGT
The DNA here is from genome assembly GCA_030765055.1 of Mantis religiosa. NCBI lineage: Eukaryota > Metazoa > Arthropoda > Insecta > Mantodea > Mantidae > Mantis > Mantis religiosa. The sequence continues at coordinate 86,217 of JAUKNK010000203.1, forward strand.
TAGCACGATTCTGATTATTACGTTGTTATAAATGCGTAACTTGGTCGGTTTAAAGCTCGTAATGCATTAGTCAAAGTCAGTGAGCTTCCATCCACAGCTGAAACAAGTTATATAACGTCCTCCATGTCATATTGGACGACAAATGGAATGGGTAAATGATGCTCAGGTGAGCCCAGGGTTCATACCCGAAATTTTTCTTTCACGATAAGGGGAAACACCGAAAAAATCGTACCCGGATGACTCGCCCTGACCCAGATTCGAACTGGGGACCTCTTGAATGTGAGGCAAATACGCTGCCACCACGCTACAGAAGTGGGCGTCGAAACCACCTGAATACAGTTTCATCATACTTTCACTAAATACTGAAAAATATGGTTCGAAATGCAATTTGAGAATGTTACATGCTTACTCCATAATCACTTCTGTAGAATGTGATTGCTTCAGCTCCGTGTATTATAGTTTCATTTGTAGACGAGTTCGCTAGAGAAGAGCACTTGTCAGTTAAGCTTTCTCTATACACACAAAGCACCTTGGACTTCAACAAGGTTTAGCAAATGTCCACTAAGAAGCGACTGAAATATCACTGGTTCTGAACATTAATAATGTAGCTTGGGAAAAGCCCGTAGAAGAAGGCATCATTGAGGGACACTAGGAGTATAAAGATTTAACAAATATATTGAACCCTTCATGCAAATTTTCCTGTGTTAAATAAGCCCAACATCTTGCAGGTGTAGGCAAGGAAATCGGAAATCGTTCCACGGGCACCTATTAACAACCCCATCACTACAATACGGTCTAGAGAATTGTCACTATAATATTGTTTTGTTGGATCTTCATCAACCTCCTTAGCTTGGGTAGGACTCGTTTGAAATCGTATTGTTGGATCTAATATGCAATCGATAGGTGAACTAGGATAGCAATGCGTCGTGTAGTAATTCCGAAGATATCTTCGCGAGTCACTTATCCAAGTTTCTGGAGAGAGTTAGCTAACATGTGACGGACGAATTGTGTGGTGATGAATAATCCTAAAAGCTTGGGAGAATATGTGTAAGGATTTGAAACTCGACGGAGACGATCGTCCTGACTTCGACCCGGTATAGCTCACACCGTAGCGACATTACATATCAATAGCATCTCTAAGGATTCATTCAGTGCTGGATAGTCCATCGTGGTGTAAAATCTAATTGTTAGCAGGAGTATAATGACACCCTTGCATTTGTAAGGTAGCTCACTCCACTGTTTGTATTCCTTATCTCGTACTTCAGTTCGGGGTTTGATGTAGGGACCGTTAGGATGAATGCATTTGATTAAAATGTTATTTGTAATTGGTGCAGATATTCATCTAAATGTTAAGTGACTTAAAGATGTACGATGGCTTTGTCTAAACTGCGTAAGCCGTTGAGCTGTTTGATAACGGCTTCCCGCTGAGGTTTGAGTAACTCGAGGCCTTTTCACTTTTAATGTGTGTGTGTACCACAGGATTGGGTATGTCCGTTGACAATTACAGTATTTCTTTTAGGGCACCTCTAATCATGATGGGGAATGACTGTGGAGTATCTTCTAGAGCTGTGGTCTGAAATGCTTTCAAAGATGATCAGATCGATGAACTTGTAATACCAAACTTCTGATCTGGGTGTAACAATGGCGAAGAAGTCAGCAAATGGAGTTTGGTCTTTAGTGAACTGAAGATGATTTTTAGATCAAATGTAACCGAGTCAGAGAAACTGTATGCTACCCGAGATGTGCAAATATTTCTGTGCAAATTTTCTTTCAGAAACATTAATTTTTATTTATTTTGGTATAAAGAATTTAAATTAAATAAATTTTGTTATTTTAGAATATATAGACTAAATTATTGTTACTCGTTTATTATAGTTGATTGATAGTCCAATCTGTCCTGCACCGTGGCGTAGTGCGCTAGAGCGTTGTGCTTTGTTTCCATTATACGGAATGCGCCCGGAATCTCTCCCACCCCTAGAGGATGCGGATTTCAAGCCCCGGGTATAGGACCGGTGCCTACTCGGCATCGTGAGGAAATTGAGGAGCTACGCTAGGTAGCGAACCCTGGTCTAGAAAGCCAACTTTCCGGCTGGAGTTGCCGAGATACTGACCATCTCCTCCCCGTATCGGTTGAATGATCGGTCAACACTGCCTTTGCGTATGTTGGTGTGAGGTCGGCAGTCGGGTTGGCAGGCTCTGGCCCGTTTGCGGGTTGTTACCCATTGGTGTAGTAGCTCAATTCCAAAGCAGATGGGCATATTTAGTGTTAATAACAACTTAAAAGCATTGGTTGTGTTATTAATACCAAATATGTTTCCTAGCCTTCCTACATTGCTGCATTCCACAGGCATTAAACTAATTCCTCTTTCTCTGTGTCACCACTATAGGGCGCGGTGATTTCAGACGAACTCGTGTACTGCGGTGTGAGCGGATACTGATACTACCTGTTGTCTTCCCCTGATCTAAGTAAGATAACCGACATAGCTCTCAAATGTGTGTGTTTTAGAACGGTGGTGCCCAGTTCTACTTCCCCTACACATGTTATTTTTCCCCACCAGTGATCAAGTCAAAGAGACAGGCCTAGTAGTCGGAGGCAGATGAATGTGCATACCTTTAATTTACTGTACGTAAGAATGACACTGCAGTGTCGTCACTGAAACTCGGTAACGGGTAAGTGGATCGTTCTGTGGCAGCGGGTGGAAGGTGATTTCTGCCTCCTCTCTCTGCCTTTCACTTGAGCACCCTTGTTTCAGAATCTTCGCAGAGGTATAGGAGGGCCAAGGCATTAACTTCTAGGGGGTTAGAGCCCCGTCAATACACCTAAGAAAAGAAGAAATGCCAACACCTGTCACATGATTTAGTTGAAGTATACTATATCAGCTCATTCTAGGGTGCTTATACATAGCTTACATACTTTTTGTTATTTCCTCTTTAACACTAAAGTAGAAATTCTGCTGTTTCTGGTGGCTGTTTATTATGCATACGACAGTCGAAAATGTTGCCAATGTAGCCTCTGCTACGATATATATGCTGTAAATACAGATGAGGGATTTTAGTGTAACAGCTCTAGCGATTTTAGTTAAAATACCATGTGTTTAAGGTTATTTCATGGCAAGTTAGAGGTATACTTTGAATTTTCTGTAGATAAGCCTTTATATCCTTTTCATTCTAAACCGTAAGAGATAATCAGTTTACTGCACAAAAAATATAGATCTTGTTTAAATACACAATTTATGTCAAACATTTTTATTGAGCTAAGTTTTTCTAAATACTCCTTGAATTTTCAAATACTTGCACTTTCCTCAAATAGGAAGTCAATACCTACCACAGACGAATTAACTGTGACTTACCCTATTCCACCGCCTTAGACGTCACGAACCGGGGGAAACACGTGGTCTTTGTTCTACCACCACTGCCGGCCGCTTTCTGAAGAAGAATCAATATGTATAAGGAAATATGTAATAAGACAATTTCCGCAAAATGTGTATCTCGTTTAAGCGATAAGCGGTTATAGAAATATTATAAGTGTGAGTGGGAAAAGTTATGTGAGTGCAACACGTCGAAATTGTTTTATTTGGGGAAGGAGAGTTTGCAGCGATCCACCCTTTGCAAGGCAGTTTATCGTTTTTCTGGACAACAAATAGACACCAAGTTGTTCTTATTTCAGATACAATCAATTATTAATAATCACTATATTTTGAAAATTTTCTAAACGTGAAGCATATGATTTGTTGTCATATAAGTAGTGTTTGCTGAAAAATGTGATCAAGTAACTCCCAAGTTACAAACTCCTATGCTTATAGGCATTGCCAAACACACTGGCATCTGGAGTTCTCAAGTAAACTAAGGAGCGAGTCACTCTTTAGTGATGCTTCCAGTCCACCTCACACCCTGGCTCTTGGTTCCGCTGCAGCGTTAGATTAGGTAAGCTCAGTGTGTGCAAGAGGTTGATCTCCTTACCCGACATTTCACCATCACTATCACCAACAATAAACAGGCACTCGTGTGAAACATTTCTTTTCACTTTTAAATGATAACTTCTGTAAAACAAACACGTGCTAGTTTCCTATTTGCAATAAGTAACTGAGTTTTCTCACTAACTGGACAGGTTAATAACTTGTTTCCGATGCTTAATGAAGAGTGAGAGGGGTAAGGTCCAAAACAATATTTACAACCCTTGCTGGTATAGGCTCGTCTATTAGTTCCAAACAGTTTTTCACGTGCCATAATGTTGGGCGATAACTATATTCTTATGTCCAGAAATACGAAAAATACCAAATTAAAGCTGTAATTTCTTAGTTGTATGAGAAGGTTTAAATGATTATCTCATAAATGCAACAATCAACCGTTGCAAAGTAAAAGAAGCAAAATAAGAATCCAACTTTCAAGAAGTTCTGACACATGAAACAACTGGAAAATGTAATCATAACGTGGACTTTTTGAAAAATTGCTGAGGCTACAAAAAAGACTTGCTTAACAGACCTATACTTCAGTAGCCTCTACTTCTTTCCTATAGTAAGCTGTTGTCTATCATGTTTTACCTGTTATATAATTTCCGTGCGTATTAAACATTCAGTTATTTACAGAAAATTCAAGATATGCATTTTATATCAGTTACAAATATCCAAACGTGATACTTCAATCCAGATCCTTAGAGACATTTGTTGAGGAAATAAATACTTTTTTTTTTAAGGAATGCTCCCTGAAAGACGTCGCCATTAAGTACTGTAAACCCACAATAAGAAGGCAAACTAGAGGAATGTGTAACGTTATCACTTTTGCTGTCCCAACGGTGTTTATGCTTGCCTTCCCAGTATGACAAGGATGCTATTCGTTTAAAATACGCAAGTGTTGTGACATAACTCGCCCATACATAATACTTATCACTACAGTTACTGCAACAAACATGGGTGACGCATATGCACTCTCATACACTCATTTCTTAATAAACAGATCCACTAGCAGAGCAGATACACAGTTCAAGCCTCTCTCCCCTTCATTGGTCTCTTGCCTTTTTGTCGTGGGTATACAGTATCAATGTGGATGTTATCGTTTTAGAACGTGTTTCAGAGAACCTCAAATCATGTATTTCTGGTGAAATCTGGATATGCAGTTTCTGGATATACTGCACCTCCTCCTCTACCTCTCTATAGGTAAGGCGGTAGAGTAAATTATATGTACTAATTAAAACGACGCAATTTATCAGACGACTCTGCTAGCAACTGAAATTTTAATGAGCCTATTGTAACAAAGATAAGGCTAATAGCTCTTGCACGAAAGGAGGCGACTTCGATAACTGGCACCATCACTTTACTTGATTTATTACCGTTCTGTGCGTGCTGAGAGAGCGGGAGGAGAGCATAATATACTTGTTTACTAGGGAACATAGCCAAACAGCTGTGCCTTTTAACTATAATGTGCCATGAAATATCTGAACTTTGGACTTCGACTTTCGACAATATACGCGACTTACATTGTCTGTAGACGTATATTATCCATATTTTCTCTGTACTTGGTGCACGTTTTCGACTGGTTTTGCAGCAGAGAACTTAATGTTCGTTTCACGAGTAGAAAACCTTACCCTGACCACTCCTCACTTCACTAGCCACAGAGGTAGGTGTAATAGAAATCTTTGGAATGAACAATTCCATCTGCCGCCACTTAAGGATCGGCTTACTCTACCTTAGTTGGTTCAGTTTAATTTGTATTATTTATACAATTTTTCCTATAAAACTTGACAATAGTATTGTATACCTTGATTACAATTAACAGAAAACTTATATTAACTCTTACAAGATTTCGTCGCGGCACTGGATTTATGTCTGTTCACCAAAAAGTTACTCCATCAAAAGACGCTTTCTTTCCTAGCTGTTTTACCAAAATTATTGCTTTTTCATTCTCTCGTTGTCATCACTACCAATTAAACTTAATTTTTACTGGTCCACGTCACACATTACATAATCTCATTTTTAAAACTACCAATCATAAAACATTCATACCATATCACTTAGATGTTGCTTCATCTCATAACCTACTGAATTTTCACAATTTCCTTTCTTACTCATTTTAACAAGTCCATATAGATTCATTTTTCAACTGTCGGTGCCTAAACCAAAACAACCTTTACAGGTCTCATAGTTATTAAAAAAAAAAAAAAAAAAAAAACATGGCACAACAGCCCTTAGAGGGCTAAGGCCTACCAACCCGACTGCCGGCCTCACGCCCACTTACACACGGCAGAGGTGGACGATCATCCAACCGATACGGGGAGGGTGATGTGGTCAGCATCTCGGCATCCCCCAGCCGGAATGTTGGTTTCTGTGACCAGTGCCACCTACCTATCGTAAGCTCCTCACTTTCCTCACGATGCTGAGTGGGCACCGGTCATATACCCGGGACCTAAAATCCGCACCCCATGGGTGGAATCGAACCCGGGCCGCTTTCCGTGGTTAGGGACCAAGACATGCTGCCTTAGCCCGCTACGCAACGGCGCAGGACTCATAGTTATTTAATATCATAAAAATGTATACTTTTCACATAATGCTGAAGCACAAGTGAACTCGGAAACAATAAAATTATTATGCACTCCTAGGTCACCAAGTTAATCTTTTTGCAAAAGACACATTGTCTGCGACCCTCAGAAAACAATCTTAGTTGTTAATTGTATAATATCAACTGACCGATCTGTGCGGGCAATTTTCTGTGCTCTATCATTATTTGGCATCCCTGCTAACCAACTTGAGTGTAACATAAGTACAAATAAAATAAAGCAAAATGGGCATCATAATATTTTTGTAATTGGTATCGCAAGGCGTTTCGTAACGATATAAGCGGAATCGGTCCTCTCATTTTTGTGCCTCTTCCGTTTTTTAGCTGTTACATCGTCACCATCTAATATACCTATATTGTTTGGAACGAAATATTAGCGATATCTCTCTTATTTTACATGCATTTACATACATCTGTTCGTATGCTTAGTACGTAGGCTTTGTAAATGTATTTTTATATTCTAGTAATTTATGAATTGGAGTTAGAAGTGCTTATATACTCTGCCAGTAAGATAGAATAGGATATTGCAACGATGAAAGAAGTTTCAAAAACATTTGAGTAGTTTTGGAGATTGTCCTGTATACACATTTAAGATCCACATTTGTATCTACAAATGTTCTCTGTTGATAGACTTCATATAGATTGAGGCGTTTTCGCCGGTGAATCTTGCTGAGTTTTCTCCTTTACTCAGCGCCTCACGATGATGGGTTTTATGATGGACGAGGATTAAGGATTGGGGTGAATTCAACTTGGTCGGGGATTTCTGTAGGGTATCTCTGCATGGGTTCTCTTAGCTGGATTCAGGGTGTGGGTGCGTCCTAACTGGTGATGTAGTTCTGACAGAAATACCTCGACTGTTTATCATAGTTGTGTTCCTTAGTCACTCGTTGTGCTCGCCACCTGTGATGTCGCTACTAGTGTAGAAGTGTGATACATGCTGCTGTATCCCGTGTCTGTAGTGTGACGTATCGTAGTTTATTTCATCCACGCGAATAAATGTGACTGTTCGAAGATTCACTGATGCCTGACCCGCGGTCAGATACGTCGAGTTCCTTGCTATGTAGTTTGCAGAGTGAACTATTGTCTAATATCAAAGTTCTGCCATGATGATTTTCTCTCCCACTCTTGCTATTTTTTTTATTTGAAAACTCATGTGATGTGTTGTTAGTTTTACATTGGTTGATTTTTATCCCCTCTTCTGGTAAATGTTCAAATTTCTCGATTTAGACGTTTTTTCGCCTGGCTTTCTCTTTTCCCACCAGAGAGAGAAATTTTCTCAACTTCTGGTATAATCCTAAGGTGTGATATGTGAAGCAAGAGCCAGATTCTGTGAAAGAACTTTTCATCGCCAAACTGGCGTCGTAAGCTGCTTCAAGCTAAATCATACAATAGCTAATAGTTTCCGGTGGGTTGCAAGTGTGTACCTGTCTGAGAAGGTTCAATAACATTTCTGTATTATTTGTATATGTCAAATATGATCTTCAGTTTTAACTTAACTGTCCCTGTGTTTATTATTATTATTATTATTATTATTATTATTATTATTATTATTATTATTATTATTATTATTATTATTATTATTATTATTATTATTATTATTATTATTATTATTATTATTATTATTATTATTATTATTATTATTATTATTATTATTATTATTATTATTATTATTATTATTATTATTTATTATTTATTTATTATTATTATTATTTATTATTATTATTATTATTATTATTATTTATTATTATTATTATTTATTATTTATTTATTATTATTTATTTATTATTTATTATTTATTTATTTATTTATTTATTTATTTATTTATTTATTTATTTATTTATTTATTTATTATTATTTATTATTATTTATTATTATTTATTATTATTTATTATTATTTATTATTATTTATTATTATTTAATTATTATTTATTATTATTTATTATTATTTATTATTATTTAATTATTATTTAATTATTATTTATTATTATTTTATTATTATTTAATTATTATTTAAATTATTATTTAATTATTATTTAATTATTATTTAAATTATTATTTAATTATTATTATAATTATTATTTAATTATTATTTAATTATTATTATTATTATTATTATTATTATTATTATTATTATTATTATTATTATTATTATTATTATTATTATTATTATTATTATTATTATTATTATTATTATTATTATTATTATTATTATTATTATTATTATTATTATTATTATTATTATTATTATTATTATTATTATTATTATTATTATTATTATTATTATTATTATTATTATTATTATTATTATTATTATTATTATTATTATTATTATTATTATTATTATTATTATTATTATTATTATTATTATTATTATTATTATTATTATTATTATTATTATTATTATTATTATTATTATTATTATTATTATTATTATTATTATTATTATTATTATTATTATTATTATTATTATTATTATTATTATTATTATTATTATTATTATTATTATTATTATTATTATTATTATTATTATTATTATTATTATTATTATTATTATTATTATTATTATTATTATTATTATTATTATTATTATTATTATTATTATTATTATTATTATTATTATTATTATTATTATTATTATTATTATTATTATTATTATTATTATTATTATTATTATTATTATTATTATTATTATTATTATTATTATTATTATTATTATTATTATTATTATTATTATTATTATTATTATTATTATTATTATTATTATTATTATTATTATTATTATTATTATTATTATTATTATTATTATTATTATTATTATTATTATTATTATTATTATTATTATTATTATTATTATTATTATTATTATTATTATTATTATTATTATTATTATTATTATTATTATTATTATTATTATTATTATTATTATTATTATTATTATTATTATTATTATTATTATTGGTCCTGCCCTATACGGACCGCATCAAGATGTAGGTAGCGGCAGTTAATTGCTGTGTTTCGTGGTTTGAAGGTTACTTTTTTATGGAAGGAAGAAAACTTAATATGTAAACATAACAATAAAAGTACAGTAGTATAGATATTCTTCATGAATGCAGTGAGCGTTAACTTAATGTCTAATACTCGTTCAGTAATAGCACAGAAATAGCACAATTTAAATAACTGAAGAATCAACAATAACCCCCGAATTAAGAGAGAAAACCATGAATTCTATTCCAAAGAAGCGTTTGTAGATAGGGAAAGCCAAGTGATGGCTTACTGCATTATAGCAACACAAGCGAGGTGTCGAGGTATTTTCACCACAGGTCTGTTATCATGACGTCACAGCAGCAACCTACGAGATGTGGAGAAATGCATGCATCACGTGTTCAGTGGTGTCATTGAGGGGAACAGGGTAATAGATATTGGGGTGAGGAAGATTCAGTGGCGGGTTGTTAAACTATTTGTTCTTATTTTTATGTGCATAGTGTGTGTTGAATACCATTGTGAATTATACTTTTATAGCTACAGGTTAATAATTATTAATTCATAATTTAAGTGGAGTTTTTATTCTTCCTGGCTATCAATTTGTCGATGTCGGTCTCTGTAACGGGACATGTTGACGGTCCGCAGCTTTCTTGCATTTGTTTTACAACACAAACGGGTGTAGACGTACCGCAATAGCCAATGCCAGTCAACTGTTCCGTGCACTACCACGACGCTAAGCGAAAAAAAAAAAAAAAAAAAAAAAAACGAAGGGGAAAAGGAGGGTGTCACCCTCAGTGACACTCAATGGCACCTCTGTGTTAGAACATTCAAGGTGCAAGTAGTGTTTATTGAGTGTATTTCAGTGAATTTTGCCGTTATCAAAGTATTGATGATTCTTTAAGTCGTTTTATATTAAGCTATTTAATAAACCTCTTCAGTCACGTTTGTTCTCTGCTGAGTTAACAAAGGGAGACCACCTCCCGATTTGAAAAAGAGAACAAACTAAAGAACTTTGTGCGTACCTTTAACTTTGAACTTGATATACGTTTATATACATATTATTATATATAAAGAGAATACTACATAATGAGTCCCGCTGTTTTGACATATGCCAGGGAGCTGTTGATGTTTTGGAATGTATTCTGAGAGACAAAAAGCCTGTCCAATTCTAGAGCTGCACAATGAAAGCTTTGTGTTCGGGCGCATGTTTGGTAGCGATAAACGAGCAGAATAACTTCAGGTGCTGTAAAGTGTCAACACATGCCAAAAGTGACGTAATGTGGCAGGGGAGCAAATAAACAACTGACTGCGGTACCATGTATTGGCAAAATGTGGTTTGTAAGGAGCGTCGGCAATAAAGTTTCATTGCTTTTCGTCTCCGATATGGTTTGGTTTTGCTCTTACATCTTCAGTCAAGAGCTGTCCAGTGTTGTCAACTCCAGACATTGAGACTTCGGGAGATGTTGCTGCGATAAACGGTTTTAATTAAAATAAATTTTATTATTACTAAAATAAAGATATAAAACACTCGATTCATATTCTGTGAGCGTAATTTTAGGTCTTCAAAGAAAGTATGTGTTTTCAAGTATTTCAAAATATAAACCATTAATTATGCTAATACAAGTTAACACTGTGCTAACGCTGCTGTGGAAACAGAGTTTTCCATGACATTAACTACCCTAAAAGAAAAGGAAAAGCAAAAGAAAGACAAGTGTAAAAAAGCTAAAACCTCAAACTCTTAAGTGACTTACTAACAGCTAAAAAGGAACGCAACAAGGGTAGTTGCGTATTTCATATCCACTTACTGATGAGCATGTAAATAAATTTGGGATAGGCGTACATAGTATAAATCGCCTCCGTATTCTAGGGGTAATATGCTAGCCTTTGGTTCCTGAGGTCGCGGGTTCAAACCTTGCGAGGACATTGGAGGTTTTCAGGACGTGAAACTCCTTAGCAAGGCTTCCTTCGGAAGGGAATAAAAGCTGGTGGCCCCATGTGGTAGATTTACGGCATCTTAAAGAACTTCAAACCTGTTTGATCTCTGAGCAAAACTAAGATGTCTTCTACACTCATAGAATGGGAAGCTGGGAACCACAGTGGTTAATGAACACCCATAAATATAAACTTAAGTTCATACACAATATTTCAAGAAGTGCTACAGTAACAGAGGAATATTCCAAAAGTGACGACTCTTAAAATATTATGAATAGCCTTCGTTTTAGTGATAGATATTAATGGAATTTTATTGCGTGTCTACATTTTACTCAAGTACAACAACACCATCAATCCGTCGGCTTCGTCATTCATAACTAAAGGTAGATATGTTGTTATACTCCTTTATAATAATGATGTCTGTATTTTTAAAAAGAATTTTGTTCGAACTGTAGCGAGATTCAATTTTTGTTTGGTAATAGTGCATAACTTTGCACGTTTGAGTAACCATGCTACAACCAAGAGGGGCCACTGTGAATTGATACAAATTTGTTGATTGATAATCCTGTTGTTACCTATGTGGTAACACACGATCCATTACCCCGACTCACTCAGTCAATTGTCAACAATCTGCCACGGATACTCGCCTTCATCACCATAGAAGTTTATAGTATGCAGAGTGAGAAAAGTAAACCGTGACTCGTGGTGAATGATTATTCATTTTAAGCATTACATATCTGTGAAGAACACGTGCACATGGCGCTGCTCCAAGTTGTCGAGCCTTCTCGATTTGGAAAAACAAGGCGTTGAAGAAAGAGGCATTTGTACAAGAGCCCATGCATGAATATTCAAGTAGGCACATCACAAAATTTCATTACATTAAAAAGTGTCGTACAGGAACAAAATAATAACATATCAGCAAGTTTCTAATTTTTTTTTTTTTTACCTTTATTATTTGACGATGGACCAAGGTAACATTTTTAACTACACCAACCAATATCATGGTTGCACAATCCCCAGTGAGTACAAGGTGGAGGAATAATATCTTGTAATTCTGAAATTATATTAATTATACCAACCGCGACCGTATAGGAATTTACTTAACTTCTAATTTTGTAGGAATTCAGATATCTAATTACTACTAACATCGCGTTTGTAGGAAGTCCTGTTCGTATTATGGCGTTAAGTGTGTAGGCTGTCTTTCCCTCTCTATTTCCCTCTCGACTCTCTCTCTCTCTCTCTCTCTCTCTCTCTCTCTCTCACACTCTCTCTCTCTCACACACACACACACACACACACACACACACACACACACACACACACACACATATACACACACATACACACACACATTCACTATCACATATCATGACCTGTTTCGAAAGCTTTTTAAAACTATTTTATGGAGCGTTTGTGACTGAAGATTTAATATTAATCGAACTTGGATCCGTAACACATTTAAATGTAAGCAATGTCTTCATTTATATTTTTAGATTAACATAGGTAAATAATTTGCAACGTCTAAAAGATGCTTGACTTACAAGTATTGTAGTATCAGGTTCACAAAATTATCTTCGTGCAGCAGTAAGCAGGTCAGAAATAAGGAACTTCTCTTTCATTTGAGCAGTTGTTTGTTCATAGTCATATAGGTAGTCCTGTTCCGGCTTGCCTCCGAAGGTTGTGGCGTTATTCTCCAGCTTAACCTCTCTCCATCTTAATCGAGCCACACGTTCGGGAGCCAAATTTGTAACCATCCATCTTAATCGGAGTGACAGAAATAAAATTTTATATGACTCCGATTTCGTAATATATTATTTGATTGTGTAATCTGGATTAAAATTCACTCGAACTTTCTTTCTTAATCAGTCCCAAAGTTGGGAGCGATGTTTGTGACCGTCCCTCTTAATCTTTGCAGGTCGAATTGTTTCTTGATTTGAGTTTGATATAGTATTTAATTTGATTGTATAATCTAACGTCCACTCGTCACTATTACGAATACTGAATAACTCTTTTTGAAGGTTATTAACTTTCCGTTACAATTATATTCACCGCAACATTTTTTTACATCGTCATGAAACCAGATTGAAGAACATATATCTATCTCAACATTATTGATTTTCCGTAACTATCGTTACTCCTCTATTAATTTTGTGATTGGCCGATGTACTGCTACGTCACCACATTACGTAATACAATTATTACTACGGTCAATCACAAAATTACACATTTATTTGTTTTTAATATTGTCATTACATGGCCTACTAAGTCATATCAGAAAACAGTATTCATATAAAAAGTTCTAACTAAAACATATCGTCACAAGGTCTAACACAACCTGAGCTAAAAGTGCTGACACATCGTACCGAAAACCAGGAACTGATACCGTCCGATGCTGGGCGACTTCCCCCCTCCTAGAAAATGTCTTAGATATTTTCTGTTCACGGTTTTGTCGTGATTAACAGGGATTTAGAAAAATAAAATATGTGAAATATTTTAATGAAAAGATGATGAAAAAAGGATGGCTTGTGACTGTTATGTGTATAACAAATTTCCCCTCCCCCAATCTTTAGATAGATCAATATATTCCGGGTTACTGATTTCATAATTACCTATGCAATCCTTTGGCTAAGAATTTGACAAGCACATTGATTTACTTAAATCTGACTAGCAGGTCCGCCAATTGAACGTCTGCCTCGGAGTATAAGTGGTAGAGATTTTACATATATGAAGTTATCGCCTTTCATGACTCACTATGCTGAATGAAAGCTGCTAACATAAAGTGCTTTCATGGATTTACTTTATGACCTTTGCATTTGAACGTGATGTAGGATTGTTAGCGACACAGCTGCCACAGGTGGTTTGGTTTTTCTTGGCTAATAGATTTGTTTGTCCAATATATGTCTTTGACTTTTTGAAGAACTATTCCAACATAGGAGCAGCACTTATAAATGTCAGTTTGTGTAGAGGAAGTACTAAAACAGTGACGATTATTTTTTATCCAATTATACCCGCTTTAAGTGTCTTCTACAATAATTCCAGCTTGTCAGTTAACCCTCCAGAACAGGGGTGCTCAACTCTACAGCATGGGTTCGTTTCCCCTACATATTATTTCCCCCCCACCAGAGACCAAGGCAGCGAAAGACAGGCCTAGTAATCAATGGTGGATGAATATGTCCACTTCCATTTCCTGTACGTAAGAATGACACCACAGTGCCGTCACTGGAACGCAGTAAACAGGCATAATTGGGTCATTCTGTCGCAAGGGGTGGAAGGAGGTGGTTTCAACTTCCCCTTTCTTTCTTGCAGCTGAGCACCGCTTTTCCAGAATGACGCACGCCTCTAATCATGCAATAAGTGTGAACTCTTTCGGGCATAAACGTTTTTGTTCTAAAAATTAACTGTGACGATATCGTATGGACGATATCGTGAAACTTACGGATAACGAATCTTTCTGTTCTGTAAGGCCCGAGGATTTGGCCAGGAAAACAGTACAGAGGGTTAGTAGTGACGGAGTGACGGGGTTATACGCTTCTGTGTCTTGTAAACGAAGTACGATTCCCTAATGTTGTGACGTTCAAGGGTGGAGACTGTGGAATCGCTTGTAGCTAATGAACTGAAACAAGAGAGAAATTATTACTGGAGAAATGTAAAAACAATTCCAATGGAGCTGGAAGATTTTTAACTTAAGATCAGATGTTTATGTAGATAAAGCAGGAAAATATTTAGAAAAAATGATGATAAAAAGAAATATGAAGAAAAGCGGCGAAAATACACACAAAAGTATAAGGAGTTGTAAAAAATATATAAGAAGTTATAGACTTCCCGTTATATGTACAACTAAATGTTATTAATAAATATAAGGGGAAGAAACAGAAATAGACAGTTCCAAGAGGGAAATAGTAAATTAGGCAAATTTTATTTATATTACAGCGAAGGACAAGAGCAACAGCGTCTTTTTGATTCTCCAATAGCGTGACTTGTAAAACTTATGGCACTTGTGACTTATCGCATTGGGTTTCCATTTCGGCGTCATTTATTGTAGTGTTGGGTAATTTGACACATTTATGGCACTGCTGCCCAACTTACAGCAGTAGTATACACATGTTTCTTAAGAAGCGAAAATATAAAATCTGCATACAACTTAACACAAAGAAGGGCAAATTCGCCCCCTTTATGTAAAATTGGAAGCCGACGAGGGCCCTGGCTCTACCGTGAAGTGAGGGATTCAGCGTCATAGAATATATTGCACAGTTATTAATATATATTTTCCAGTAATATGAATTGAAGGATTAATATTAGTAAACGTTAAGATATTGATTGTGACGACATTGCATGTTATGTCTGTGCATTTGCTTTGTTATGGTGAATAACACTATACATTTGGAGTGTGCAAACGAAAACAATCTTCTGCTCCTGTATAAGCAAGTACTCCGGCCAGCCACCACAAACGCCAGTGAAATATGGGGAGTAGCAGCCAAGTCTCACCTACACCGCCTTGAAATTCTACAGTCCCGATTCCTCCGCATTGCCACAGACTCCCCTTGGTACATCCCCAATCTAGTTATCCGTCTAGTTCATCTCGTAGGCTTTGGTAGCACAGCTTCAGGTATTTTTGCCTTTCCTTCTATAAAAACCTCTCCCACAACTTCAACTCCCTCATCCGCGGTCTAGGCAGTACGACATCGATCCTGGAGAGCGCTACAAACGCCCGAGACTACTACTAGGCACATAAAATAATACATCAGATGGCTTATATATAACTCCAACCTCATCTTCTGCCGTATATTATCCTTCCTTACAAAACACTCCACTGCCAGTAGAGGGCCTAGCCCTGATCTGGCTTGAGACCGAAGGTCTGACATTCAGATCTTCAATGTCCAGGCCTGTGTGTCTTATCTCACTCACAAGGCCCTGGTACCTACTGTGTTTTCTGAAGGCACATCATCTTCTTACTCTGTTTATATAATTTAGCGTGAGTTTTCCAGGCTTCATAGTTGTGAAATATTGATCAATTTATTTATGATAGCCACCACTTACGTTTGTTGCACTAAAGTTATGGTTAATATTACCGCCATCAGAGGAAAGATACGTATTGCCATTATCTGTAGCGGTGCACCTGTTGTGACTCCCTGCTTATGCACGATTTGTTTTGACTCGAAGCCTATTCCTATGTCTGCTGGTCTTAGCCACTGCATCGTGACCTACCTCAAGCAGCAAGTTGTTTACTAACTCGCTACGTAATCTATGCTTTGTGCACGACTTTCTTGAATTTTGGCTAAAAGTATGTGCTTTATGGTCATAGACAGAGATGCAGTTCACTGTAAACGTCGAGGTTGTCTCATAAGCAATGTCGGTTTCTTGATTTAGGTGTTTTGGAAAATTTATTGGTTTTTTTTGGTTTGGCAATGCTATTTACAGGATGCCATGGCTAGTGTTGTGTACATTACGAGCATATATCAATCTTCAGTTGTTAATAAACAACCATAAAATGGAGATGAAATTTGAACTTAGTCCATCTAAAACACTAATGGAAACAAGATTATAAAACCGCTGCCGCAGCTCGAAGAATCTGTGAAGTGGAAGGAGAAGGTGTCGTTAGTGAACGTGTGGCCCAACAATGAGTCCAACTTTTCAACAATGGAGACGAAAATACTAAAGATGTACCACGTTCAGGAAAACTTAAACCATGGAATATTGAGCATACACGCCAAGTTTTGCATGAAAATCCGCAAAAAAGTACACGTAGGTTTTCAAAAGAACTTTGTGCATTAAAAGATACCATACATAGCTACATTAAGACACTAGGAAAATCCTACAGTAGCTGTAGATCTGTACTTCATGAACTGACACCTCAACAGGCTGAACGTATGTTGCATGTCATCAGATTATCCGTAATCCCATGGATGACGGATCTGTCAGGAGAATTGTTACTTGTCATGACAAATTGGTATATTACCGAAACCCTGATGCCTCAAAACAGTGGCTTGATCTCCATCAATCTACAAAGTTGCATTATCAACTGCAAATCCTCCTCAAACTCATTGGACTAATTCAATTCCTGATTACAATTTATTTGCTTCTTACTTATTTCAATTAAATTAATAAATAAGGGTATATTAAATACCTTTCTAAGTCATCGTTAAAAATAATCATTTCGGTCCCAGACTAATGTTGTGTGTCTGGTGGAGTTTTAAAGGTGTGATTCACTGGGAGTTTGTTCCAAAAGGGCGGGCTGCGGATGCGGATCTTTACTGGAAGGAGTTCATAAAATTTTGAGACGGAGATACCCAGCATTAATTAACCGAAATAAAGTTTTATTGCAACAGGACAGTGCAACAACCCAATACTGTTCGAACAACCATGAAAAAGTTCAGGAATTAGGAGGAATCGAACTACTACCACACCCAGCATACAGCCCTGATCTCGCACATCAGATTATAATCTTTTTCGATCCATGGCCCATTTTCTACGTGGAAGAAATTTTGACAACTTTGTAGCAGCGCAAGTGGATGTCACCTAACTCTTCGCATCAAAAACCAGAGACTGATACCATCGTGGGATAAAAAACCTTTCTGGACGATGGCTCAAGACCATAGAATCTAATGGTCTATACTTTGAAAATTAGTTAATTACCTGTCAGCGCACACTTCAAATAATTGCTTTTCTTAGAAAACTACGTTACTTATGAAACGATACCTATAAAATTCTTCCCTTTCCCTTTGTCATATTTTATTTTACGAGGGCTGTTCAATAAAGAATGATCATAATTTTTACGGTCATGGTTTTTTGCATTAAAATTCAATCTTATTATGGTCTCTTAGTTTAATGTGAAACAAACACGCCGTAGTAGTTTCATTGTTGGTACTCCAGAATCCCACCTGTGAGAACCACGCAAGTTCAGACATGTTCAGTATCGCCTACCACTGCAATGGAGGTAACATGCAGTTAAAGTTGATGTTAGAGGAAGATCCGGAGTTTCTTTCAAACTTAATCGCTGCTGATGAAACTTGGCTACATCATTTTGATCCTGAGAGCAAACAGCAAGGCTCAGTGTGGAAATCTCCTTCATCACCAACCCCCAAAAAGCAAAAGTGGTTGCTTCTGATGGGAAAGCTATGTTCATCTCATTCTTTGATATTTATTGAATGGATATCAGCATATTATACCTGCACACACATAGTAACTGGACGATACTACAGGAATGTCCTGAAAACATTGCAAGTCCATATCAGGCGCAAAAGACCACATTTCCGTGAAGCAAGCTGGATGCTGCACCACGATAATGCGCGGTTGCATATTGCCAATGTTGTTGCTGAATATCTTGCAAAAATCTACATGAAGTGCATCCCTCACCATCCTCATAGTCCGGATTTAGCCCCTTGTGACTTTTTTCTATTCTCTAAGTTGAAGAAACGCCTTCGTGGGAGGCATTATCAATCAGAAGCAGTAGTGAAGGCTGCGGAGGCGATTTTGAAGGATCCCTCAAAAAATGGTTTCCAGCATGTCTTTGAAGACTGGCAGAAACGCTGGGGCAAGTGCATCGCATTCAGGGGAGACTATTTTGAGAAGGACCATCAAAATTATGAGAATCAGTAAAGGTACGTTGTCAAAAAAAAATTGTGATCATTGTTTATTGAACAGCCCTCGTATAAAAAACAAATGTCTGAAATAAATGTACTTGCATAATTTTAATGTCCCTTTTAACTCTTTCAACTGTGACGATCTGAATGAGGATTAAAAAACACCACTCCCAATCCCATAATTAATAAAAGGAAAATTGGTTTTACAAAAGTTTTAAATGCTTCTCTCATACGGCTGACCTCACGACGCTATTCAGCGATTTTGTAGCTATTGCAGATTTTCTACTTCCAAGTAACCACCTTAGAGCTTGAGGTGATTCGTTAACTCAACTTCTAATGTTTGAATATAAATTTTCGTAATCGCGCTAAGGGGTAAAAAATGAGTGTTTTCCAAGAATATTATTCATAATCGGAGAAGTATATGAGAATTTAGATATTTTTGCAATTATTGATATACCACGTAGGTTTTACTGCTGCTTAAACGTTTTTACGTCATTTGGATCGACCTTGATAAGGTCTTATCCAGCTAATGGTATTGTATGGCTTCACCGTCCAGTGTGCCCTCACTGGCTCCAATAATCTAAGACTGAAGCCTCGACACGTTATACACTGCTCCTGTAGTTTGAACTACAGTTTCATTAATAAAAAGATGCATTGTAGTGTCCCCAAGATGAAGTTTGTTACAGAAATTCATAATTTTCTGCGCTGTATAGCAGATGCATAGCAACAATACCTGTGCTATCCTTCCACTTTTTAATTCAGTTGTATATGATCGTCTTTAAATACTCTATTCATATCGGCTGTTGTAGCTTAGAATTATATCTTGGTTTTTCACTCGTTTAAGTTTGATTTTCGGCATATTATTCTTTGGTGCTCATATTAAACGCAGAGCAGTAAAGAACGACTTCGCATCCCGTTCTTCCACCCCTCCCTGCCCACCAAAATTTCACATTACATTTCAGATGTCCAACGTAGCCCTTCTGAAATGAAAAGTGCCCACGGAGAAAAGTAGCTGACCGAATTTTAATTCGTTAGTTGAAGTATAACTATAAATTAAGACTTATAATAAAATTAAATATGAATACCTTGTACATTTGATTTAAATGTTAAGGGGTTTGGGTTTGGCAGTTAATGAGTACAGTATGACTCGGGGTGAGAGGACATTAAGAATGTTAATTAGCGAAAGCTAGTTTCGAGCAGATTAGAGTAGTTTGGGTTACATCAGAGAGGGCGAAGTTACTATCCAACGTTGTCAGATGAGGTATAGCAGACTAGCTTGGAATTCTTGGAATATGTGAGAATATTTCTTAGAACTGTATACAGGGACATAAGAATATAAAACAGAAAATTTTAGTAATGTAGAAATGAAGCATCATAAGCAAAAGGGAACGTTATTATGGGAATGTTGAAGCTGAGTAGGACATTTTGTGCAGAATCTTGGACGCTTCTGATCGGATCATCGATGGAGCAAGACGTAGTTGGATGCGCTGATGACCGCTGTAGTTGAGCGCCCTCATCATCATCATCATCATCATCATCATCATCCTCTATGGACCCTGGGCTCATTTGAGCATCATTTCATCCATTTCATTCATCGTTCGATATGATAACGTTGGAGGACGTAAATTACAAAAAAAAAAATAATAATCATCTTTAGGTTTCATCTATATATTAGTTTCCATTGCGTGGCAACTTCTCGGTTTAAGTGAATACTTAAAAAGTCATTAAACTTTTCAAACCTCGAATCCGCTGTCATCCTTACTTTTATTACTCACCCACGCATACCCTGAGATAGATCTCTGCTCAAGATTGAGGCAGACGCAGACGGCTACGAATTGGAGCAGCATCGTGAGGCAGATAACACAGCTTCAAACTTTAACATATTAAGAAATATCTTATATTCCTTTTTGGAAAACTTTCAGCGGACACAGTCACAGGAACAATTAAATCCTACCAGGACCGGTTGTGCGAACTCGGAACAAACCTTGAAATCGTTAAACTTGCAGTACGGTAACTGGAGTATAAATAAAGTAGATGAGTTGTAGGACCCAACTCCATTCCTTAAATAGTAATTCCATTGTTAGTATATTTAAAACTAATAAAGCGACTGATTTTTGTAATTTACGTCCTCCGACGTTTTTTTTTTATTTAAAAATATATATCTATGTATATAGATATATATTTTTCTTTTCCTTATTTAACCGTTTTTTATTGTTTCCGTTTAATTACCTAATCTGTTTTCTGCAGTTTCACACACATACACTATACACATAAACACCCATGCCCAGAGCGGGACTCGAACCCGCGACCCTCTACGCGGTGGAACGCTAGAGACATACGTTCTAACGACCATGGCTACGAGGGCTGGCCCGTTAAGTCATCGGACGATGAATGGAAGGGATGAAATGATGCTCAAATGAGCCCAGGGTCCATAGAGCTTAGAGTTACCCGACATTCGTCTTTCAGGATAAGGGAAAACCCCGGAAAAACCTTATCCATGTAACCCACCCTGACCGAGATTCGAACTCGGGACTTCTTGGACGTGAGGCAGACACGCTACCATCCACGCTACCGAGGCGGGCTGACTGGTTCTGTGACGCAATTCTATTCCTTAAATGGTATTCCTCTTTTGGTAGTTTTAAAATAATGTTGGCTAAATAGCTTTTACAAGTAATTTTCATAGCCATTTTGATACTTTCTTGTGGCTGCTTTGAAGTTTAGGTTTTGCGGAAACTTATGAAGGACTTCGCATTTGTTTTAGTACTCCTCTGTTCCATAGTGTGATCATATCTTAGATTCTCTGCTATGCAAATAAGGGAAGTATGGTATTCCACAAAAAATACCAAGATTTCATTGTTTATATGTTTTGAGGCACACTGAATCCAAAAAATTCATTTTAGAAACAGATCCGTATGATTGCGCGCATATGAGAGAGAAGGTTAACAGGGATAATTCCAAAACAAAAACTGCATTAAGTACGACACTTGGCTCGATCAGGATAAGTTATCTGGATAAGGTTTTCCCCTATTTTGAAAATGTTAAGTTCTGTGGACCTTGGGGTCATTTGAGCATCATCACCCATTTCATTCATCGTCAAATATAAAGGCGACGACGACAACAACAACAACAACAACAATAATAATAATAATAATAATAATAATAATAATAATAATAATAATAATAATAATAATAATAATAATAATAATAATAATAATAATAATAATAATAATAATAATAATAATAATAATAATAATAATAATAATAATAATAATAATTTTATATTCAAGTTCAACACCTTGCAAGAATGCCATTCGATGATTTCCAAGAAAATCCAACTTGTCCCTATTACCCTTTAATGGAACATTTATTTAAACATTTTGATTTTCTCAAAAATGGCTGTTAGCTATTTTGACTGAAATGCCATATATAAAAGACAATTACGTGACAAATAAAATGAACGTATATATTTCATTTCTTCGTTCAAAGAAATTAATGTGGCTGATAGTGTTACGCGACGTTCTGCGCAAAACGTTACTTCTCCTTAAAAACACAATCTATTCCAAATAACCTGTTTTGTACCTTAGGAAATTTCCAAGATATCGTTGTAAATTGTTCAATGCTTTGTTATTCTTTCAAAATCCTTTCGATATTCAATTATTCTCATGGATGTACGGAAATATGATAGACTTCTAAGGTCAGCACATAACGCCCACTTCTTATCGCTGTTCTCTGTGTATGTATAACGGAATTTGTAATGTGGGTAATTCTGCAAAGTTCGTATTGTCTACCCACCACAAGAAGGCAAGATAGGAATGAAGGGGAAAGGGGTTTGAACTGTTTATCTGCTCTATTAGTGGATCTGTTTACTAGAAAATGAGTGTATTTGAGTGCATATGAGTCACCCAGGTTGCCGGATTTAATGCTCGTTGCAGTAACAGCAGTGATATAATGTATGGGTGAGTTATGTGACTACACCTGCGTATTTTAAACGAATCTAGTTCTTGCCATTTTCGGAAGGTAAGCATGAACACCGTGGGGACAGCAAAAGTGATTACGTTACACATTCTTCTAGCTTGCCTTCTTGTGTTGGGCACATAGTACCTACTAATAAATGATAGCATAGAGAAATTCACGTGGGTGTAACATTTCAGATATTTCTAAGCTGTTTGCTCTATGTGAATCACAAGTGAGGGCTGTCAAATATGTTGGAGCGCAACATATAATACTCCACTCTAGATCACTACAGATCGTTATAAATTGATACGCTGTCTAATGGATTTATCTGACAAACAATTAGCCTTCCCACAAAACTATGTATACTGATAATATTCTTACAAGATATATTATTCTGTTTTATCTAACTGCCCGTCATGTTTTTGAAATTGTCACTCTTAGCATGGCGCCCCCCCCCCCCCTCAGCTTCAATCTCACGAGGAATTCATTGTTGTACTCCTCGGATGATCACCTTTACGACCTACTTGCATTGGCTTATGTTCTCAAAAGTCATTCTACAGAAGCAGTCGTTGTATATGAGATAATTTTGCCTTCAGAAACCAGGAAGCCATTTCCCTCTCTCGTACTCGGAATAATGGTTGTCACTTACCATATGAAAGCATGAAATAATTTAGTTATGTCTTGAAATGTTCTGTTCCGGTATCGCTTAACAGAGTTTAGCTTGTAACCATGGATTAACGTCATACCGGAGTTAATTCCAAGACAAACGGCCTTTAAAATAAGTGAATTAACCTAACGAGTGAGGTCATACTTACCTTCAAGCAAAACTCGTATTTCTTGAACGTAAATGCTAAAAATCAAAACTTAAATATTAGGATTAATGCTATATAAACTTATTTCCTTTTCTTATTTTAATATTTTGAATGATAACCAGAAAACAGCAGTAAAAGATCTCGGATGTTAATTTGCAAACCTTACTCGAATAAAAAGGGAAAATACTTGTATTAATCTTTAAAGGCTTGGTTTTCGAAGCGTAAATAATAATCATTCTCAGAATATTGCTTTTATTGGTTTCATTATGCAAAATTGTTCGTGAAACTCAATAACATATTGGTTAAATTTTATTTATACTTTTTCCCTCCACTCAGGTCTCAATTAAAAATAGGCTACACTTTAAAATCGGGTTCTTATGTTGGTAGCGCCACAACTGAAATATATTGAATACAGGCAACATATGAAGAAAAGGTTGCGAAAATATAAAATATTTTGCCAAAATAAGAAGACAAAACCACAAAATATTATAAACAATAAATTTTAAAATGAAAGCATACTGAACCTAATTGGTTTGAAGCAGGATGTTTTTATTATATGAAAAGATAAGATTTCAAGATGTTTATCCATAATTAAGAATATGATACCAATGAAATACAATAAATTGCTTAGAGTTTTTGGATGTTAATCATTGTGAAACCTTTAAACTTAAAAGAAAAATAAACGTAAGTTACCTGTTACTTTGTACTTGCCTAATACTAACCAAATTATGCAACAGAAAGCATTTTAATATTATCCGGTAAAATATTATACAGTCCATCTGTCAATATTGTTCTGTACGATGAAAAAGATCGTTCCACAACACATGATGTAATGGGAACCTACTTGTATGGTGCTACATTTGGTAGCTTTATATTTACTGGTATGCTTGTGCTCTATTAATTTCAAGTAGAGTAGACGTACTTCCATGAAGTCCCTGGCAATGGCGGCGATTCCAGTATGCGAGCCGTCCGCCGTCACATGCGTGAAAGTCAGTGTGTTGTCGGTGACAGACGAGTAAAGTACTGTACGGGACCAAGCTTTGTGTGACTGCGTGCTGCGGGGAAGTCAGTTATGGAGGTTAAGCTACTGGCGTAGGGCAATGTTTGGATAAACAGAAATTATCACGTGAGATTGTTCTTGTTTCTTACACGAGCGAAGCAGATGATGATTTGGATGAAATCATAGAGCTTCCCCAATCCCCTTAGTGTAGCGCACCAACGTCACAACTCATAGCACTCCAGTGAACTGGATGGGACTTGCTTCTAAGCTTAGCTATTTTAAATGCAGGGACTTTATGGAAGTACGGCTACTCAGAATAGAATAGAGTACACTGGATTATTTTCCTGCAGTAGATCATATTTCTGGCAAATGACTTTCCCAGATGTCCCGAGAAGTTATGCTAAGTTTTCCATATCCTTCCAGCGTTTGTGGTACAGCAGACAGATTGGTAGAATGTTACTGTATGTAAGCCAGTTCTCCTTTAACTTGCTCATTTGCAAATGATTCTTAGATAAGTTGTATGCAGCTTACAAACTTAATATCAGCCACCTGTATGAAACGTCTACATTGCAGATGTGAGCTTATGTTTTCTGGTTGACAAATATTGCACTTGAGGTAGTACTCCAAATTATTCCATCATTCTTAAGGACAAATGTGTAGGTGGTACATTCCTGTCACGACTTTTCTCCTGAGTGTAAATCAGTAGGGATGGAAACGTTCTTCCTCCATGGGTAGTATCTAGCCAGGATCATTGCTAATGGGAATTATTTTAAAAGCGAAAAATAAAAGATCTTACAAAACGTGAAGAAATATGAGAATTGTAATAAACTCTTTTAGTTTTACCAAAGTTTTAAGACATGTTAACCTTTTGTCAGGTTCTTCGAGTTCTATACTTGGACTGATATTGGTGGCAAGTATGATACTGTAAAACCTCTTTAAAACGGAACGCGATCGTTCCTGCATTTATTTTCCGTTTACACAGGTTTCCCTCTCACAAGAGGATTGTGTTTGAATACAAAGAAATTACGAAATAGTCGCACAGATTTACAGTGCAGGACTAATAAAGAATGAAGTATAAATGATAATAGGCTGATATGTATTATGTGCAATATTTTCAACTCGCATGCAATATTTGTAGTTTATCGCCTAATCTCTGTTTCATATAACCTTGCCTCGCTGACATGTATCACTCCGCGTGCAACTACCTTCCCCCTCACCGTAATTGGCTAATGCTTTCGCGCCATAGGCCGTGCCTTCCCGTCATATTTAAAGGTGCATTAAACGTCATAATAATTGCCAGAAACATAAATAAAATCATACAAATAAGAATATGAAGGTATGCAAAAATACAAGTTTATAATGAAACTGAGCAAGTTGAAACTGAATGAATGAGCAATGAAACTGAAACAAGTTTATAATGAAAGCCTTCGGCCATTTCCACTGGGATTTTTTTGAAACCAGCACGCATACCTTGCAAAAATGCTTGTTTTTCAGTCTTAAAAGTCGTGTCACGCCATACTTGTCGTGTGTTCTTCATTCACCCAAGTCTCGTCAACTTGTATCCCGGTACAGTCTGATTGTCCCTAAATAATTCTTCGCCACACAGCAATATCGCCCCTGGAGTGGTAAGTTTTCCTGTTCCCTCAGTTTCAAGTCGCGATGTTTCTACGGATCTAGCACTCACACCTGTAAGTTCAGAGCACAGCTGTTCGACTTCTCTTACTGACAAAGACGGATTCTTCTCTGTCAGTGCATTAAACACATGCACCACAATTCTTTTTTCGCCGCTTTGTAAAGGTTTTCCCTTGCGTTGCTTAAGCGAAAAACTGGCGGTAAGACTCTGCTATTATACATATAAGTACACGCGCAATAAACGATCAATAAAATAATTTAGCTCTCGAATTCGGCACAACACACCTTCGAATGGCGACATATGACTAATCCAGTTCAAAACAAGATCAGTGATAAAAGTTATATAAACAAATGTCATCACTACCGCTAAATCACGTGCTATCGTGCCATGTGCTTGAGAGCAAAGGAACCTCCTCTTTACTTCGTTTAAGAATTAACATGCATTTCAAATAAATCAACTCTGTTGCGTAATATATTTAATTAAAACAGTTATGAAAATATAAATTTGACAATTCTCTTCTAACATATAAAGATATATCACCATGTTAAATAACGAACCAATTTTTACCGCAAAACAGTCTGCACCACAACAGCAGCCAATGAGAGGTGATAAGGTCACGTGACAGTTAAGAGATACGGGGCAAGCTTATGTGAAACAAGGATTAGTTCATCTGTCGGTTTTCAATTTTACCTTTCCAACTGTCTGCATATCAACATCATTTGCTTCATCACACGCAACTTTCAAAACAGTGTTATTGCGATGTTTGAAACTCTCGAAGCATCCATTGGAAGCTCTGAAATTGTCTTTGCCTAATTTTCTTGCTGTCTCTAAATCTTTGAGTCAGAAGCAATGGTCCAGAAATGGGAATTCTTCTATCACGCGCACTAACAAACCATTCGAACAGAGCACGATTTGGCTCGTTTACTCTGTATATTTTATGATGCGTTTCACATGCCCTGCTGTTCCCTTTAACCACTCGCGTTAATAGTGTGAAGTAGCTCGATCGACAAACATATTCTTAACCTCTGGCAACTAGACTCTTTTTCTGTGATATACGAGGGAGGGGGACCCAAAAGAAACCGGACTCCGAGGGCGCTGCCACTCGTAGACGTAGTGCAGGGTTCTCATCTAGATGGTGTTAGTAGAGACCTTTATGAAACAGCTGTGCAGACGGCATCAGTGTAGAGCTGAACGTGCAAGAGTGGTATTGTGTTTCTCTGACTGTTGGTGGGTTACCTCTGCGAAGTTATGGGAACTTTAAAAGAACAAAGAGTGTGTGTGACATTTTGTTTCCTGCTTTAAATAACTGCAACGGAGACACACCAAATGCTACAGGAAACTTTCCAGGAGGATGCTATGAGCCGCACACAGGTTTTCCAGTGGTTTGGGCGCTTTAAACGTGGTGAGATGTGTGTTGAAGACCAAGCTCGTTCTGGACACTCTTCAACATCGCGAAATGAGAAGAACATTGAAAAGGTCCGCCAAAAGATCAACGAGGATCGTCGCCAAACGATCAACCAAATTTTAGCAGCCACAGGAATCAGTTGGAGCTCGTGCCAGCGGATTTTGAGGGAGGATTTGCACATGAGACGTGTTGCTGCTAAATTTGTTCCGCGCCTTCTCACACAGGAGCACAAAACCATCCGCATGAATGTGTGTCAGGACTTGAAAACAGAGATTGTACGTGATTCAAACTTCTTGAACAAAGTCATTACAGGGGATAAGAGTTGGTGTTATGGGTATGACCCAGAAACCAAGCAAGCGTCAAGCCAGTGGAGGACTCCCAACTCTCCCAGACAAAGGAAAAAAAAAAAAAAAAGCAAGGCAAGTGAGGTCAAATGTGAAGACGATGATCATTGTCTTTGTTTGATATTCGTGGAATTGTGCATCGGGAATTCATACCCCTGGCCAGACTGTTATCCAGCACTTTCACTTGGATTTGTTTTAAGGCGTCTGCGAGAGGATGTGACGAGGAAACGCCCGGAACTTTGGCGATCAGGTGACTGGTTTCTGCATCACGACAACGCTCACGGCCTTACGAGTGACCGACTATTTGGCATCTCAGAGGTGGTCTGTCGTTTCCCACGCTCCGTATTCGCCGGACCTAGCCCCGTGCGACTTTTTCCTATTTCCACGAATGAAAAAAAAAACGCTAAAAGGGGAGCGTTATGACGATGTGGAGGCGGTAAAAACAGCTTCCCAAAGGGCACTGGACAATATCAAACTTGAAGAGTTCCAAACATGCTTCCAACAGTAGGAAAAAGAGACTTGACAAGTGCATAGCATGTAATGGAGAGTATTTTGAAGGTGACTGAAGTAATTTTGTAAAAAGATTCATCAATAAAGTTTTTATGACAACAATCCAATTTCTTTTGGGTCCCCTCTCGTATTCCAAACTTTTGAAATTTGGGCCTCTGTTTCTGAAGTCCATCCAGTAGACCATTCAACTTCAACATATGTGCTGCTTCATGTGTAATTTATTAATAGTTTACTTTGAAAGTCGCTTAAGGATATGTATGAAATATGAACATTTTAAAAAAAATCACCTTTTCCTCTTTTTAGTCTATAAAATAGTGTAAGCCTTCCTGAATCCAAAGAATGCTTACATAGCATCCGCGAGCCATTTTAAATGCTCTAATCTAGTTTGAAAGTTACGTGAATGCTAGCGTTACATATGAATTTTAATTCTTTATCCTTGTTTTCTTGCTGTTGAAAATTTCAGCATTTTTCAAAATTTAAGATGCTCCTTGCGTCACAGTTTTAGTGTTACACTAATGAAATTTGCTACACACATTCATAAGAGATACAGTGAATAGAAATTGACCTCGGTTTTATTCTGAGATACATTTAAGCACACTTTCTTTACTTCAAAACACAAACAATTCTAATTTTTGGCAAAAAAATACATATTCATAGCTTAAAAAATTACTGGAGCCGAAAGTTATTGAGACACAGAGAAACCTAGGGCAAATTCAAAAAATTGATGTGTTGGGAACCTGCTGTTAAAATATTAGACCAAACTTTGTTATTTTGTCGCAAGAGACTTTTTAGGTGACGTAAGCAAAAATAAATAAATTTGACCATATTTTCCAAACTATCACAGTGAAATTGACAAAATTTGCCTTATCATATTCGCACCAAGTTACATCTGTAGTATAAATCTTAGATATTAGTTCAAGACGTGAAGTTTTCAGTCATAAGTATCGTTAAGCATTTATTTGTTAAGAAAGATTCACAGTGAATAAGCACAGGAGTTGTGCTCTGTGGCCATTCTTCATAGGCTATGGTTGTTCAATAATGTCTTTGTTTTTATTTTTATCTATTTCGTTTTTAGACCATTTTTTTTTTTCAGATCAAATGTTGACTACGAATACTTACCTTGACACCGAAATACTATCGTCTGCAATCCGCTGTTGTGATGTTGGTTTTATAACGACCTTCATAATTCTTTGGGCTTATCAGTGACCTACTTTCCTGCTCAAATATTTGAATTAATTATCTTATTAGTGTCGTTTTCTTGCTGTACTATGAGCCGAACGGTCTTACATGCAAGTGTATAACAATAGTATTTGTGACAGACATGACGTTAGAATCGTAGCTTTTACTTCCATGTACGTAATCGATGGCGAAGGTATTGTATTCCATCCATAAAGTTGATAATAAATGTTACCTAAAATACGTGCTTTCAATATCCTGGAATAAAAAAAGTATATGGTACTAAATGCTGCTAAATTGAATTATCGAATAAATAATAATCAAACTTGATACAGTTTCAACATATTCCAAAGATGCAACAAGGTTTTTAAGAAAATTCTCCCACCCAAACAACCCATTTACATGGTAGTCCGTTTCTTTTCCTCGAAATTTTCCATTTTCTCAAAAATAGCTCTTACGATTCGTTTTATTTTTATAACGTTTTAACGTCCTTTAACCTGGTTTGGACAATGAATGAATAAAATGGATGAAATTATGCTCACATAATCCCACGGGTCATAGAGCTAAAAGTTAACCGATATTTTTCTTCTCGGGGAAATGTAAAGCTCCAGAAAATACCTTACTCAAGTAACTCAACCTAATTCGAACTAAATATTTTGTTTAAAACATCATATATTAAGGCTATTTACATGAGAAATAATGTATCTTGAAATTTAATCGTTCTTCCATAATAGCCGTGTGTAGACTAGTACCATTAAGTTTAATGTCATGCTGGCATGTTGGCCATGGTAGCTGGATGGTTAAAAGCGACCGGACGGAGACCGGCAGATCCATGGTTCAAATCCCGGTCATGAATTGAATTTTTCAGTCTGACTCTATCCATCCAAATATATCTAGAATCTTAGGGCAGTAATCTTCATTCCGCAAGAATTTCTTATAATTGTATGTAACTGGAAAAACCATTGAATTAGATGTGAATCTATTCCTGTTGATGGAAGCGGACTCTACTCCAGCCAGTGAAAGATTCAACCAGCGGTTTAACTTAAGCCAGAGACATATCATCTTCCCCACGTGATTAGGAGCTGCCTCCTTTACTACTGTAAACACTTTAATTGCGATGTCAGTCTATTGAAGTAAAACGGAACATATAGAAAATCGATCATGATATGACCTTTATAGTTAAAGCGATGTAAAAATTTGTTTATCGCCTAATATCGACAGAAACATAAAGGAGAACAAGGCTGCACGATATTCTACCTGCAATGTCCGGGAATGCTTTATCAGCACCGGGTCCCAACTGTCATGTATCCATTCTTACAACTGCTGATAATATGAAATGCGAACTCGACAGGCGATTACGTCGTGACAGTGAGGTCACCTAAGCTACTTTTAACAAAGACTTTAACATAGGATAGTTGACAGTAGAGGTTACGCTTGAAGTTAAGGGAATGGTATAGCTAAATAAAAATATATATAATACATTTTATTTGCTGTACTCGCACCAGCAAATAAAATTAACAACCCTATTTGGGAAAATTGTTTTAAAATACAAACCAAATAAGAAGGAATGTCTGGAAAATGGTTAAAGAAAGCGGGAAGTTTGGAGTTAGTTGAGAAGCAGAGGATTACTTTGTCCAGGGTGTACTGACTATTACTTAGTGAATTCCTTTGAGGAAAAAAAAACCGAGGCAAATATATCTAGCCATGGAAAATGTCATTATCGTATCGTTTATACTTTTTGTTTAAAAATTTGTTTTAATAAGAAAACAGAAAAAAATATATTTTGTGGAAAAAATAGGGTATACTGCTGCCCCAAAATTAGAATAACTAATAATAGCACAGCACTCAGCTTTTTACATTTGAGCCTCATATATCTATTATGATATTGACCTAGAATTATATTAGTATCTCTAATGGTTTTGCTAGAATAAATTTTTCAATATGAAGAAAAATAAAAATTTTAAATTTACACGTTTTTGTTTGCCATACTCAAATTGTGAGATTTCAACATAATTATAGGTCAATATATGTAATTTTATTTTAGGAAAGTGTGTTAACATTTCAAACCACTAGCTCTAATAGTTGCTAAGAAAAATGGCCATATATATTAAAAAATTGTTTCCGAGGAAAAGCTCTTGAAACATGCCTTGTTACCATTCAAAAGGAATGCACCCATATCTTTAAAACTTATTTAAATAAATAAGCATTTTATATAAAACCATATATATATATATATATATATATATATATACTTATTCAGAGAATATCAGAGAATTTAGCTCTACAGAAAATGAAAAAATGATATTTTTTACCATTTCACACTTTCCGTTTCCCTTAGTTCCAAAACGAATATATTGTACGCAAATTACTTTATAGCAAGGTCTGCATTTTGTGTGGTAAGATTTTATTTACCTCTTACAGTGTGCCAGTAAAGCAAAAGCCATTTAAAATGAAGAGGATTTCAGAGGCTATTCCCATAAAATTTAAGATATAAATTTCATATTTCATAAAAAATCTTAAAACATGCGATAATTTAATTAAAACCGTTAGAACTATTTTTTGTTTCGAGAAAATCAAAATTTTCAAATATTATTTTATGTGAAAGGTAGTTTAGATAAGGGGAAGTTCTTGGAGGTGGTTAACGTAAAAACCTAATTTGGTTTGTAATTAACTTTTAGATTTTTAGTTATAATCTCACACACACACACACACACACACACACACACACACACACACACACACACACACACACACACACACACACACACACACACACACACACACACACACACACACACACACACACACACACACACACACACACACACACACACACACACACACACACACACACACACACACACACACACACACACACACACACACACACACACACACACACACACACACACACACACACACACACACACACACACACACACACACACACACACACACACACACACACACACACACACACACACACACACACACACACACACACACACACACACACACACACACACACACACACACACACACACACACACACACACACACACACACACACACACACACACACACACACACACACACACACACACACACACACACACACACACACACACACACACACACACACACACACACACACACACACACACACACACACACACACACACACACACACACACACACACACACACACACACACACACACACACACACACACACACACACACACACACACACACACACACACACACACACACACACACACACACACACACACACACACACACACACACACACACACACACACACACACACACACACACACACACACACACACACACACACACACACACACACACACACACACACACACACACACACACACACACACACACACACACACACACACACACACACACACACACACACACACACACACACACACACACACACACACACACACACACACACACACACACACACACACACACACACACTTTTATAAAAATGATTTTGGGATATGAGGGCCTCAAAACACATTTTCGATGAATTCTCGACATATAAATTTTGGTTATAGGCTAAATGTCATTTCCAAAATGTTGAAAATCGATAGTTTGAGATAGACGAAACGGAATACTCGCCGTACCCCATTGAATAGTATACTCAGGAGTTTTCTGCACTATATGAAACCTGTTTAACCTTTTTGTTATCGAATATATACAGGAATAAAGAGAACGTACAAAAGTTTAAAATGCGATATACTGATAATTAAAGCTCTCTCGACTATTGCAGTAATTCTGTTATCTCTTATGACATTGCTTAAAGGATATTTAAAATGTTCGGAAGTTGGAAGTCGCTCGAAGTGGCTTATTTAACTGTTAAATACATCTGTCATTTCGAACATTTTTTCCGTGAATGAGGGTTTTTTATTTTGATTATTTTTTGTCTACTATTTTGTCTGTTATATCAATTCATGCAGGAGGGAGAGGCTTTGCTATTAAAGTTTCTACGATTATTATATAATTATTTCATAAATACGTGAGTGGTAAAATGTGTAGTCATCATTTTAAACGTGTAAGTTCTCCCATACATCGCTAGTTAAAATAACTTTTCTTGATCGGAAGTCTTTCTCACCAGGTTAATCTGTATTCGCGTACACCAGATTATTCTGAGATTGAAAACAAACCTTGAATATGAAAAGGCTTCTAAATTTTAGGTGAGACAGCCACGAAAGGCGGTAAATCTTTATTTAACTCTTTGTAAACGATTTGCTTCAAATTTCTTTCATTACGCGCCACATAATACATTAAGAAGGTTATAGGTTTTCTTTTTTGATGTGACCTTCTGAAATATTCGTTCGTCTTTTTGTTAAATATTCCCCTCAAAACGTCACATTTGACGTGACCCAGCAGTTTTTAAAAGATGAGTTAATTTTAGTTTTTGTAATGTATCATTTATAAAACACATGCACAAGTATGCTTGGAATAAAATACACCGTCTCTTGTTTCTCGTGCCTTGTCTATCCAGCAGTTAACAACAACGAAGTCAAGGTCTTGCTAATAGGCATGTTCGGACTACAAATGTTCATATTTTATATCCTGGTCCTGTAAATTCTTATTAGTCCTTTAGTTATTTAGGAGCTACTAATTTACATATTTTTGCCAGATTTACCAAGCGAAATGTGTGAGGTTCGCATTCGGAGGTCCTGGATTTGATTTTCATCGGGTCGGCCATTCAGACGATGGACTTTTTACGTTGTTTCCCCGGCTCGGTAGGCGAATACTGAAGGCATTCTCCTTTTACCATGAATTTTCTGTGCAATCGTTCGCTTTGTCAGTTTGAGGGTTGAAGGATCAGGCGACAGCGATTAATGTATTGCGGCAAGATGGTGTTAATTGCCACGAGATCCCGTCTTTGCCAGCACACATCCTTTGGGTGTCCCAGGGTCACGTCGAAAGCAAAACCGTTCAACTGTGGCCCATTTACAGTTAATGGAGCCCCTTCCAGTGTACTCTTAACTTCAGAGCCGGTTTTTGCGCTTTAAATTTAAAATTATTCCATACCTAAATTCCTAATGTTCTATTCACGTTACTTTATTTTCCAACTGTTCTTCCAAAAGCGTATTCTATTTGTTTATAAACGTTCATTGTTTACATTATCGTTTTAATTAAAAGGATACAATAATGTAACGTAGTGATCAGATTTTTTTAAAGCAAATCACTATGTTATATCTTTAAAATGGCATTCTTTTGACATGACCACGATATATATATATCGTGGTCATGTCAAGTGATGGGTTGCTAATATATATATATTAGCAACCCATCACTTGAAAACTGTATAAGTATTTGAAAATTAAAAATAATATTGAAGTATATTTCAAAAACGAATAACGCCACAAACAATTTCACCTATCTACATATCTTGTGTAGTAAGAATTTAACTCCCATACGTTACCAATTGTACAAAGGTCACTGACGAAGAACAGGATTTTATAGGCTAATCTCAGAAAACTGAAAATATACCTAAATTTTATTTTGTTGCAAATATCTTAAACCAAGTGTGTTTTAAACAAAATCATTAGAACTGAAGTTCTGTTCATGTAAAAAGTGTTTAAGGTTGAAGGGACTTTCATAAAAATCTTCAGAATCTTTGAACTTAAACTATCAAACCTTGTATCATCCAACATTTTGTTTTTGAGTTAGGTATGCTGTTCAGAAGCCCCTTTAATTTATTTTTGTTCGGGGGACTTAAAAGCTATATTTGCAAAGAACTGCTGATATTGGTATTTCTGGAGTGAATACAATGAGCAGTATACCATTTAGATACTTGTTTAATATTAGCAACAACTATGTTAGGTCCAACAATGGCAAATGGGAAAGCAGGCTGTAATTTTCTTGCAATTTGCTGCACTCTTTGCGACGTAAGATCTCTTGCATAACAAGGCTTTACTCTAATGTTGGCATCTACCCAACAAACAGCCAACGATCGATGGCCGCAAATGAAGACCTGCAGAACACTTGCATGACGGTTTTTCGCTTAAAATAACCGTATTGTGCGTTTTCACATAGTGTGTACATGGCCAATGGAACTGTAGCTCACTACTCGTACCTTTGGTCTCTGCATAAGTGAACTTAATGAAACACGGGGTGGGTTACACACAATTGGCACTGCGAATGAACATGAGCCACTCTTACGAAAAATATGAATCAGTATAAGTATTTCATAAAACGCTACCACCGTTTTTGAGATTATTATTATTATTATTATTATTATTATTATTATTATTATTATTATTATTATTATTATTATTATTATTATTATTATTATTATTATTATTATTATTATTATTATTATTATTATTATTATTATTATTATTATTATTATTATTATTATTATTATTATTATTATTATTATTATTATTATTATTATTATTATTATTATTATTATTATTATTATTATTATTATTATTATTATTATTATTATTATTATTATTATTATTATTATTATTATTATTATTATTATTATTATTATTATTATTATTATTATTATTATTATTATTATTATTATTATTATTATTATTATTATTATTATTATTATTATTATTATTATTATTATTATTATTATTATTACAACTACTACCAGGAAGTATAAAGAAGAAAACTTCTGTGTTATAGTTTGTGGAATAAATTAAAAGAAATAGAGGAAATATTGTGATTGACGCCTTAAATTTATTTGCTTTAGGTTTTTTAGTTTTACGTCCTCCAACGTTAAGTCATATCGGATTGTGAATGAAACGGGTGAAATGATGCTCAAATGTTTCCAGGGTCCATGGAGCTTATAGCTACTCAACAAGGGAAAACTCCGGAAAAAAACCTTATCCAGGTAACTCACCCTAACCGAGATTCGAACTCGGGACGTGAGGCAGACAACGCTGCCATCTACCCTGCCGAGGCGGGTACTTAAGTTTTGATGCACATCTGTGTATTGTATTTTTTGTGTTTTACTTTCAGTTTTTTTATATTCGAAGGTGTGCAAATTTGACGGTTCATTAAATATTGAAAATAACTGTAATACATTTGCGAAAACCTTAGATGCATGTATACCCAAAACTTGCAAAAGAATCTGTTGAAATTCCTGAGCAATAATTTGAAAGGAATTAATTTAAATTTTCTTTAAATTGTCAGGGGAAAATATTGTTAATTGCACCCCAGTTTGAATCGGAAGTTGACAAATGAAAAAAGAAATGCCTCACGAGAGTTTTGTTATAATGCACTACGTTATTTTTCCGTAGTCAACTTCCTTGTGTTTGTAGACAATGTAACCGGAATTTACTTGTTAATATGTTGAAGTTGCACCATTCGGTGCTGAAGATCTTTGTCCTGCAAAGCTCATGCGTTTTTCCTCACTATGGTAGTCTTTGTTCTGATATTTTCTCACATAGGGCGGAAGCGCAGTGTAACGTATCACGAACTCAGCATCATCTCGTGGAATATGCTTCCTCTGTTTCGACCACATCAGTTTATTGTTCTTTGTCAATAATTACTCTTTTCTACACTTTTCTAACCTCGCTGCTAGATGACAAACCAACTAAAATGTTACAACTATTCAACTTTATCAGTTTACCACCTAGGATTTTTAGGAAACATTCAGTATTATTCTTTCCAAAAGGAAATAAATATTTCTGATGCACGGGTAAATGTGGAGGCTCATTTTGCGAGTAGCAACCCTCGAGCAAAATAAAATCTCATGCGTTGTCGTATACTTCTTTTTAAACATACCTGAATATTAAATTCTTAAGTATCCAGCTGAAATTTGCCTGGAACTAGCAGTACACATTCGGCATAATCAAAGTCGAGCCAGACTGTTGTTGATTGGTCTTCGTTATTTCACTTTCATGGTGGAAATGCTGTTAAAATGGCAACCTAATCATGACATTCTACTCGTATATGCTGTGGGGAAAATAAATCTGTAGAATAAGCGAAATAGTTTTATTAATAAATAGTGACGTATTATAAAAATCATTCTATTGAGTTTATACTGTTCAGTGTTTAGATATATTAGCTCATATTATTTTGGGGGGGGGATTTACGTCCTCCAACGTTAAATCATATCGGACTGTGAATGAATTGGGTGTAATGATGCTCAAATGAGTCCAGGATCCATGGAGCTTAGAGTTACCCGGCATTCGTTTTGAAGGATAATGGTAAACTCCGGAGAAAATCTTATCCAGGTAACTCGCTCTGACCAAGATTCGAACTAGGGACCTCTTGAACGTGAGGCAGACACGCTACCATCTACGCTACCGAGGCGGACATATTAAAAGTTCCAGTGTGTTTCCTAATTCGATCGATTAACTTTAAGGGGTGTTGAGAGGGTGTCAGAGGAACATTTGAGATGTGACAGTACTTCATGGTCACAGAGCGAATGGTTTTGTGCAATAAACTAAAATATTGTATATGTAACTCAGTTGTATATGTAAGCATTTTCTATAATGTGTGGCTCAGTGGTAACGTAATGAGTTCTTAAGAAAGCAACCCCAGATTACAAATTCAGGCCCTGCCAATGCTCTTTTCTGCTTTTTTTAATTATTTTAATATTTGTTTGTTAATGGTATGAAATATTGCACTGTTCTGTTTGTTATTAGCGCTGCTGCTAAATGTTATCAAACAAATCAAGTGCATTTTGAACAGGAATGTACAACCTAACAAGACTGTTAATATTTTGAACCTGATTTGAATTTGATTTGTACAAAATCATGCTCGCTGTAAACATAACTGTCTTATCTCAAATTGTTCCTCTAATACCCCTCTTAAAGTTAATCTGAGGAACTCTGCAATATTTTGTAAATACAATATTCCATACCTAGATCATAAACACCTTTTATTATCATCAAAATTGTTAATACTGTGGCAAATTATGCAATTAATTTAATCAAATTACCATAATACTCGTAACGCCCGATGCTTAGTGATAACATAGAAATAAGATATGCGCACTTGCTTCACAGTAATTTCCTAGACAGCATTACCGAGCGAGATGGTTCCACGGTAATTCGTGAGGCTTGCTTTCGGAAGTTCTTAGGTTCGATTCCTGGTGGCCGCCCAAGCTGACCAGGGTTTTTCCGTAGTTTCTCTCTGGTCAGCAAGGCGAATGCTGGAGTGATGACTTCTATCATGGCTCTCCTCTCGCCCACTTCTCATTTTGTCTTCCTCTTACAGGCTGACTTTGGGGCCTTTTGGTCGACGACGGACAAATGGCGCAGAGGCTTCCGTGTTACTTCCCTGCTCTGTCAGAGGGCAGCCATGTATATTCATTGAGTTCGTTTAAACATTACAACATTAGACATTTATTTCGTAAAGTACTATAATGATATAATTTTAATACTTAGACACATTCATTATTTTTCGTATAGGCTAACACCTATTAAATAACTCCCAATTCTATTAATCCTTCGCAGCAGTTTTTTACCTTATTTTAAAGATAATTTTATACGTTTTAATTTAATGCGTCTTAAGGATATGTATAAGAAACAATCTCATTTTTTAAAACAGAAGAATTTTATTTTTAAAACTAGGATGCATTTTTGAAACAGTTCTGTAGATCATAAATGTACGCATAGGGATAAACTTTAGACTTTATAGAATATGTGGTGGAAATATTGCAGTAGTAGGTATTGGTAATATTATCACAAAGGAGATTTGATATCCGGCCGTTCTATATAAATTCATTTAATTTTTGTACATGTTGATCAACGTTAAAAATATTGATAAGCATTCTTCAGAATATGTATACAATGTTTAAACTCCATATATGAAGCAGTCCGCCTAAACATTGCATCTTAATTTTAGGAGGCTTTCCATTCACATTACTCTTAACGTTACACCTAATGTTTAAACTCATTTTCTTTTCGTATCATTTCAACTTTAAAGAAGGGTATTCATTGCTATAAGCATTAAAAAAATGTATGGTTACGCCGTAACTCTAATTTGAGGTACGTTTGCCAAGTAATATAAGCCAAAATAAATGTTAGAAATGCATGATTCAAGTGTTTGATATAGTCGAAGCCATAAATAATTGTAAACTTGCTCGATTGCGTGAAAACTTACTTCTAGTTTGAAGTTTTGTTTAAAATGCGTCTTTCGCAACACCTTACTTTATATTGACCTGCACTATTATTTGAAGGAAACCTATGCACTTCCATTGCCTATATGCAAGTTTGAACTTCAGCTTGGACGCACTTATTCAAGGAAGTGCTTGTCTGGTAAGAAGAATTGTGTTTAAAGTTCCTTGTGACTAAACAAAGCTCTTGGTGGTCATTCTCCATGCTGTAATGGATATCACGCTCCCTCCAGTTTCCATAGTTACGAATTCAAACCTGATCGGCTTATAGTGGTTTATAGGGCTTTAATTAAAGGGCTGTAAACTTCCTTACTGTCTATAGATTCCTTCGAAAGCTAAGAAAAATAGTAGATCCCATGTGATGTTTACTCCCAATAAAGCAACCTCATACCTTAAAAAGGGATTCCCAAAAGTAGTTGCGGCCAACAATCTGTTTCTCCGCAGTGCCATCTAACGGGAAATCGAGTTATTGCTGTGGCATTAAAAGGCAGTGCTTGAAAAAATCCCATACATAGTGGATATGGTATGAGAGAGATCTCGAACCCTCCACAACAAAATTTCTGCTCATCCCAACCAGGTGGTCAGCTCTCTGGGTCGGTAAGACACAGAGCTCCTCGCAGGAGGAGAGACAGACTTCCGAAGGACACCATGGGCTATTAGCCTATGAGTATTTCTCTCCATCTTTCCAAACACCTCAGAACCAGAAATGGTTCTTCACACAGTTTCCTACAACCTCTGATCGTGCTGCCTGCACTCTGACCTCCTTCAAGTGGGGAGACCAGGTGAAGGCAGCCTTGGGATTACATACCGCAGGCGGCAGCCTGAGCGGCTTAAACCCAACAGATCAGAGAAACATAGGCCCAGACACAAACGCTTGAGACAAACAAAATTCTTCTATACCACCCAGATAAAGTCGCACTAAGCGGCTAGGTGCTGTGGTGAAAACACCCCTACTCGGGTAAACCTGAGTGACCCAATTCTTCTGCTACTGGTCAATGGCTGCAAAAAAATCTGCAACCCTTAGTTGGTAACATCAGTTTCTGAGGCGGATATAAAATTTCTCAACGTATAGTTGACACACGTGCACTGCTAATTTGATATGATATTCCAGCTATGCTTCATTTGTGAGTTGAACTTTGTATTGTGTGAACATCATTGTTTTACTTCCACGAAAGTATTGTTTTACTTGCGCGCACGCATCACCCACATCGTCTCACAGGTGGATATTATTGTAAAGGTAGGGTTCCTGTCTCCGTCCGGTAGATTGATATTACTTTAAACAAGTAAGTTTTCTTGTGTTATATATCTTACTTTTCAAATATTTAATTATTTATACATGGCTACTGGTGGAGGGATACCTCACGTGTTATAACGAAACAGAAAAATGGTGCAGTTGACTTTAGAACACTTCAATGATAGCGATGATCATTCAGAGGATTCTTATCTTCCTGAAGATCACGTATTAGTTTCAGACCATTAGAGATTCGGAAATAGATTTTCAGCATATCCGAGAATGAAAAGAGCGCTGTTGACTCTATTCAGAATAGGGAAAGCGATGACCCTAAAATTAACAGTATTTATCATGGCAAGATGAACTCTTTCATATAATGCCACAAAATCTGGAGTAGATGCTCCAGACAGGAAGTATAGCAACTACTCAGCCATCCGAAGAACAATGAGATGGCCACTCGCAATCTTTTACTTTCTAGTATCATTGAGCTGCGCTAATGCCTTTGTTACATAACTCCACAAAGATAAGATGTAAACATTTGACATTATAAAGAGTACAGGAATAAATCTAATCAGAGGCATATGCAGAGTAGGCTCCAGATTCCAAATTTATCGAATCTCAGGAAAATTATTTTGGACATTCTGGATGAAGAGCATAGAGATAAATCTCCACAAAAAGAGTAGTAACGACAAGCTAGGAAAGAGAGAAAACGTCGTTACTGTCCCATCACGCTGAATGGAATGACGGCATACAAGTGCATGAAGTATGGTGCTTGCAGTGCTCCATAAAAATAGGTAAAATATGTGTAGAAAGAATGTAATGGTTTACCTCATTTGCATAGAAGTTAAGGTATCTCTCAAAACAAATCTCAGTTTTAGAGGCTATTTTATTTGAAACAGTAATATACACTCCTGGAAATGGAAATAAGAACACATTGACGCCGGTGTGTCAGCCCCACCATACTTGCTCCGGACACTGCGAGAGGGCTGTACAAGCAATGATCACACGCACGGCACAGCGGACACACCAGGAACTGCGGCGTTGGCCGTCGAATGGCACTAGCTGCGCAGCGTTTGGGCACCGCCACCGTCAGTGTCAGCCAGTTTACCGTGGCATACGGAGTTCCATCGCAGTCTTTATCACTGGTAGCATGCCGCGACAGCGTGGACGTGAACCGTATGTGCAGTTGACGGACTTTGAGCGAGGGCGTATAGTGGGCATGCGGGAGGCCGGGTGGACATACCGCCGAATTGCTCAACACGTGGGGCGTGAGATCTCCACAGTACATCGATGTTGTCGCCAGTGGTCGGCGGAAGATACACGTGCCCGTCGACCTGGGACCAGACCACAGCGACGCACGGATGCACGCCAAGACCGTCGAATCCTACGCAGTGCCGTAGGGGACCGCACCGCCACTTCCCAGCTAATTAGGGACACTGTTGCTCCTGGGGTATTGGCGAGGAGCATTCGTAACCGTCTCCATGAAGCTGGGCTACGGTCCCGCGCACCGTGAGGCCGTCTTCCGCTCACGCCCCAACATCGTGCAGC
This sequence comes from Mantis religiosa, assembly GCA_030765055.1. NCBI lineage: Eukaryota > Metazoa > Arthropoda > Insecta > Mantodea > Mantidae > Mantis > Mantis religiosa. The sequence continues at coordinate 129,010 of JAUKNK010000203.1, forward strand.
CCGCCTCCAGTGGTGTCGCGACAGGCGTGAATGGAGGGACGAATGGAGACGTGTCGTCTTCAGCGATGAGAGTCGCTTCTGCCTTGGTGCCAATGATTGTCGTATGCGTGTTTGGCGCTATGCAGGTGAGCGCCACAATCAGGACTGCATACGACGGAGGCACACAGGGCCAACACTCGGCATCATGGTGTGGGGAGCGATCTCCTACACTAGCCGTACACCTCTGGTGATCGTCGAGAGGACACTGAATAGCGCACGGTACATCCAAACCGTTATCGAACCCATCGTACTACCATTCCTAGACCGGCAAGGGAACTTGCTGTTCCAACAGGACAGTGCACGTCCGCATGTATCCCGTGCCACCCAACGAGCTCTAAAATGTGTAAGTCAACTACCCTGGCCAGCAAGATCTCCGGATCTGTCCCCCATTGAGCATGTTTGGGACTGGATGAAACGTCGTCTCACGCGGTCTGCGCGTCCAGCACGAACGCTGGTCCAACTGAGGCGCCAGCTGGAAATGGCATGGCAAGCCGTTGCACAGCACTACATCCAGCATCTCTACGATCGTCTCCATGGGAGAATAGCAGCCTGCATTGCCGCGAAAGGTGGATATACACGGTACTAGTGCCGACATTGTGCATGCTCTGTTGCCTGTGTCTATGTGCCTATGGTTCTGTCAGTGTGATCATGTGATATATCTGACCCAAGGAATGTGTCAATAGAGTTTCCCCTTCCTGGGACAATGAATTCACGGTGTTCTTATTTCAATTTCCAGGAGTGTACAATTTTGTGAATTTTACGTAAGTGTAATCAGCTATAGAAACTATTTCATGTGAAAACCCAATATTTAATTATGTGTTTTTGATATATTTTATAGCAAAATATTTTTAAACTGAATAAAAATATCAGTACTAATATTTCCATAAAGTATACTCATTAAGTTGCACCTAAAGTGCAAAATTTGATAATGCTAGTCTCAGAGACGGATGTTACCGTATGAGCCAATTTTTCACATGTTACCAACAAAGGATTGAAGTCACTGTTTTCCTCAGTTTGCGGGTTTAACGTGCTTGGTTAAGTTTATTCAAAGTCCTCTTTAATATATCAGTTTTCCACTTTGATTTCTTTCACGAAAAATATAGCCTCTAAGTTTTCATTTTTTCCACTTTTGATGTGCACTTTTCCTAAACTAAGACCCCTGGACTCGGATTTTATGCTGATTTATGACGAGAAGCGCGTTAGTATGGTGCTGCAATAAAATAATTAAAGAAATGAAAATATTCAGTAGCTTGATCATAGCAATGCATGTCGTTACTCTTATATCGAGAGAGGAAGGAGAACCCAAAATATGGTGGATAGCAGTGAAATGCCTTTTTACTACAGGATATAGTACTAATATCTTGCATAACGGAGAGTTCCATAATGTCGAAAAGCTTAACAGCATTCTTATGGAATTGGGCAGAACAATTGTCGTAACTTTTCATGAGGTAATACAGCAAAGCATTGATATGTTGCTCTAGTCACTCTTCCATAAGCTATTCTTTCAGAAGTACCAATTCTTCTATTTACTTTACTGTCAATGGAGGTAAACCTCTATTGCACATATACGCTGGTGGGTATACAAAGGATACCGTAGGCTAAACTCCCTAGCCAGAGTTTTAAGAAAGTTGTCCGCTATTTGATTGCTCTGAAAGTTCTCGTAATTGTATGACCACGAGAAAAACGAGTAGCGACTTTTCACCAACAATAGTGTAGATGCTATTTAAAACTTCAAATCAATACAAGAATATGTCGGGATATTGTTAACGTCACAAATGCTATTGCGTATAAATTGTGTGGTTTAACGAGATCTACATCTTTTTGTGTAGGAAGATTTTTACAAGTTACCTATACAGGTGTCAATGTGAATAAAGAATATTACTTCCAGAAAATTTAAGATCTACATTCTATTTGTCATGCAAGTGCTTCGGTTGCCAAGAAGGTATGTCTGGTGGACCAGTGTTCTATCTCCCAGGCTGAGATTTCTGCCTGAATAACTGGCACTAACAGTCTCTCACAAATTCTCTCAATGGTTCATCAAAAGCCAGCAACACAATTGTCCCAAATTGGAAGTTTATTACAAACAACACTTTATACCATAATTTCAAGCGACCGTTTGATTTCTAATTACAAGACCAACAAGAACATAGAATCTCGTAAACAAGTGCGTATTTCTTCAGTTTCTCCTGCTGTTCTTGTTTATTGTTACCAAATGTTATTACATTAACTTACTGTTCCTGGTGGCCTACAGTTTACATTTGTGTACTGTTAGCATAGCACGCAATCTAAGTATGAAAACGCGTGGATAACAAATATTCTAGGCATATGCGTAAACCATCAGAGATTTTTCAAGTTCGTTAAGTTTGATGTCAATTTCTGTCGTTAGGACTGTCTTTTAGGGACAAGAGTAGACTTGAAATTCTTAAACAAGCAGTTTTCAAAAGAAAACTGTTTAAATGGTACCACTGTAGAGTTATTTGTGTTTATTCAAATAAACTAAATAAATTTATTTTACCTAGGAAATCTCAAAACCGGAACTTAGAATCTTCATTAAATTTAATATCATATATTTTCGAAGTGCATCAAATTTAATTTAAATGATTTAGTCCGAATAATATTTGATAATAGTATATTTCAGCTCCAAACGCTTCTGAATGACGATAGCATAAAAATTCTGGTGAAGGATTAGGGAAATGGAAACATTCTAAATATCTTTTATTATCGAGTTCTACCTTCCAGTCTGAAAGTGTGAAGAGGAATTAGGTGCGTGTGAAAATTGGTTAAAAACGACAAAAAACTACAGTAACCTAACAAAGAATAAATACATTATCAAATGCTTCAGTCAAAATTCCTCAGTACGATCATACTATCTATTTCAACCTAGTTTGATTCTGCTGTAAACATCTGTGCGGGAAGAGAGATAGATCGGGACAGAAAACTGTTAAGCTTTTGTCTGGTTTAGCGAAGTTAATGGTGGTTTTCTTTTATTTGCACACGTACGATAAACCCCTGTCCTGTAAGTAGTGTTGTGATTACTGCTCTGTGCGAGCTAATTTCGGAAGGAGAAAAGTATGCAAATGTTTCGATTATTATAATAGTTCTACAATTCATTTTTCTGCTTCACATACCACGTAGATGCGTTGTGTATTCTATATACAGATTAGGCAGAAGTCAGGTGATATCATACCTAATAACTTATGTAAAATTAAGCTGCATTTTATGTAACAGTTACTAAAGGATGCTGCTATTAGGCATATAATATTTTTGCATTCCTATACCAGATAGCTCTCTCGCAACGAGGTCTGTATCGAGTTGAATGCTGATTAAGATGATATTGCTTATAGTGTGGAGTTGCTTCTGATATTTAACACTGCATTTCCTGTACGTCTCGCGTATCTCACAAGCCCAAGAACACTTACGCACAGCTCTCTCGCAACGAGTTCTGTATCGAGTTGAATGCTGATTAAGATGTTATTGTTAATAGTGTGGGTTTGCTTCTGATATTTAACACTGTATTTCCTGTACGTCTCGCGTGCCTCACAAGCCCAAGAACACTTATGCACAGCTCTGTCGCAACGGGTTCTGTATCGAGTTGAATGCTGATTACGATGATATTGTTTATAGTGTGGGGTTGCTTCTGATATCTAACACTGTATTTCCTATACGTCTCGCGTATCTCACAAGCCCAAGAACACTTATGTATATACAATTTAAAATCACTAAGCATTTCATCATGGAGGAGGCCTGTGCTTCAGTCGAAATAAACACAATCTCGACAAACCTTTAAAAGGTGGCGAGAGGCGAATGATCGCGCATTGTTTCGCTGTGCTTAAAGAAAGAAACCCGGAATCGTGAGAAAGGAACAGCAAGCATGCAACTCTAAGAACACTGGGAAAATCGCTTAAACGCAAACAGCGCGTGGAGAAATGCGACAATTTTACGAAAAGTGATATACGTAATAAAGTCAATGATTATTTTTCTTTTCAGAAATGAACCAACTCATTGATTTAATAAGTTAATGTGTAACCCAAATCAACTTATTTATTGTCTAGAATTTCGCGATGCTATATTATATACTGCTAGTGTTGCAAAACTTAAGTGTATGCATGTAGCGTCTAACACGTGGTGAGTTGAGTCAGCACCGCCTTGTTGTGTACAGCAGGATTAAACTAGCGTGAGATAGAGTTTACAGAAATGGAAGGAAATATTATTTGATTTATATATATATATATATATCGTTTTTATTTCAAGTCTCTGTGTAGATTGAAAAAGAAAAAAAAATCAGGTACACGTCTGTTTCTCTCCTTGCTTAATGTTTAATGAAATTTCTTTATTAATAGCATGCAACAGTAAAGCTTTCTGATTTTGAAATGTCAAGACAATTGGGTCTATTGCACGTAGAAAATGCTATCCTTCATCGGCACGAAATGCCGAAGTGTTACTTTATTTCCTTATAATAACCTTTTCATTCTTTGTTACGTAGGATTATAAAAATGAGTGTTAAAATCAGTTGCTCATACTTTGATTTCTGCCACTGTCCCAGAAAAAGTATGTTACCACAGGATACGTACTTACAGCGTGCCCACACATTCACTTGTTCACTTGTCGCTGTCGGGTGGGTTACATCAATGAAGGCCGAATGCAAACTTCCAGCTCTCACTAAAGAATACTTACCAATTTTTCTGCGCAGAATGTGTAGCTTTAGAAGTACAGGCGATTCCACGCCCGTCTTCAATTTTGATGAAACCTGGATTAATCAAAATCACTCCAGGAAGAATTATGTTTGAATAGTTTGTTTTCTGCTTCCTTTATATAAAATTTAAGGATATGTTTATATTGTAACTGCAACACATCGAAGCGATAACGCAGTTCAGTTTACCCGCTAGGCGGTTTCGGTGAGACATCTTTGTCGTCGCATGCTGTGGAACTGACAACTGACAAGCCAACTGACAACTATTGGCTAAGCCCTTGTTCATTCTTGATTTGTAGCTACTTTAGCATTGTCCTTTACAGAAGTAATATCTGGAGGATTTAAATAACTGCTTTTAGATTTATTAACTTCGGTGGATAAATGCCGTAAAAATAACTTACAGATAGACGAATTTTGGGAGGTATCACAGGTAGTCTTGAACGAACCTGGTTTAGCTAATTTTGGGAACACACACACACACACACACACACACACACACACACACACACACACACACACACACGTCCACACGCATGTGCGCATCCACTGTAGAGAGTAAGGAGAGAGAGAGAGAGAGAGAGAGAGAGAGAGAGAGAGAGAGAGAGAGAGAGAGAGAGAGAGAGAGAGAGAGAGAGAGAGAGAGAGAGAGAGAGAGAGAGAGAGAGAGAGAGAGAGAGAGAGAGAGAGAGAGACCTTTTTCACTGAAAGGGATAATATGAACGCATTTCTAATTTTAAGCGTCATTAAATATTCTGTATTCTGTGTTACAAATAATTTAGGAGTGAATAAATCTGGGATTGAATATAATATTAAACTGCACACTAAAATTGAAATATCTGCTGCTTTCTTTCCTCCTCCGTTCCCTCTCGCCCTCCCTCCATCCCTCCATGGTTTAGCATATATATTTCTCTATGCCGAAGTATAGAAGTGACATAACGATTTGTAGAAGCTGAATATTTAAAATCCTAAAACGTTGTGCGCATGCTTGCTTCACAATCGCTGTCTTTTTGTGACATAAGCTTAAGACTTTCTTCAACACAGGTTATTGGAACTGCGACAAAGGGGAGCGTCACCGATTATGTCCGGCGTTTACTCCTTCCATACCTTGAGCACACTCGTTGGTGAACAATGGGTGGTATCGATAAAACTGAGCCATCTCTGAAGAGAGCATTCTCGGGAACAAAACGGATTAAACATATTTTACAAGAGCAAAATCTTTGTTTCGTGTCACTAAAAGTTTCTGCGGACATTTTGCCATGCCATATGGTGCTGGCTGGCTGTATATAGCCAGAACAGTATCGCCTAACGCTGCAGTGGAGGTAACATGCAGTGAAAGTTGATGTTAGAGGAAGATCCGGAATTTCTTTCAAACGTAATCACTGCTGATGAAACTTGGCTACATCATTTTGATTCTGAGAGCAAACAGCAAAGCTCAGTGTGGAAATGTCCATCACCAACCCCCAGAAAAGCAAAAGTGGTTGCTTCTGCTGGAAAAGTTATGGTCATCTCATTCTTTGATATTCATGGAATGGTTTATCAGCATGTTGTACCTGCACACACATCAGTAACTGGACAATACTACAGGGATGTCCTGAAAACATTGCAAGTCCATATCGGCAAAAAAGACCAGATTTCCATGAAGCAGGCTGGATGCTACACCACGATAATGCGCGGCTGCATATTGCCAATGTTGCTGAATATCTTGCAAAAATCAACGTGAAGTGCATCCATCACCCTCCCTATAGTCCAGATTTAGCCCCATGTGACTTTTTTCTATTCCCTAACTTGAAGAAACGCCTTCGTGGAAGGCATTACCCATCATCAGAGGCTGTGGTGAAGGCTGCGGAGGCGATTTTAAAGGATCACTCAAAAATGGTTTCCAGCATGTCTTTGAAGACTGGCAGAAATGCTGGGACAAGTGCATCGCATTCAGGGGAGACTATTTTGAGAAGGACAATCAAAATTATGAGGATGAGTAAAGGTACGTTGTCAAAAAAAAAAAAAGTGATCATTCTTTATTGAACAGCCCTCGCATTTGACATACATAAGTTACTACAATATTTTTTTTTAATTTTAATGGTATTGTTGTAGGCAAAGTAATGTGAATGTAACACAGCAGTGTGTATGTTTTATATTTGCTGGTTGTTTGCCTACGTATCTCTCAACGGTAGGAATTTCAGTCCCGAACAAGGGTGACAAATCCAGAAGTCTTTAATTATGGAACATCTCGATAGGAACTTGAAGCATTGGGTCTTCCGAATGCGTAGGGTTTTAAAATTGAATTCTCCTATAAACATTGCGAGATATTTCGCAGAAGTCTTCGAAAATCACAATGTAAACATCGCTGTTCAACATCCCCCAAATGGTGAATGTCAGAGTGGTAGGTAACAGAGACAAGTCGAAGAAGAAATTGCCACATCATTCCATAATTGGATAAAGCAGATAAATAACTATTTGCAAGCGAACTCTACATTAAAACCTGCGGAACACGAACATTTAATAGTGACTAGAAATTTCACGTGGAAAAAAATGCCTGCAATGTGCTCTTGGTCACCTTTAAGGGAACATTACAAATAAATAAAATAATGCAATTGCTACCGTTCTACATTACTAATTTTTTAGGCAAACCTGTAATGTTACACAAACACAAACCACTTAAATGTTTATCTCTGCACGAATGAAACCCCACTAATTATATTAATGATTTTTTTTTTTTTTTTTGCTTTTTAAATAAATTAATATTATATACTATATAGCCTGGCTAAATGTTTCGTGAGCTGTATTTACTGGAACAGGTTCATTGTTTATTCAGTTTCTATGTCAGGAGAGTTATTACCAGTGACGTTTAGTTGCAATAAAAGGTTGATCCCAGTTAGTGTTCTAAACAGTATGATAATTATGGGAACATACGATAATTTAATGCCTATAGGACAAACTATAACTCTTAATTTTATTTTTGAATATTCATTAACAGCTTTATTGTTACTTACCGGTTTTATGTCATGGCTGGAAAGCTTAATTTTTTTGGAGTCTTCTTTATCGTGATTGAGGTTCTCTTACGTAGCATAAATCTACGACACGGGACCTTCCAAAGAAAGCCATGTTAAGAATTTTTACACTTGAAAAAAAGACCCATTCCCTTCCACTAGATTTGAACGCGCGGACTAGAAGTTAGCATGCTATTTCTAGACCATAAAGGAGCATATCGGTTGGACATACCATCCTAGGAAAGTGTACGCTATTATTAAAGGTGTTAATATAATTATAAAATAGCTGTAGCGTTACTTCTACTGTAGATTATTCTACCTAGTTTATATTTATTAACATTTGTTATATCACTCATTATGCATTTGGTGGTATGTTTAATTACTTAAGTATCATTAGGTGGGAGACGTATTTGATATGGGACTTTCCCTTCTAAGACAAAGTCAGATCGTCACTTTTAGTTACTACATAAGGCACGACAGTGAATGGATAATGATAAACGCAATGAAATTACATTTGGCAAATGAGTTTTGGAAAGGAAACGTTCCACGCCCAATTTAAGGGCATCTCTCCTACACATCTGCCAGTTATGATTATTGAAGAAAACCTGGAAAACATCTCGGTCACGGAGGACAGTCCTGGCGGGATTTGAACTAAAAGTCTCGCGAAACCATTGCCCCGGTTAAGTCGTCGATACTTTCTACAATTGAATCAATGTGGAAGTGTGGTTCTACATTTTGATTGAGCCATTTTAGCATTGTTTTAAACTTAGCTTCAAAAGATATTGTATACAAGATATATTGTTATCAAAATGTGGAAATGGTTTACTTATTAATAAAAATAATAAAATGATTCTTCTAACGAAGTAGAGCAACGCTTCATCTTGTTTGGGGGGGGGGGGGACGGTGACCCTGTTTGTACGTAGTAACTTTTTAGACATGAAGTATGCTAAAGAATATGCATATACCTTCTTTATATTTCCTTCCACATAAACAGAACTTTAGCAGAAAACGAACAAATAACAGGTGATTTTTTCTTGGTAAAGCTTGGAATAGACTTCCGCCACCTTTGCATCTCACTTTCAGTTTCTTTCCAACATTCCATTTTTCATTTTTTTTTTCTTCGTTAAACAATAGGAAACAATGTTGTCTGATCAGAACTAAAAATTCCAGGATGATGAGCCATATTTGCATCCAAACATTTGGTTTACACTGCCGTAAACGTTGGCACGATAATAAAGGATACCAGGACGTTTTAAAATAAAGAAGAATACTGAATGGTAATTTATACTGAATACCAAATTCTTAGTAAGTATTATTTTGGCTCTAGATATAGATATCGCATTGAATAGAATGTGATCTCCAAAACCAATAAACCTTTTTGTTTACTTATTTGCAAAGTTACAAAAGTAAAAGAGAATATAAATAGAGAGAAAGTCACTGTCAAATATTTGGAGCTCAGAGCAGTGTAATATTTGTGTGAGGTCACTCCATTCAAACTTCATCCCCCAAGTGTGATTTTTCGGGCTTATTTAAGTAGCTAAAAATGAAAAAATTGAGGTGTTCAGGAAACACATTTAACACTCATACGACGTTTTAACTTCCTATGTGCGTAATCAATTTTGTAGAGTGACATCGCAATTAAGTTGTTCATATCAGTAAAGCGGAACCAGCTTTTATCACGTTACGTACTCCACGTAGTAGATATATTTTGATGTCTGTGATTGGATAAATCAGATACAAATCTAGCCCGCCTCGGTAGCGTGGTGGTAGCGTGTCTGCCTCACGTTCAAGAGGTCCCGAGTTCGAATCTCGGTCAGGGTGAGTTACCTGGATAAGGTTTTTCCGGGGTTTTCCCTTATCCTGAAAGACGAATGTCTGGTAACTCTAAGCTCTATGGTCCCTGGGCTCATTTAGCATCACTTCACCCATTTCATTCACTGTCCGATATGACTTAACGTAAAATTGCAAAAAAAAAAAAAAAAGGATACAAACCTATTCCTGCTGGATGGAAATGCTGTGGCAACGAACTCTATTCCATCCAGAGAAGGGTGTGAATACTCCATCCGGTAGGAATCGCTTTAATAATTTTAGCCAATCAGCGGCATCAGAATGCCTGCCACGCGTGGAGCAAGTGACTGACTTGAGCTGGTTTTGTTTTAATGCTTGTCCCTTAGTTGCGTTGTCAGTCTTATTATAAAATGGACGAAGACCGCTTTCTAGTGACTCTGTCCTGCTTTCTGTATTCGCTATTTCGTACTTGCTAGCCAATAATTAATGCCTATAAGCTTCTGTATAAGGTGTCGAATGTTTACGAAGTTCTTGCTCATCTGGCTCACATTTATACGATGAAAGCATGTACTCATTAACATATGTGCACTGTTGTTGGAATAGAATTTAGCTGATGTCTGAAACTTTGCTAGTCACTTTCGCATAGCTTTTAGCTACAGTATACCACAGGTAAGAAAGTCTCCGGGGCCTGAGGCGCATGGGGATTGGAGAAGGTTCCTACACCCTCCCTCGGCAATTTATGACACCCCATATCAGTTCAGTTAAACCCCATTCATAAACATTCTGATGGCTTCTACTTTTGTGAATGAATCTTCTCGGTTTTAGTGTACAGTGTGAATTGGACGCATGTTTTTAACGGTTCTGCTCCTTGTGTACCACGCGCTCTCTATCTCACACATTCGCTGCCCTTGTCCTACTGACTAAGGGTGGCACATTACTTTCAGGGACTTACTTTGCGTTTGTGGACAGTACTACCAACAAGAGCGGCGTAATTATACTTCTGGGTAGGCTGTAGGGGCTAGCTTATTGCCACTGTACAAAGTAGGCAATGTGCAAACCTTAAAAGTAAGAAATACATTCATGTCTGATTTTAAACTATCTTAAACTTTCTCTTACACTAGCTGAATGTCCTTTTTTTTCTTAGCAACAATTACATTGGTCTCACTTGGTAGAACGTTTCAACTCTTGAATACATGTTAGACTCCTTATTATGATTAATTTGGAAAAATTGGAGAGTAATTCGTTCGACGTAGAATTTCTCAAACCTGTTTCAACTGGATTAGGAGTCCTCGTACCCTTTCGTCAACAAGAGCACAATAGGTTGTGTGTTTCAGTCAAAATTAGCTTATATATTAATCTAAATATGTTCAAATCTTCGGATATATGTTTACTTATTATGCCTGATATTTAGAGGTGTTTATGGAACACAACGATAAAGCTTATAAATCTACCATTTATGTATAAGTATGTATAATTGTGATAACATATTTTATCCCTTAGTATTCGAATTATCTCTTAGTACGAGGCAACGTGAAGGTTTTCCGCCTTTCAACAGATCGCCGTCCTACACCTCCAAGTCTGTTGAATTTGAAACCTTTCGAAATTAAAAATGTAAAATCGAAATCACTGCATCTGATTCATGTATTTCAATGTTTCCACTTCTAGAAATGGGAACTGTACAGGAAACATTTTAGGAAGCGTTCTCTGAGGGAAGCTATTTATTAATAATCTGCGATCGTTGCACCACGTATAAGTAAACAAAATTGAAATGATAGGATTGGTCAACTGGATGGGCCTCCAGTCACTGAAGCACAGCATCGCGTACAGTCTTGCCAGATTAGTAAACTCAAAATTGGTGAACACTGCCCAAAAATAACCAAATTTCTACTGAATATATTCAGAATATTGCGCACATTAATAAATGAGTGACAATTAACCACTTTTCTCCACATGAATATGAATAAGGTGCTTGTATGCATCCTTCGTCCTAGTAAACAAAAATCCATTTATGCATTCATTATGATAAATTAATTAATAATAAATTTAAACTTGCTTATTGAAAATGAAGTGCTTCCAATATCTCGCCTCATCACTGATGTCATTTTGTGTGTCTTCGAACTTGGTTATCTTTTTGTACATAAATGCCGGATGTTGGAAATATAGTGTTGCAGACATATTTTGATACACAGCGTGACTTTTTTTTTTAATTTACGTCCTCCAACGTTAAGTCATACCGGACGATGAATGGAATAGATGAAATGATGCTCAAATGAGCCCGGGGTCCATAGAGCTTAGTTACCCGACATTCGCCTTTCAGGATAAGGGAAAACCCTGTAAACAATCTTATCCAGGTAACTCACCCTGACTGAGATTCGAAGTCGGGACCTCTTGAACGTGAGGCAGACACGCTACCACCACACTACCGAGGCGGGCACACAGCGTGAAGCTAAGAGAAGTGAGTCTCATACGACTACCTAACTTTTCGTATATCACACGAAAAAACTCGTTCTACCGTCGGCGTTGCTGATGTATAAATTATAAGCAAACAAGGCAATCTCTGACAGTTCCGTAAGCACCGAGTCACCAAGCGAGGTTCTTATGGTCATTACGTGGTTCTAAACGAATGAAATGAAATGAAATCCCATCCTTCTGTAATTTCCTCAGCAAATATCACTTAGTAGACAATTTCCAGAATTTCCTTCCACCGGTACCCAGTAATTGCAGGAAGTTTCCCCCCAGTGATCATTTCTAAATTTATTTGACTGCATCTGCATTTCTAAAGCATAGAAAATTCATAGCTGAAAGCCACTTCATTGAAAGCAAAAGTCGCAGAAATTCGAATCTCGCTCAGGGTGATAAGCTTTTTCCGGGGTTTCCCTTATCCTGATCAATGAATGTCGGATAACTCTAAATCTCTATGGACCTTGTGCTCATTTGAGCACCATTTCACCCATTCCATTCATCGTCCGATATGACTTAATGTCTGAGGACATAAAAGTCGCATAATGGGAAGTAAAAACTTTCTGCGCATTGAAAGCGACAACTTTTTCAATAGTCCAAGCATAGTCTAGTGATCTACATTTTGCTTTGAAATAAACTGATTCGTTCTAAATCACAAAGGAGGGGTTTCAAAAATGCAAGATAAAAGCTCATTGCTTGCATCATCGTGCATCGAGAACATTTCCCACATACTTACGGAATTTATCGCAAATTGAGAAACTAATTTGTAATGCAACTTCAGTGAATCATATTGGTCTAGGAACTTAAACTATTATTTCTTGCCAATCTTCGTGTACACTAAAAGGGATTATCCGCATTATGCCCTGGCCATCGTTAATTAGCTTTTGCATTGGCAGATACAATTCCCTTGTGGGTGCAGACCTGTGAAATCAATTGTTTCTCTGAGCGTATATCATATTTGAAGGAAACTCTTCTAACGCAAGAGAACAAGACAAATGAAGAGAATATGACTAAATATATAACAATATAACTATATAATAAGGAGTGTCTTTTTTATTTAAGTGAAGACCGAATGTTTGGCACCACAAAGATTTGAGACGTCATTCATCGCTATTAAACTATACTTGTACTACGATAAAACTCGTATGATGTGTTGGTAGTGTTCCTGCTGTGGTACTATTGACACATATAAACCTCCAAAACTGAGTAACGATTTTATTATTTCGCCTACAACGAATGGAGAGATCTCGCACCCAGTATTAAAGCAAATGGTACACCTTGTTAGTGCAAGACGACCCTTCAGAGTATTTGGTGCACTATATTAACTGTGATGCAATCACTTGTTTCCATGAAGTCGGAAACTCCGGTTTCGTGATTGAGGTGACTCATTATTTGAAGGTTTGCTTATGTGTGAGATGCAGTGAATAGCAGTGTCAAGAATTACAAAGATTGTTAACTGTTATTCAAAACGGGTCTCCGCTTCATTTCGTTGAAAAGTAGCTAAGATCCTCAACTTTGATTGTTCTATGGTAATGACACCAGAGTTCGCCTAGTTTCTGAGAAGCAGCATGCCTGTTTGAATCTGCCTTACGAGCTCTAACTTAGCTTTGCATGCTTTGCAGCATTCTTGAACATCATCTTTCACTTACATTAGTCACTTGGAAACCAAAGGGATCATATAACCAAACTCTATTAGATGTTTTAGCACATTTTTCTTCCTTTCCCATGTACTGCAAAGCAACAGCAATACAGAGGTTAAGCAGTTCACTGACATATAACACAGCACTGAACACTGTAACTACGTTCTTGATACTCTTCTTCCAACATTTCTCCTCCACTTTTCAAATCTGATGCAGTTTTGTTAACTAGAATTAGAGAACTTTCCAAACGTACATCTTTTCTCCTGTACGCGTGATTCCTTGTATTAAGCAATAAAATTTGCCTTTACGAAGGCTAGCTGTCGTTCCTGTTTGCAAATACTGTTTTCACCGCATCAGTTGTAATAGCATCGTCAGGATTTAATTGTTCGATAAGACGTTTCACAACGTGGAAATAATCGCAGTAATAAATTGCTGCATCTATCCAGGTGCCCTAACGGGAGATAACAGGTTCTGTTGGGAGTGGAATATCGGGAGCTAGGGACTTCACGAGAGGGAGCTTTTAAAAAAAAATTCTTCGTCGTTCACACTGGACAATCCACTGGTGCTCTAACTTCCTCCGCCATTCTGTACATAGCATGCTAAGCAAGTAATGCGTTTCGGGTACGTTGGTGCTGTCACAGTGTCAGCCTCAAAAATGAAGACATCATTTCTTGTACCCTCAGGCCATTAACAAACATACGTTTTTAAAAAGTTTACAAATTGTGGAGTGATTAAGAGTTTCCAATATCTCACTTGTAAGTATAAACAGTTCACCTGGTCCGTCCTTCTCCAATACGAGGGTCGTTTGATAAGTCTGGTAATTTCCATGAAGGGATGGAAATGTTTTGTTGCAACTTTGTGGGTGGTAAGCTTGGTTATTCAAAAGATTGTACAGACAATTTGAATGTGCTACAATGCCAGTTTATTGTTGGCAGCAATGTGAACTGGTCAGTGTGATAGCTGCGAGGAAAAAATAGAGCTTCGTGCTTTAATTAACCATTTTCATTTGAAGGTCTGGACTGCCGCACAAGTCAAAACTCAATTGGATGAAGTTCCCATGGACTCTGTACCAAGATTGAAGTCCATTTTCTTTTGGATCAATGAATTTAAATGTTTTCGCAGAAGCACCGAAAATGAATCGCGCTGTGGTCGCCCAATTGAGTTCACCACACAGTACACCATTGAAAAAGCCCGCGATCTGGTTATGCAAGACCGCCGAATCAAAATTCGTGAGGTTGCTGAGGCTGTAGGCATCTCAAATGAGCGAGTGCACAATATCGTGCATGAAAATTGGCAATGAAAAAGCTGTGTGAAAGATGACTGCCGCGATTGTTCACAGTCGACCAAAAGCACACCGAGAACACTTCTACCGAGTGTCTGGGGATGTTCAACTGCAATTCGCAAGACTTCTTGCACCAATGTGTGATCGTGGATGAAACTTGAATCCATTATTACACACCAGAGTCAAAACAATGGACAAAGGCTGGTGACAGTGCACCAAAGAAGGCAAGGGCCATTTTGTACGTTGGTAAGGTGATGGCCACTATTTTTGGGGGATTGTCAAGGAATAATCCTCAGACTACTTGGAAAAAGGAAGAACCATAACTGGAGCCTATTATGCTTCATTGTTGGATTGCCTGCAACATGAGTTGACTGAAAAGCGACAGAGATTGAAACTCAAAAAAGTGTTCTTTTACCAGAATAATGCATCATCGCACACATCAGCAATCGCAATGGCGAAAGTGCATGAGTTGGACTTTGAATTGGTGCCTCAACGACCTTATTCACCAGACTTAGTCTCGGGTGACATCCTCCTGTTTCCAACTTGAAAATTTGGCTTGGTGGTGAGAAAGTTTCATCAAATGAAAAAGTGATCGTCACCATCGAGTATTTTGCAGACCTTGCCGGAACCTATTTTTGTGAGGGATGAAAAATCTGAACATCGCTGGACCAAGTGTATGGCCATCAATGGAGACTGTGTTGGGGGAATAAGGTGAGATGTTCACGAAAAAAATATATATTCTTGGTTTTTCACCAGGCTCATCAAACGACCCTCCTATATCAATGATTACATGAGACACGTAACGATTTTCTACATCACTCGTTTCGTCAATGGATACGAATATCTTCTTTCCATGTACTTTTCCTCGTATCTTGGTAATGATGTCGTAACATTGTAACAGTTCATTCTTCCGAAGATTTGATTCATGTGGGATAACACATCCGAAATGTATTTGCAGAAAATTGTTCGATTTAGCATTGTTTAATGTCCAAAATGGGATGTTGGCGAAAACCAAAGTTTCACACATGTCTCTGTAAAAATGTGACGATTAATTCAGTATGTCAGCAACTGGGAGTGCTAAACGAGCAGGAAAACAGGAAGTGTATGTTCATAAATAGCTCCGGTATAGGAGCACAGCAAAGGAATAAGTAGCAATGGGAGTGAATAGAGACACATAGAGAATTAGAATAGGCCTATTTGGAAACAGAAAATAAAGGGAACAGGCAGTTTTTGGAAATAGAGAACAAATTAAAAATATATTTATGGGAATAACAATATCACGAACATTACTGTTAATTAAAATCAACTTAGGACTTGATGGGTATGAAAGCATGCGCTCGTGCTTGTGTTTTCTCCCTGCATGCCCCATTCCTTATGAATACTACATGCCATTTATTACATTATATACAACTTTTACAATAATTTTACAATATCTTGTATTTGAGGTGAAAATGTTCTCTTACAATATTTTACAATATCCTTATACGAGGGCTGTTCAATAAAGAATGATCATAATTTTTACGGTCATAATTTGTTGCACTAAAATTCAATCTTATTATAGTCTCTTAGCGTAAAGTGAAACAAACACGCCGTAGTAGTTTCATTGTTGGTACTCCTGGTTCCCGCCTGTGAGAACCAGGCAAGTTCAGACATGTTCAGCATCGCCTACCGCTGCAATGGAGGTAACATGCAGTTAAAGTTGATGTTAGAGGAAGATCCGGAGTTTCTTTCAAACGTAATCATTGCTGATGAAACTTGGCTACATCATTTTGATCCTGAGAGCAAACAGCAAAGCTCAGTGTGGAAATCTCCTTCATCACCAACCCCCAAATAAGCAAAAGTGGTTGCTTCTGCTGGGAAAGTTATGGTCATCTCATTCTTTGATATTCATGGATCAGCATGTTGTACCTGCACACACATCAGTAACTGGACAATACTACAGGGATGTCCTGAAAACATTGCAAGTCCATATCAGGCGAAAAGACTACATTTCTGTGAAGCAGGCTGGATGCTGCACCACGTTAATGCGCGGCCGCATATTGCCAATGTTGTTGCTGAATATCTTGCAAAAATCAACGTGAAGTGCATCCCTCACCGTCCTCATAGTCCGGATTTAGCCCCAGGTGACTTTTTTCTATTTCCAAACTTGAAGAAACGCCTTCGTGGGCGGCATTATCCATCATCAGAAGCAGTGGTGAAGGCTGTGGAGGCAATTTTGAAGGATCTCTTAAAAATGGTTTCCAGCATGTCTTTGAAAACTGGCAGAAACGCTGGGACAAGTGCATCGCATTCAGGGGAGACTATTTTGACGTTGTCAAAAATAATTTGTGATCATTCTCTATTGAACAGCCCTCGTATTTATATTCGTTTAAAATATTCATTATATACAACTTTTACAGTAAGTTTACAATACCTTGTATTTGTAGTGAAAATGTTCTCTTACAATATTTTACAATATTATTATTATCTTTTTTGCTTAACTTTTAAAAATGGTTACATTTAATGAGTAGCTTTAATAGAAGTTTTTATGCTTCATTTGTCTACTGCGCGCGCGCGTGTGAGTGTGCGCGTGTGTCAGCACACTTCTTGTATTAAATGTGGAGCGGAAAATGTTACAGAAAATGTCAGAAAAGAAGTATCAGACAAGGGTATAAATTGAGCTCTATTTTATTCAGGTTATATAGAGATGACATCTTTGATGGTTTAAATTGAGCTAATACACATAAACTGGATGCCATTTAATTGCTGTGGTTCTCAATGTTCCATTAAATATTGGGCGTGCAAGACTGCTCAGAATCCTCTTTATAAGGCTTCTTTTACGTGCCGTAAATATACAACACGAGATCACCAACTTTACTTCCCGAAGGAAGCCATGTTAAGGATTTTTACGCCCGCACAAAAATTCATGTAGCCCTCCGCAGAGTTTGAACTCGCGACGTTGGGAACCAGAGGTTAGCACATTACCCCTAGAGCACAGAGGACGACAAATATACTCATGGCAGTTACAGAAAATAGGAGTATTCCAGGTTAATTGAACGCGGATGAGTTAGTGTTTGGATCAGAATCTGAAATTGGATATAAGTCGTGCTATATTGAAAATTTAGGTATGGTAAGGATTTTTTTCTGTAATGTTACGTCCTCCAACGTTGCCAAATCTGACGATGAATGGAATTGGCGAAATGATGCTCAAATGAGCCCAGGATAAATAGAGTTTAGAGTTACCCGACATTCGTCTATCAGGATAAGAGAAAACTCCGGAAAAAACCTTATCCAGATAACTTACCCTGACCGAGATTCCCAGGCGACCGCAAAGTGAGATTTGTGGTGGACAACATGGCGCTGTGGCGGGTTTTCTCCGGGACCTCCGGTTTCCCCCGCCATCTCATTCCACCGGTGCTCCACCTTCATCTCATGTACCATCAGTGTCATCGCCTGCGGTGCCGTATGTAGTAAAAGCGGGCGTTAAACACTACACATTTCATTTCTGACCGAGATTTGAACTTGGGACCTCTTGAAAATGAGGCAGACATTGTACCACCACGCTACCGAGGCGG
Source organism: Mantis religiosa (assembly GCA_030765055.1). NCBI lineage: Eukaryota > Metazoa > Arthropoda > Insecta > Mantodea > Mantidae > Mantis > Mantis religiosa. The sequence goes on from JAUKNK010000203.1 coordinate 147,450, forward strand.
GCACAGTAAGGGTTGGGGACTCAAAGTGAAACAAAAAAAATTGATGAATTTTGAAAGAATGGTCTATAGGGGCAAAGAAATTCAAATGGTGAAGGATTTCATTTATTTGGGGATGAAACTATACAAACAAAATGGGATTTGAAGAAGCAGAAAACGTATGTGTTTTTTAATACTAGCTAATTGATTGCCGATAAAGTGCTTACATATTGCACCAATGGTGAAAGGGACAGGTTTGGAGTCAACGGAAGAGTATGGAATCTAAATACGGGGTAGAAAACGGATGGGAGAAAATGGATCTTATATTAAGAGCATTGTGTAAACTTACGTTGGGTGTGCCTCAGAACACAGCAAATGTAGGGTCACTTTTACAAATTGAGGAAAGCTGTGTGAAAAAAAGTACTTGAGTAATGCAGTTGCTGGAGGAAATATGCTAAACTGCTGCCGTAGCTGTCAAGAAAATCATCTCAAATATGACACCTGATTGCGTAACAAAAGCATCAGTTGGAACTGAGTTGATTAGGTAATAAAAACAGCGTAGCATGATACCGGGAGCAATGAAACAGTAAACAGCGTATAATGATACCGGGGCAATGAAACAGTAAATAGCATACCATGATACCGGGAGCAATGAAACAGTAAACAGCGTAGCATGATATCGGAGCAATGAAACAGTATTCGGTCTAGATTAATGATATGATCTGACTAACATTGTCAGCTAAGATAGAGGGGATAATACAAACAAGTGTAGAATTGTATTTATAAATATGCAACAGAAAGGAGAGGGAAGCAATAGCATGGTTCGGTCTAGGGTTATGGAAGCAGAGTTCTTTGAGGTAATATACTGAAATGTATAGAACGTTGAATTCATGCTTCAACCATCTAATCCGCGGCCTCGGGGAATACGACCTCGACCCCGGAGAAACGTATAAAAGACCCAGACTTGCGTTAGGACCACCATAAACAAGATATTAACAATACCAAAACACAAAGAAAAACACGTTCACTGAACTACACAAACAATCCCCAACAACTACACCACCATCTGACCACCATCCATTAACTAAATCCCCATCCCTATGCCAGTAAGGGATCCAATCCCGGAATGGCAACAGTCGAAGGATCCTCCTTCGCGGAGGAGGAATCCCTTCAACGACCTCTATGCTGTGTGTGGAAGAGCTAAGTGCTTTGCGTAGTCCTACATGGGCTCATTCGCATATATATAATATAATATAAGCTAAGCTCAGTTCGCACAATCTAACAACCCTGACTGCATGTGGACCCTCTGTATTTTCGTGATTAACGATTCTTAATATAAAATCAATATTGACGCCGGCGTTCCTATCTTAGCCATTTACAAGCCGGAGGTGCCCGGAATAGAGTTACTGTTAAGGAATGGACACCAGCCGGGCAGTCAAGCGCTAGGGAGGTCATTTCATAGCGCAAAGTCCACCGTCTCGCTGCAACGCACTAACGTCGTCGCCTGGCCCTACGATCCTGAATCATATGGATATCATCTTCTGCACTTCAGGAATTAGGCATAACACGTGTTCCGTCTTCACATTCTTCATATTATTTCTATTCCCATCTTTTTATAGGACGTCCTATGTAACTTTTCCCTACTGGTTTGTATCTGTTAATTAAAACACTCGTCCTGCATCGTGGCGTAGCGGGCTAAGGCAGCATGCCTTGGTCCCTGGCCACGGAAAGCGGCCCGGGTTCGATCCCACCCATGTGGTGGGGTATAGGATGTGGTCCCGGGTATAGGACCGGTGCCCACTCAGTATCGTGAGGAAAGTGAGGAGCTTACGCTAGGTAAGCGGCCCTGGTCACGGAAACCAACATTCCGGCTGGGGGATGCCGAGATGCTGACCACATCTCCCCGTATCGGTTGGATGATCGTCCACCTCTGCCGTGCGTAAGTAGGCGTGAGGCCGACAGTCAGGTTGGTAGGCCTTGGCCCTCTAAGGGCTGTCGCGCCATGGGTTATTATTATTATTATTATTATTATTATTATTATTATTATTATTATTATTATTATTATTATTATTATTATTATTATTATTATTATTATTATTATTACTATTATTATTATTATTATTATTATTATTATTATTATTATTATTATTATTATTATTATTATTATTATTATTATTATTATTATTACTATTATTATTATTACTATTATTATTATTACTATTATTATTATTATTATTATTATTATTATTATTATTATTATTATTATTATTATTATTATTATTATTATTATTATTATTATTATTATTATTATTATTATTATTATTATTATTAAAAACACTCATGCAGTTCATGTGCGCTTTCCATTTGCTTTTATTCCTTTCGATTTTGTCTTTTAATTAATAAATATTCATTTCTTCTTTAATTGTTTCATTTCTTAACAGGTCCATTCTAGTACATTATTTAATTGTTCTTAAAGATCTCTTTTTTACTGTCTGAATTTTCTGTTATTTTCTTTCATTATCTACGATTCACTGTCATACATGAGCATAGGAATCGCCATGGCGTTATAAAACTTGTTTTTTTTTTTTGTTTCCTTTATATATAATATATGTGCTCCAACGTCATATCGAACGATGAATGAAATGATTCTCAAATGAGCCCAGGGTCCATAGAGCTTAGTTACCCGACATTCATCTTACAAGATAAGGAAAAATCCCGAAAAAAAAACCTTATCCAAATAACTCACCCTGACCGAGATTTGAACCCGAGAGTTCTTGAACGGGAGGAAGACACGCTACCATCTCGGCTACCGTGGCGGGCTAAAACTTTAGTTTTGTTTCTTGTCGTCGAAACTTACATCACAGCCCAAGTAACTTAGTTTCCGTCTTGCTCCAAGCTTTAATTTTCGATACCTATTTTTGTTCCAACTGGGTGTTTTCCTAGATGTGCTATTACTTTTTTCCCAAGACATTTTAAAATTATATTCATTACCCAGATGATGTAACTTAGACAGAGCGCTCTAGGCTCTCTTCACTGTTTTGTAGTATTAGGATATCATCTCCGTACATTCCACACCCTCGCATATTCCCTCCCCAATGATTTTTCGTCATTAAAAAGTATTTACTGCTTTCTTCCTGGTTCGTTGTTAATGGAGCGGCCTTCAAATGACTTGATAATGGACAACAATCGACGCAGCGATGCTTGCCATGATTCTGTACGGCTGTGAGATCTGGGGAACATTGGCTAATACCACTTTCGTCAGGCTCCAGACGCTGCAGAACAGGGCACTTCGTATCATATACGATACAGACTGGAGATTTCCTGCTCATATCCTGCATGAGCACTCCCAGATCCCGTACATTGTCGATGTCATCCGCGAGGTATGACCAGAGGGAACAAAGACGCTTGCCATCCTTCAAACTACCAAGAGACGTCTTGGGGCTGCCTGGTTAACCCAAGAGAAACCCCAGATGTCTCTAGGACCCATATTTACGCCTGATGGCTCAAACGATATGCAACCCGTAACCAACGGAGCAAAAACTTTAAATCGTGTCTCCCAAAACGGGGGAACGTCTAAATGCAGCTGCCTTTTGAGATTAATCAAGGGCATTCCATTCCAAATTTCCCCAAAAAATTCAAGCAAACTCCCTAGCAGAACATACAACCACTTCGCTCATTTCGCAGGTAAAGCCGCAAAGCGGCTAGGTACTGCGGCATAAAGACACCCGAACGGGGAGAAGCCCCGCCCGACAAGGACTACCTCTGGACCTCTGGCCACAAAAAGACTTCGTATTGCCATTGTCACAACGTATCGTAAAATTGAAATGTGAAACTGCAGACGTGTTTCTAAGTCAGCTTGTTATGAGTCGTCATAATATCGAAATATTCAAACTACACGGCAAAATTTAAATTAAATGTATTATCTTACGCTGATGCAAACGGGTTGAAAGCCGCAGGAAGACATTTCTCCGTTGATTCTAATTCAATACGGTATTGGCGGAGACAAAAAGATTAACTCAGGCTGCAAAGACAAGCTCCAAATCTTTCCTTGGACCTAAAACAGGAAAATATCCTGATATTGATGACGGCAGGCTCTCATCAGCTGACTCCAGGAGGTAAGATAGGAAGCCATCAATACCGACGATGTGTGAGTGGATAATCCGTGCGTGGGAGCAAATTAGTGTCGATATTGTTAAGAAGAGTTTTAAAACGTGGAATTTCTTATGCCAATGATGGTTCTGATATGTGGAATAGTGAAAATGAAGATGTGTTATCTGACCAAGATATAAATGAAAATGGTGATGAAAGTGACGAAAGTGAGGCCGCAGAATAGCCAGAGAAAAAATTATGAGACCGTGGCATGTATCCAGTTCATTAACAAATTACTGTATACATATATAATTTTTACATAATACTACATGGTTTCCCTCCCTTTCTGAATTACTAGAAGCACCAGTCGCATAATTCCCTCATAAATGTTTTCAAGCAAATTTTCCGAGAAAAGGGGGAGGGATTACGTGATAAAATATGGTACTATGTGTTCCTAGGAACACCTCTTTCCCACCATTTTTATATCATCTAAGTATATGTTGAATAATGTGGATGAAGTGCTGCATCCTTGTCTTACACTGGTGGTGTTTAGAAAATGGACAGGAAATTTATGGTAGAACGGGAACCATCCCAGCATCGATCTACTGACCCACTGAAATCACGATTTTTTTAAAGAAAAAAACAGTGTCAAAGTGGCCGGCCCGACGGAGATTGGACCGGAATCTGCCGAAAGCGAGCCTCACTTGGAGTCCTCTCACACGGTTAATTCGAGATGTTTAAAATACATATGATTTGTTTGAAGTGGAACCTCGCATATGAGATTAAGATATGACACATGAGCAAATCCCAGTAACTCTGTATTACATACATATACAAGTTTGCTCTTTATAGCTGTAATAAAAATGCTCAAGTAGGAAGGCAATAATTGTACGAGTAAAATAAAACACGGCGAGATCTTACATAAGATGTTTCGATTTTACGCGCTGAGAGGACTGGAGGGGGGCGTGTTGACGAAAACATCGCAGCTATCGACTTCAAGTCGACTCTCGCTTGTCTTTTATCAACACAATTCACAATTTTTTAACTCTCTTCAGTGTAAATACTCAGAACGTCCTTGATAACTGTATAAGCCCATAGGGTGAGTGGTATAAGGACTCTCCTGACGCAAAAGAACGCTGTTGGCGTAGTTTACTTGGTAGCCTGGCATAGGAGGGGCTGCGGAAATCAGGAAGTCGCGTGAAGGGAACGGGGGGGGGGGGGAGATGTATTTGTTGAGATGAAAATATTCGATGCCGGTTTGCAAACTAAACCTACGTTGCGTATGCGCACTAGGTAACGTTGTTTATGGTCGTGTTTTTTACCAAAGCGATTGGAGGGGTAAGCAAGGAGGAGGGGAAGGCAGGGAGGGAGTAAAGTGTTGCATCCTGGCGGAAAAAGAGGAGCGTGTGTATGTGTCTTGTCATGAAGGTCAGTTTGTCGCGTTGGATTGTGCCGTTTGGTTGAACAGTGTCAGTATCCTCCCGCCCACCGAGTATTGTCAATACGCATGTGTGGGATTAGTGCGCCTTGTATCTTAAGAGTGTGCTATTTCAAGTGTGAACCAGTGTGTTTTGTTCATATTCTTAAAATGAATGTTTACAGAAACTCGTCACAGGCTTCGGCACGTCAGTTTGAAACCTATCACCGTTTGTAAGATTTTAGTTTGAGTATTAGCCATTGAAGATTTTTTTTAAATCAAAATAATGATTATTAACATTTGTTTAATAAATCTACAATTTTTTGTTTTATTAATGTTTTTAGGGTATCTATTAGAGTTAAATAAAACCAGAAGTTTTAAATTTCTCAATTAATAGTAAAATAATTGGGTACGTAAGACTGTTTTCAAAATTTTAGGGTATCAGCTAAACTGTTACAAAAATCAGCATGTTTCGTTTTTCTTTATCACTTACCAATAGATAGAGGTAAATATATTTTAGAAAAACTGTGCGTGTGCGTGTGTGTGTGTGTGTGTGTGTGTGCGCGCGTGTGCGTGTGCGTGTGTGTGTTTGTGTTTTGAACAACATAACTCAAAACCCAAAACTCCGTAAATATTCACATGAAGTAGACAAAATATTTTTTGGTAAGACCGAATTGCGGGCGCGCTTCTAAGGATGCCACAGGAAGATTTTCGAGAAAAATCCACCCCCCCCCCCCGCATCCTAAACTGCTCTACACAATTTTTCCACACTTTTATTTTTTTTAAATGCCTTGAATGCTTTTGATTAAGGTACAGTGTATTTAAGTAATTATCATGACAAATGAAATAAAGTATACTCCCGATTATCCGGTTTGCTGATTATCGGTACACTCCCACCCCCCCCCCCCAAAATATATTATACTTACATTATTTTTCTGTAGTAAACAATAAACGACCCCCAATTTCCATTGTTTAAACGACCGCTGTTCCGTGTAAATTGTAAACAAGTTCAGTTTTTGTGATCTTAATTCAAGGTGTAAGCTCAGTGAAGCAAGTTACGAGGCATTTGTAAAAGATGGCGAAGAAACGAAAAGAAAACATGTGCTGATATTAAAATAAAAATTAGAATAAATTAAAAGATTTGAGAAGAGGGGAAACTGTTACAAAATTAAGTGCTGATGTTGGAATTTATTGAAGTGCAGATTGTTCGAAGTGCTGTGCGAAAAAATGCTAACCTCTCTCAGATGGAGACCAATAACCTGGGCTATTTTAAGAAATACAGGCATATGGTTCCTTTTTACAGAAGCTGACATAATCTTTTCCTATTTACATATATATGTTGTACCTTAAAAGAATTAAATTAACGGATATCTCGATTATTCCGGCATCTTCTACCCAACATGACCCCGAATTATCGAGACTACACTGTATATCTAAAAATTCCTAGGGTTAGCCTTTGAAGTCCTCTTCATTTTGAATGACTTTTACATAACTGGTAAATAATTATAAGAAACACAAAATCTGACACAAAAATGCAGATCACATTGACGGGCCCAGTACGTGCTATACAATTTTTGTGTGGAATTAATGTATCCCAGATATTCTTTGTTATTGGTTTTAATGTCCAGATTCTTAAATTGTTCTCAAATGAGAAGCGAGAACGATATTTCAAAGCCATCACATAGCGACGAGCTCTTTATCACTTAAGCCTTCCCTATTCCTCTTGTATCTGCAAGGAAACTTGCAATAGAACTATTTCTATAAATTTCCAGCTCGGTTAGCATGAGGCAGATGGAAGTATAAGTATTTTAGGAATAGTTTTTAGGAAAGAGTAGAAGTTGTCATGTGAATGTAACGCATTAAACATCGTAGTGGTCTTCGGTTTTATTTTTATACTTAAGTTATTCTGAAATTAGAAGCAATAATGAAAACAGCTTTCGACTGAAATCGTATTATGTTTAGTTTTCATAAACTATAGAATCCAAGCAATGAACTGCGATTCTCCTTTTGTGTAATAAATTGCCAAAAGATATTTCAACCAAACAAACATTTCAAGGAACTAAAACTTATATTATAAGTAATGTAGTTTTGTTGCTATGTATTTATAAAATTATATTACAAGGATTTCTGAAATAACTTACTACTAAAGTAACCGTATTTTCTAGTTTTATCATACATTTGTCTTAAATTACGTTTATATGGTTATCAAAATCAGTGAACTTATACTTCTCAATTTTCAGTTTCAAGTGAAATCTCGACAATTAATTTTGCCTTATGTCGTTCTGGAAGAAACGAAGCATAATACCCTGTGTCTATGTTTAAGATTGTTGGGATCCAATAAATTCCACGAAATGTTTGCTGGTGCTCCTAAGAAATGCCTGGCATAGTAAGGAATTGTGTTGCCGTGAAACTTGACTATGTCAAACCTTTCCATATACTTCAAAAATATGTACACCAAGAGTATACCGTAGACCTCCAACCCCTAATTTCCGCAATTATTAGGTCAAGTGTAATACTTTCTCTGCCATAGGTAAGCTGTAGAGGAAGTTAAAGGACTGGTAAAATGTTTAAAACGAGAAATCTAACTTTCTTATTAGAATTTGCGATACAAAACAAGGTCACGGGAAAATAGCCACGTTATCTGACTTGTTCTTTGAGCGTTCCTAGGCGTTCACAGAAAATCCTGTTTGTTCTAGCATAGTTTTATGACTCTTAGTTTGCATGTTATTATATTATTTAAACTAAGGTTTGATAATCCGGATGACCATTGTTTAGATTGCGCTACAGCTGACTTATACTGTCATAGACTTGGGATGTTTAAATAGAAAATGTTTGGCTAGCGGAGATCCTTAATTCGTGGTCTGAAGATATCAATAATCCTTCATATTTAAAACCAAATATGCAGCTCAGGTGAAAAAAAATTCCAACTAGTAAATTACTGACATACAACTAGTAAAATTCGAATTAGGTAACATTCTGGGTCGTAGTTGGAAAATGTAATTGTATCGATTGCTCCCATATTGCAATGCATTACAAATACAAGTTAATGTTTTCGTGCTTAGCCAGCAAAAGGAAAGGTAAATGAAATATGATTTCAATGTCTTACCTGATGCTACATATGGCGGGTCATCACTTAACTTCAGGATGATTATCATCAGGGCCCAGATTCTCATAACAATGTCAATTGCATCATGTGCAGTGCTAACGTGTACATAAATCTTTTCATATGTACCAAGTTGTGAATGTACACATTGATTGGGTCATTTTTGGTAATGTTTGGCTATTTTTTACATTTTATTAGGTTTTACTTTATATTTTCAGACTTTATATTTTATCTTCAAAGACTTTATCTTGAAAGTTTATATTTTAAGGCATGTTTTTCTATTTTACATAACTATTTTGTGATTTTCTATCTCTTTGCGTCTTTGCTTAGATGTTTTCTTGCGTTTACTCTGCATATGAAGAGTTTTATATAACTGACAATTTACATAAGGATAGCTTTAGAAGTTTCATTTTTCAAACCTACAACTTACTAAAGAATAACTTTATATGCATTCATAAAATATTTGTAGTTAATGGGTAATGTTGTAAAGGGTTGCTTGAGGTTGGAGAGGTGGTACTTGTGGGGGGTATCAGGTATTATAGTTAGGAATTTCTCTGTCAAATTAGGGATGAAACAGCTCGGGGTTTGTATATATGTTAATATACAATGAGCACACCTTTCATAAACTATGAATTTAGTTTTCATTCGCAATGAATTTTGCATAATCTGAGAACTCTAACGATTTAATGCTAAGGTTTGTTTCAAATAAACTTGCCCCGTTGACATATCGTTTCGCGTGCTGCTACTGCCTTCCCCTTTACCCTAATCGACTTATGCTTTCGGTGCCGTAGGCAGTGCTTTCACACCCAGTGGAATAAGTCATATCAACAAATAAGTCACCAATACCGATAAACGCACCTGTTATCAGTCATCTTGATCCTCTTTATTTCGTTTTTAAGAATTAACTTGCATTCCAGATAAATTAACTCTTTTGCGTAATATATTTAATTGATAAGGTTTTGAAAATATAAATTTGACAATTCTGTTTCAGCACATTAAGATGTATGTTAAATAACGAACTCGTTTTTACCTTCAAAAGCCAATACCACGACAGCAGCCACTGATTAGGTCACGTGGGCGTTAAAGAGATATGAGGCAAGCTTATTTGAAACTAGGGTTGGTTTTCTATGAGTTGCGTCAAAACAATGTTCTTCTTTCGCCTACAGGTTCTATACACACGCGCACACCTCTTTATCTGTGATAAATTTACTATTCATGACAGTTTTCTTAGGAACTTATTAACATGTAACAGGTGTTCATAATTTTCTCTTATTACACATTGATGTTTTATGCATCTACTGATTTACTTCATGGATATATTTGATTCACCGTTTGAGTTAGGTACGAGTTTTTTTTTAAAGAATTGTTAAATATTTATACATTTTTGTTTGTATTAAGTTTTTGCAGCGCTAATACCTAATTCACTGAAGATCTACGTTTTGTAGGAAAGTGCCTTGAATTCAAACACTTCAAAGCTCTGGCGGGAAAGATTCCTCAGAAGTATTTACTCGCAAATTTCAGTGTAAATAATTGCAAATCAACAGAAACGTTACTGCTCACTTAAAGTCGGAAGAAAAAGGAATTTAGATTACACAGAAAATATGCTATCATATGCCACGGAATTTCACTCTAATCTGTATTTACTCTTTAAGTTGACGTTCCAAAACAAAATCCGTGACAGTACATATATCCTTCCAACATTGGCGTCACAAATAAATCATGACCACGTGGCTAGTACACACGGCATATAAGGCAAAAATAATAGTTCTTATTCCAAGTTAAGCAGTGACTAACGTATTCTGTTTGGGGTCAAAAGTGATACGATGTAGTACAACAAAACAAACAGGTGAACATGTAGAAACTAGTTGTAAAATAAACTAGATAAAAGGAAAGTAACAGTTATACCTTAACTTACAATTATTCTCTCTCTGGAAGCGTCTGTATCTAACTTCTCCACAGAATCTCATCTATGGTGCCACTCTAATTTTGATAGTCAGGTTATCTACATACATAGGTGTTACCCCAGAACAGTGCTGTAGCACTTTATTAACTAATGGTGGTTTATTTTTTTAAGGAAATGTTATGTGCATTTTTCACAAAATCGTCACATTATTACATAACGTATTTCACACACTTTTTTGTTTTTTCCAGTATGGAACCCGTTTTTCAGATTGCTATTTGTATTTTTGAGCACTGCGTATACTTGTACTCAAAACACCAGTAAATTCAGAAGTTAAATTCACATTATCCTTCTCGGGAAGTGTTGAATGTTTCTCACATAACTTACAACTAAGCTATGGACTCGGTTGCATTTCGTTGCGCTTTAACTGGAAAATAGGTGCGCATAGTTAAACTGCGACGTCTCTCTCCCCATCCATTCACAAGAGATATTGGTGCCTCTCTCCTCTCTACTTGTTTCTAAACGGCATATCGGTATAACAGAAGTTAATGCAACCTAAAGCCGTGTCCTAAGCCTATTTATAATAAACAGTGAACGCTGCTATATATTCTGCACCAGTCAATGGTTTGCCCGGCTTATGCTTTACGCAGGTCTACGAACACGCAAGAACAAATCATTACGACACAACTGCTGATTTCTGGCTGTAAACAATATTCTGGAATAGCCAGATATCACGTTAGGAATGGCATATTGGGACTTCTAGCTCTGGTTAACAGTAAGAATCATCTCTTTAAGTATTTGTATAGAATACGAGTTGAAGTGTAAATTCATTCTATAATTTAGATTGTTAATAGTATGGAACTTCTTTCTTGGTGCATTTTGCTACGCTTTTGTACTACGCTGCACTGGCCACGTGCGTTTGTTTTGGCGTAAATCAACCTAAGATTGAATGCGGATAAATTGTGAATGTTTCCTATTACGATACGTGATCGCAAATAGTGAAAAATATGTGGAAAGATAATTTAAAAAGTTTACAACAGTAACTATCCTCCTGCCCCTTTTTTTCCTTCTAAAATAATGTCACAGAACGTATTAATTTAACAGAAAACGTATAATCGTAGCTGATGCGTTACGTTCACTTGATTTTCTGCACCTACTTATTGAACTTTTTGTTTAACCGTTTTGCAAACTACTTTTACAAATATTGTAATTATATACTTCATTTTATTGCGATAACATGTATACAGAATTATTTGATTACACATTTACGAAAGGAACGCTGGTGGTCGAGTGGATTACTATGAAATTTCATACTTTTTGTATGACATCACGAGAAACCAAGGCATGGGTCATTAATACTTTAATAAATGCAGATACATTGTACAATTCAAAACAATAGCGTCAAATATTCCTGAAATGTCAAGAAAAATATATTGAGCGCTCTCAATTACAGAAACGTTTATCATCAACAGGTCAGGGATTTTAATGACATAGAAATATTTGATAAAAATGCTATAAATTATTGACCTAAAACTGACATTTTAATTATTTTTAAATGATTACATATTAATGTAATTTATACCGGGATATAACTGATATGCGAGTAGTAAATTGTGTAATTATAACTATGAAATAATGTAGAAATGTAATTTATAATAAGTTCTTGTGCGAAGGGTCTGAAAAGAAAATTAATTATTTTTTTAGTTAGGTCTTAAAAATACGCAATAGTTGTTTTGAGTTCTCAGATTAGCCATATGAAGTTCATAATGAAAGAAAACGACTTCACTGTCTAAGATACGACGTAAGGATTTGGTCTTTATGGACCCTGTGTTACATTTCAAAAATGTTTGCCTGGCTCAGATCGAACTCGGTGTGAAAAACAGCAAGAAATTAATTTATCATATTCAGTATACATTTTGCTTTTATGTATCTTTTTCATAAATAAATGATATTTTAGCCAGTCTTTGCAACGTTTAAAAAAAGGTGCTGAAAGCTTTTCCATGTGAAGGAAAAATAAAGACGATGAGAGATGGGAAAGAAACCTAATTAACCACATTTTCTGATATGCGTGTTTGGAAAAACACAATTATCTCAGCATGCGTACGACCATGGCAGTAGTAGTAATAAGTAAATGTTCGCTTCGGTCAATTGCAAATAAAGTTACTGCAGCACGGCGTCTGCAAACTTCACCTCCCTTCGTCCACATGCTGGACAGAGTGGGCGGCAGTATGACTCAAATGCCTCTTGGCACATAAGGATTTCGCTTAGAAATCCGGGCTCTAATGATTACAGAATCCTGTTTTCTGTGAAATGGCCCATTAGTTGGTCTCACAGCGACGTGAGTGCATCCCTTACCAGACTACTCCCCTTAGCAGAGGACGAAATTCCCATACAGTAGGCAGCAGCGCTTCGTGGGTTAATAATAATAGTCAATAAATGCAAGAATAATTGTATTTAAAACAAAACTAGACAATTTTAGTGCCCCTACGACCGAGGTATTCTCGGGCTCTTTTGTCCGTGTCAGGCCTAAGAATATCGGCCTATTTATGCCTCGAAAGGACATGAGCAACCTGACTGTATGTACTTAAGTGAACAAGGGGAAACTCTCATCTCTAGTTTTGGGCATAAAATTTTAACTGTAAATTGTACATGCTCCTTGACAGTAGTCACTCCGCAAGCAACTCTTTCCACGCGTATTTATTATTATTATTATTATTATTATTATTATTATTATTATTATTATTATTATTATTATTATTATTATTATTATTATTATTATTATTATTATTATTATTATTATTATTATTATTATTATTATTATTATTATTATTATTATTATTATTATTATTATTATTATTATTATTATTATTATTATTATTATTATTATTATTATTATTATTATTATTATTATTATTATTATTATTATTATTATTATTATTATTATTATTATTTGTAATTTTACGTTCTCGTATGTTATGTCATTCGGACGATGGATGAAATGGGACAGATGTTGCTCAAATGAACCCAGGCCCATAGACTTCGAATTACCAGACATTATCCTTCAGGATAAGAAAAAAAAACGGAAAAACCCTGACCAAGATTCCAACTCGGGACTTCTAGAACGTGAGGTAGACACGCTACACCTGCACTAGAGAGGCGGGTTTACTAAAAGTTACTTCGAATAAAAGGTATACAGAGTTTCTCTTATTTCTAGTTGAATAGTAAAATTTATTATGCTTGAAAATTTACCCTTAGGTACAGGTCAATTGTCAATTTCATATAGAAAGCTCCATAAATTCATTACGAACGCAAGAAAGGGACTAAATAAAGATACATAGGCAAGAAATTTCACAATAATGAAGTAAAATCTGGGAAACATGCCCTTATATACAAAATGCCCAAAAAGATTTAGTATTTTTTTAATCTGGTACCCAGAATAAGTTTTTATGTACTTGTTGGCAATACCTGTGGTTCAACAATAATGTATATCAGTGAATCATGGACATACATGCATAAATTATAAATTTTCGCTTTATTTTCTGATAAATGTAAGCTTCTGAGAAATGTGGAACTAAAGTAGTCAAATTCGTAGGATTGTTGGGTTTCAAATGAAGGCTTGCTTCTTGGTTCTTCGTAGTCCTGCTCCCAATTAGTTTTCTGTTCCAGCTTCACTGCGACGACAACCGTCGTATCTCCAGTGTTGATGGGGAATGCGAGAGCTAATCTTCAATCTCGGAAATGATTACTTCACCAAATCCCATCTCAGAAAATAGGCATTTAAACAATAAAATCACGAGATGTCTACAGATGTTCTCGCTTACATGTGTGTGAAATCTTATCTCAAGTGATTTCATTATCAGTAGTATTTGTTTATACCTTATCTTACACGTATAGTGCTCCAGCTGAATCATAAATATGATTTTAAAGCTCATGTATTCATAGTAAAATGGAATTAACTATTGAAACTATACTGCTTCACCACGGTAAAGAAAATACGCGTTACTTTACGAAGTATAAATGTTGATTTGGAGAACATTTGAGAATACATTGACGTCATATTTACATTTCTAGCACCTCAGCAAATATAGTTCTTAATGGGAGGTTAACAAAGTACGACGGTAATACTTCGAAGGTCTTGGCTTCTTGCTAGTCGACCGCCCGATCTGATCTAGGATTTTTCGTAGTTTCTCATGGTCGGTATGCTATTGTTTGTCGTCTAACCAATATCCTTTCCAACATTTCTCTTTCATTACGTTTCCTTCTCATGTTATAGGGGGGCTTCTACGTCTAGTGGCATATGGCTGTGCCGGGCAGATGCCTTGGTTCTTGCTCAAACGAAAGGAGCACTTCCCCGTGGAGTACAAGAGCGGTGCTTGTTTTTACAGCTCCAGTAGTGGGACGGATGTTCGAACCTGCGACGTAAGGGATTTTCGCGTCTGCCAGCCATAGGTCGCGCAATGGTTCTTGAACACTGAAATGCTGAAGCTTTGATACGAGTCTCTTGCCTGGCTATTCAGGGAAGTCGTACAGTCTTCAACAAATTAAATACAATAGTTCCAGAAAGGTTTTTCATTTACACATAGTACCTTAGCACGGTTAATCAGTTTTGTCTCTAATCATATTTTAATTCTTCTACGCCTGACATTTTCTTCTACTTCTTTTCTTCTTCTTCTACTTCTTTTCTTCTTCTTCTACTTCTTTTCTTCTTCTTCTTCTTCTTCTTCTTCTTCTTCTTCTTCTTCTTCTTCTTCTTCTTCTTCTTCTTCTTCTTCTTCTTCTTCTTCTTCTTCTTCTTCTTCTTCTTCTTCTTCTTCTTCTTCTTCTTCTTCTTCTTCTTCTTCTTCTTCTTCTTCTTCTTCTTCTTCTTCTTCTTCTTCTTCTTCTTCTTCTTCTTCTTCTTCTTCTTCTTCTTCTTCTTCTTCTTCTTCTTCTTCTTCTTCTTCTTCTTCTTCTTCTTCTTCTTCTTCTTCTTCTTCTTCTTCTTCTTCTTCTTCTTCTTCTGTGGAGTCTTCTGTCATCCTCGTCACTGCTTTCCATCCCTTTGTTTTCAGTTATAATTCTCTCAGTTCTTTCTTCCGTTCGTGCATCTTTTCCCAGTACTCATGTTTTATTTCATTCACACAGATAACATACCTTTCCCCATACCATTTGTCAATTTACTCAAAACATTGGCGGCACATTTCAACCTCTTTTGTTTTAAAAGTTATATTTTTACAATAAACCCAGTGTTTTGACATCTGTGTATTTAATTCTATAAGTTTCAGATCCGGAAGAAGCCTCAAGCTTGCATGGTTATATTCTGACAGTATTTGGTCAATCAAAAAGTTCTTCTGGGTCGGCTTGTTGGCTAGAATTAAATCATACAATTTTGTTTTGGTGCTATTTTCATCAAAGGGGATAATGTGATCTTGTAACCAAGAAAGTGTATCTCTCCTTGAACTTGAAGTTTTAGGTATTATGGTAAGAAGCATTAAGTAATCCTAGCACCGAGTTAGGGGGTAAATTTGGATTTTACACCGTGAATAACTATTTAACATAATTTTCAAGATTGATCTCTATGAAAGCCCCCAGTTTCTGTTGCGACATTTAAATATTTCTTGCACTTTGTTAATCACACTGAAATGCGCAGGAGAGTAGCGATCCTTATGCAATGTCTCTTTGCGATCACCTCACAAGTTTGGCTATGAAGTGCCTTTCCTTTTAGCTTAGAAATTACAGGAGGCATTATCAGAACACTAGTACATACGTGTGACAGCGTCACCATACTTTACATTCTGTTGTACTCGGGGACAGCGACTTACACGGCTTATTCCATCAAGTAACAAGAGCGATATACGGGAGTAGGAAGGAGACAGAAGAGAAAAGGGCTAGACCTGTTCTTTGGGTGAAGGTCACTGTTCAAGAACTATTCCGCGACTTCTAGACTTCTGTCATTCCTTTACTTCATCCCTTCCTCCTGGTAGCGACAATATGTCTTATATATGTAGCAGTATATGAAGTTGCGTAAACTGTGCCTACAAAAACAGTCTATTCCTTCTTAGAAGTGTTAATTTTTTGCAAGCATGTTGGAATATTCAGCTTTATCTCGGTGCACTTTTTGTTATTGTTTGTCAGATTGTAGCTAAAGCAGGGATAATGTCTAGCGTGATGAATTCACATTGGAGCAGAATTGTTTAAGGAAGCGTATTATGCACTTCCGAGTCCCATTTACGACTGTTACACATTTGTACGGTCAAAAACAAATTCAAAAGCTAAGTTGCAGAAATCTCTATCAGTAAGAAGAGGATATAGGAAGCAACTAAAGGAGAACCATTGTGGAAGTAATAACACAAACTAGAAATCAAATTGTAGTGTATAAGACCCAACAAACGTCTAGCCCATAGTTCATTTAAGTTAGTTATTTCACCTAATACATCTTATTTCCCAAAACGTAGGACATTTCTTCTGATGTTATGCACGTTCAAACTTCTTAATACTAAAATATTCATTTGAATGTGGTTTGTTACTTCAAGGGATATCTAATTCAGGCTTGAGGAGTTGAGGATATGTTTCAGTTTCTTTTAGGGTATACTCTTTGTATTACCAAGGTAGTGTATTTTTACAGGTTTCAGAATATTGAAAGATGCAGAACAATTGTTGAATAACTTCATCATGTTTTCAGCTTTCTGATAATTATCTTATAGATTTCAAGCTAATTTTCAACTGTACCGAGTAAAATTTCACTATCACGTGATATCTGTGGTTTTTTAAGATTACCTGCATAAATCAGTTGTTGAAACGGAACTTTTTTGTGTAAAGCAGACTGAAGAGAAATGTCGGAAATAGTGCTCTAAGTTGGAATTAACATATCCAATATTAAAATGAGTCGTCTGATATGTCTTGATTTGTATCATATTTCTACTACAAAATGAAAAGAATGTGAATTTTCATAAGTGTTTGTTAATAATTTGGTGTCAATTCTGTATTGATATTTTCTCCCTGTTCAAAAATGACTTGTTTATAACATTTTAAACAACAAAACGTAATTAAACGCAATGTTCTGTGGGAAACAATAACTTCTATTGAACCTGATATTCCCATTGTGCTGTATAAATGTTCAGCTTCTCTAATCTTTGCCTGTATTAGCTAGATGACATTGTATTCTACCCAACAATTCGATATCGAGAATTTACCAAAAATACTTTTTGGATGTAGATACTTTAAAAAAAAAACAGAAAGGAGGGGGAGAGTAGCAAAACTAAGAATAAAGAAATAACATGTTTGGTTACTCAGCATATTGAAAAAAATGAAATCTGTTTACATGGAATATGTTTCGTTATGGCCGCGCCGTGGCTCAGTGGTTAGACCGCTTGGCTCTCACCAAGGCGGTCCGGGTTCGATCCCAGGCGACCGCAAAGTGAGATTTGTGGTGGACAACACGGCGCTGGGGCGGGTTTACTCCGGGACCTCCGGTTTCCCCCGCCACCTCATTCCACCGGTGCTCCATCGTCATTTCATGTATCATCAGTGTCACCGCCTGCGGTGCCGTATGTAGTAAAAGCGGGCGTTAAACACTACACATTTCATTTCATTCGTTATTTTTGATATTTTGAAAATGACAAGCAGTTTGATATAAGTTAAACGTTTTTCATCACCAATGGGTTCATCTTTAATGTTCTTCCACTAGACAGTGAATTCTTCTTAATTCTTATTGTATTTTGTATTAGCTTCTAATGTTATAAGCCATAACCGATTGAATTCTCTTAAAAACATGCAATTTATGTCATATGCTATTTTGTGTAATTCTAACATTAATTATATCTGTATAATGGGTACCCCTGGTTTTTATTTTTATATACTTAAGATTTATCAAATATCAATTCGCCATTAATGTTTCCTCGTGACGTACAAAGTACATTGCATTTTAAAGTCAACACATAGCAACCCGCCTTTTAAAGATTTGACTAGTGCTTGAGCAGTCTATAACCGCGTTTTGCACCTACAGCTACAAAATGTGTAATGAAATTACTGCATCGAAAATTACCTCAACTAGCACAAAGTAATAGAACAATAAACTTGTTTAAGAATAACTTTCGAAGAGTTGTAAATAACCAATGCAGAGTGAGACATATTTTATCGTTAACATCCTTTACTGCGTTTACTTGCAGAAAACAAAATAAAATATCACGACCAGAGACCTGAAGTTTATGCATTATAAATCATTAAAATAGGCAGGCAGAAAGTCATTATAAATAATAAAACAGGCAATAAAAGGCAATTAAACGCATTTATTTAATAGACTATATTCAATAACGCAAGCGTCACATTTTAAAGAACTTCGAAGTTTTAAGCAAAATGCTAGTGTTGTAATTGACCCAAACATGAAATATTAAAAAAGAAGGCCTGTGCATTGCACAGCTTTATTCATCGCACACGTCAACCAAATGATTTTTTAACTTCTCTGGGATCATGTTGAGTCTTCTGTCACATAACATATTTTTCATATGAGAAAATGACCTCTCAGTATCCACAGAGGTTATTGGTGCAGATCTGAAACAGCATCCTTGTAGGATCTGTTTTAACTGCAACATTATTGCCACCTTTTAGAATTTTTGAAATGTTTCGAAGTTTATCCAGATCACAATTTTTCGATAACACTTTTTTATACTTTTCGCTAATGAACCCCGTTTCCCTGATACACTGTCCAGACTTTGCACTGCACAATTTTCACTGACTTCATTAAAGGTTGTCCTCTTTTTTAAAGCTGACAGATCACTTGTAGCAGGAACCCAAAGTTAATTCAGTTTTCGCTTCCGAAGCGCTGACAAATTTCTTGACTGGTACAATTGAAGATGCTACATCCTCCAGAGCGTTCAGCATCTCAGTTATCTCTGGAAACTTGAAGCGTTGTAAAGTGCTGCTGAGATCCCATGTCCCCCATCGCGTTTTGATAGGTTGGGGATGGGCAGAGGTACATCTGATACAATGGATTTAAATGACAGGATTCTTGATGGGGCTTTCACAAAGATCTCAATACTGTAAATCAATTTGTCCAACCTATGGAAACAAGCACTACCCTTCTGACACCCTTTGAAAGCCATGTGCTACGCGGTCACATGAAGTATGTTTGGAAATAGCACTTTCAACGCCACTTCAGTCTTTTTCATATATGGTGCAGCGTCCCAGATCAAAAGCAGGACGTTATCGCATTGTAACTGTGGGTTCGTAGAATTAAAAGTGTTGTTTGAAGAATTTTAAAATTCTCTTTACTTCAGTAGAAAGACGTTTTGTACACCCCTTACAGGCTGTAAAAAGGACGTGTCATACAAACAGTAGTCTTCGAGGTCGATTGCCACACGTAAACAAACGAAAGAAATCATTTGCACTACACTTCAAAGGTGCACTACACAGCTGCACAAACACAATTAACAGTCCTCAACTAGCAACTGACACCTCCAGTCACTGTTTCTAGAAATTAGTGGAACGCTCGGTAACAATCACAATACAGCGGGAAATTCCAGACTATCTCTGTCTCTTTCTCTGTTTCTCTCTCTCTCGGCAAGCGTTAAGCGCTCGCGTAGCTGTCTCTTTCGCACGCGTAGCTCCGACTTTGCGCGGCTTAAACGAAATAATGCAATCGGTGACAGTATTGAGTCTCTTCGGGCCACAGCAACTTTAATGAACTGGTGAATAATTGTGCGATAGTTCAATCGTTAACTTTCTCAAGACACTCTGTTGTAGGTAGGAATGGTTTCATTCATTTAACTTCTGTAGGATCTAATGGTTCAGTAATAACATTGGCAATGAAGCGACCATGGTATCAGTTAACTCGTCGATAGAAATCCAGGTCTTAACTTTTCATTTTATCTTTAAGGATTTTCATTGTCATCGTTACATTCGGTTAAGTGACATTTTCGCAAATTTGACTCGCTAGGTACAGATCGGTTAGTATACTTCTCCAAAAACCGGGTTAATGTAAGATTCTGTAATTTCCACAAACGGATTCCAGTGCTTAGGAGGCTATACATTAGTCGATTGCAAATTGGGATTTTCGATTCGATGTTGCAAGTACTCTTGGAAGCAAAGAAATCTTCCCAGTAATCTTGGAAAGGGCATTTTTGTTTTTGTGCCGATATGTTGCGATATCAAAAGCTTCTTTTCATAGCTCGCATATTTTACATGTGAGTACTTTACCGTCGGTACACAATACATCGGATCCAAAAGTATTAACGTAACTTTGTAATTTAATGCGTAAAGGAACACTGAATTTGGGCATATTGCTGCTAGCTACAACGTCGCAAAGAAAACTGAAAGAAAAGCAAAGCTAAACTGCGCTCATTATTGCCCTTTAAAATAAACATGAGTGGCAATTCAAACGCTTTCTGTTATCTATACATTTATTTGCGGTGCAGCACTCATTGTTGCAAAGAACATAATGAACTGAATGAAGGGCGCGAATGTTGTCTGCAACGTAAAGAAAATCTTATACATTCGGCGAAGCAACTTTCATAATCACGGACTAACGGTTATTGAAATAAAATGCCCCTGAAGGAAATGTTTAATAATAAAATAATAAATAATAGATAACTAATGAAGTTACGGCACAAAAGCGTTTATTTAAAAAAATAAGCAATTACACTGAAAAAAACTGAAAAAGAGAACAAAACTGTGGTACGTCAATCACAAAGGTATAATTCGTACATATTCACTTTGAAATTGAGATTTGACGCATTTAAAAAGGCGTTCTGCCAAGTTCCGGTCTCTGATCATGATCTTACGTGACATCTTCGAAAAGTGGTTAGATGACAAAAAGTAGATGGAGTTTGACTTACATGGCCTGATTTCACAGTTCGTCTAGTTTATCTTGAAACACGGGAATTAGAGACAGAGAGACAGAGAGAGAGAGAGAGAGAGAGAGAGAGAGAGAGAGAGACAGAGAGAGAGACAGAGAGAGAGAGAGAGAGAGAGAGAGAGAGAGAGAGAGAGAGAGAGAGAGAGAGAGGAGAGAGAGAGAGAGAGAGAGAGAGAGAGAGAGAGAGAGAGAGAGAGAGAGCGTGCACTATGCCCTCGTTGTAGGTAACCCATGACTGCCTAATCCCACATCGCATCACTTCTATGTACAGTTTGACTGGTTTATCTTGAAACATGGGGATTAGGGAGAGAAAGAGAGAGATAGGGGCGGGGGAGAGAATGCATTATTGCCCGCGTAGGTAACCCATGAGTGCTTAATCGCACATCACATCACTTCCATGCAATATTCCGACTGATTCCACATGATTATATTGTAGCTATCGCTTTAATACTTTCAAGCGCAGCGCTTTAAAGACTACTGGTAGATGGCGGTAGTATAGATATACTGTACATTATGGATGTTTTGAACAGTCACTTTCTTCCAAATTTACGATGAAATTGGCCAACATATCAATTAATCCGTCTTTTTCGCAGTACGTCTTTTCTACCTCCATTGATTTGTGCCTATGTTAGCTCGATAGCATTTGTATCACAATGACACGGAGGTAATATATATCCATTTAATTCAGCTACGGAGTTGTTTGTATACAGTTTGAACTTATCTTTGTTTCTCATATTTATCTCGTACAACTCCATATGTTTTTTTTTTTTTTGTTGTTGTAATTTTATGTTCTCCATCGTTAAGTCATATCGGACGATGAATGGAATGGGTGAAATGATGCTCAAATGAGTCTAGGGTCCATAGAACTTAGTTACCCGACATTCGTCTTTTACGATGAGGGAAAACCCCGGGGAAACCTTATCAGGTAACTCACCTGACCGAGATTCGAACTCGGGACCTCTTGAACGTGAGGCAGACACTCTACCACCACGCTACCGAGGCGGGCACTATATGGTTTTGATACCATATTTTCATTATTATCATATTTCACTGTCAGTATAAGGCACTGTTTGTAAATAAGCAAGCCCTGCACTGGTTGCAGCAACTGTCACTGTCTGAAGAAGACAGGCAGTCGCGGATAGCAGCAGCAATGTGTTTACAAAACTTTTCACCCCTTCCTTGTCATAGGGAGGGGTAGCGCTAAGTAGGTAATGTTTCAAGTTAAACCAGACGAACCTTATGTGCCAATGAAATTCATATTAAGAAATGCAATCATAAGTAAATAAAAACAGAGGTGGCTTGGTTACTTTGACTGCAACAAATGCAGTAAACCGACTTCCCAGGGATATAAAGGAAGTTAAGTTCATGGAAAGGAAACACTGTGTTTCTACAACACGAATACACAGACGGAAATAAAATTTATCCACTAATCGGGTTGACGTGCCAAGAAGTCAGGTTCGGTAGTTAAAACTTATACTGCTACAGCCTTAGTTACTGATGTTCAGTTGTTATTTCCCGTTGGCCCTGTGTAGAAATATAGGTTTATCCCGTGTTATTTAGAGGGATAGCCAGAAATGTATCCTGTGTATTTTCTCTCAAAATGTTACAGGAATGTATTCCCAAAGCTACACTCTAATTCACAAATTGTTAGTTCGTTTTCTTGACAAATGTTGGAGTAACGCCAACATCTGGTATAGATACTTTTCTCAGTTCCTTTCATAAGAGGAGATTATTTCTGGAGCACATTTTGTTTTTGGTTCCATACCTAATTTTTGTTTGTGTGAAGGCCACTGTAGCCTAGCGAATATTACACATTTGCTATTGAAGCAAACTAACAGCAATCGAATTTCGGCGATGAATGTCAGTCTTAAGAGCAGGGCTGCAGCTCAGTCTCGTCCTTCAGAATATGTTGTAGCCCTCAACATGCGATATTAGGTTCTAAACAAACTGTTTACCACGCCAAGGTTGTCAAATAAGACATGGTATGGTGCATTTCCAGTTGTATTTAAAACTCGTGACATAATTTTACTTAGACCCCAAGTGATGATTACGTTGGACTCCATACAGCGTAACCTTGATGAATTGAGCAAACAGTGAGCAGACCACCTTGAGCGTTGGTGTTTTAAAGTGTTTTCTTTGTCGTTCCTTATGCTGTAAAACAGCAGCGAAGTGGAAGTAGATGTAAATAAAGTTGCTTCAACTTTGTGTTGTTGAAGTATTAAGAATTCAGAAGCTTTCCCTTATGTGATGATCATATTCGGAATAAAATTCAATATCAAGATTCCATTGGAAACGTATCTTCTGAGACCTTTTGAAGATAGGTTGGAAGTGAAAGAATAAAAGAAGAGTTTCATTCTAGTCTGATGAGAAACAATTTCTATATATCTACAAATCTTGTTAAACAAATATGTCACATTGTTTTTAATTATACGCTTTTACCCGCAATCTCTGCTATACTTGGAGAGCTTCAAAATACGACTAAACAAAGTTTCAGTATTATGAAAATGACGCACTGTTTTCTTGATTGTCTCTATCGTTTCATTTCATGTCAAGAGCATGATAATCTGAGGTCGTTTACTGGGGGCTGTAGACTGGATGTAGTCCCCTCGGGAGCACATTGTAGCAGCCAGCTTTCACTACCACTCAGAATACTGAGCTGAAATTCATGACGTTGTACAACAGCTTTTCTCTGAGCTTTGTCGCTATCGGTCACACTACATTCATACACACAACATAATTTACTGACAAATTTATACACGTAAAAAATAAGAAATAAAATGAAATTAGCATACAACATTCATAAAAACAATACAAAAAACAAAAATATATAAAATAATTTTAATCAAAATTAATCTAAATAAAAAATACACCATTTCATATCAACATCACTCACACAAAACTAATACTACAAACTTAACATCAAGTATATAAAATTCAGTTAATATTTATTATTATTAAATTAATTATTAATAATCTTACTAAATATATTGTCATTGTATAATTTTATAACTTTATTATATGTATCTATCATTTATACTATTATAATTCATTATTTTTATTATTTTTAGTTTAAATTTACGTATTTATAACAATAAACTAAAAATAAATAGGAATTTACTGGTATCCAGTAAACTATAACCAGTAACCAGCTACTAAAACAAAATGAAAACTACAAGACTCCAGGCCGCGCCGTGGCTGAGTCATTAGACCGCTTGGCTCTCACCAAGGTGGCCCGGTTCGATCCCAGGCGACCGCAAAGTGAGATTTGTGATGGCCAACGCGGTGCTGGTGTGACTTTTCTCCAGGATCTCCTGTTTCCCCCGCCATCTCATTCCATCGGTGCTCTAGATTCATCTTGTGTATTAACAGTGTCACCGCCTGCTGTGCCGTATGTAGTAAAAGCGGGCGTTAAACACTACACATTTCATTTATAAGACTCCAAATTGCCGCCGGTTTCTGGCATACTATAGATACTGATTATCAATACAAATTTTACCGTACAAAATAAATGTGTAATGTAAAATTCAAGTTATACTAACCAAAAATGTTCAAATACTACCCATGACAACAGCCAACGGACACAGTTTCCGATAACCTCAACCCTAGGTTATGTCCTGAACTTCTCTGCCGTATTCTGGTCTTCAAATTTCGGCCAAAGTTTCATGCGTTCCTCGTAATCACAAATCTTCCTTCATTCGTTAGTGGCAGTCCACGGACGATCGTTGTGAAATTGACCTTCAATAATATTTCTTCCTCTTGAAAATATTTTTACCCATCTTACACTTCTGGCGCCCATGCACACATAATTTGGTCTCTTGGGAATTTCTCAAGCACCGATCCCTCTTTAACGAGATCTTCAATCGAGCACACTGACGAAGCGTTCGTCGCAACGTTTTATGTTGGCAAATAATGGTCACATAACACGTAAATGTTGCTATCGAGGCCTGCTATATACTTAGTCATTAACTGTGTGCTTTATTTCTGTAATTCCAAGATGGTGGTTTATAAAAATCTGACATGTTACTTCACCCGTTCCGTTTATTTTTATACAACTGGCTTTTCTATTTTGTTTGTATTAATGACTTCGTTAGAAATTTTGTTATAAGCACATTGGAGTTAACGATAGTCATACTGTTTAAAATAATCGCTATGTGTACGAATACTGTGATATAAGGAGATGTGTGTACACTTTTAATTTGTAATGATCCTGGTTGTATAGCATCAGATTGGGTTTTCTGTAAGTTCTTTGCTGCACGTAAGCCATCGAGCCAAACATTATCTAAATAGTCATTTTACACAAATTTATAGCAGGTAAAATATTTGCGACATGGAAATATGTTTACCTATGTTGATTGGTAAACCTATTTAGTAAAAGGCGGTCACTTAACCCGGCTCACTGACTGTCAGATGGCAATAGTCTGCCGGGGCCTGTTTATCTACTAACTTACAGTCAGTGACTATTCTAAATCACAGTCAATTGTCAGTAGTCTACGTCACCGTGGAAGTTTATAGCAACTTTTTTCGTTTTTATTATTTTGACGATGGACCAAGATAACATGTTTAACCACGCCAACCAATATCAGGGTTACACAGTCCCAAGTATGTACAAAGTACGAGAGAAAATATTATCTTATTGATTTTTAAACTATTTTAATTGTGCTATTCTTGACTTTATAGAATTCATTTAACTTCTAATTTTGTAGGAATTCACATATCTAAATTCTACTAACATCGACTTTGGAGGAACTCGCATTCCCCGATTTTACTGCACAATTTTCTTTTTAATTCAACGTTGTCATATCGGACGATGAATGGTATGGGTGAAATGATGCTTAAATGAGCCCAGGGTCCATAGAGCTTAGTTTCCCGACATTTGTTTTTCAGGAAAGGGAAAACCTTGGAAAAAAACTTATCCAGGAACTACTCCGGACCGAGCTTCGAATTCGGGACCTCTTGAACGTGAGGCAGACGCGCTACCGAGGCGGGCACTGTACTATGTGCTTTGCTTGTTTGTTGCTGATGGACCGGTTTTTCTTCCTTATTTACTTACTTTCATTCGTTCTTTCTTTCTTTTTTTCTCTTTCTGTATCTTTCTCTCTTTCTCTTTCTTTCCTTCATTCTTATTGTTTGTGTTTAATCGGAATATGAATTCTTGGTATCGTGGAACTGCAAGCTGGTCTGTTGATGTAGTGCTAACCCGAATATTGCTTCTGGTTCTAATCTGTTTGTGTCGTTTTGATAGGTACATTTAATTGCGTAGTCGTTTTCTTGAATATTTCTGTCTCTCTGACTATGTTTCTCTAGGGGCCGTGAAGTTTGTCTATCTATTCTTGCTTATCTGTTGACTAAGGTTGACGAGCTAGGCGAGGTTGTTAAGGGCACAATGCTTCACTGTGGGCTTTCAAACAGTTCACCTGGTCTGGGTAAAAAACCCAGATGAAACTAAAAGTGCCTTATGAGTGTGTGAGTGCCTGGGAATTGTGGTTTCTGTTTCGTAACTTCTACCGATGTAACATGAGAACTGTTGTGCTTAGAAGAATATTACATTTCTTTTAACTTCTATATCCGACGTATCTTTCTGACATTAGGGAGTTAGTGCTCGAATTCGTGGGTATTTTGTATATTTTATATGGATGTAAATATATCACATGTTCAATAATTGCTATTGATTTGGTTCGGAAGATACAGCAGTAAAATAGGAACGTGAAATAATATTTATCTACTCGGTAATGCATGCCAGATGTTCCATGTGGGAGCAATACTGAGGACCTTGGAACTACGTTTGGAGACTGTCTTTTCTAGGTCATATCACTGATTTGATGAGACATTAAATGAACGTGGGCCCTGCTTGTCAGATGTATTATTTCTGTAGGCCGTTGCCAAGTTCATAAGTTGACGAGATGGTTTTTGAGTGTCACTGGCTTACTCTTGGTGAACATACAAACGGGTTTATGCAGCAGAGTGTGTCGGTATCTCCACCACAGGAATCACAGCGTTTCCTTATTAGTCGAGAGATAGCACTGCATCATCTCCTCAGCTATTACTAGATAGACAACGTACACCGCGAAATGACATCAGCCGATTCGTCTACTCCATTCATGGCCCAATTAAGTAAAAATTATAGTAACTTAATGCATACTTATTATGAACAACAAAAATGTCGCTAGTTCAGTTCGTATATAATGATGCTATACAGTTAACCATGTTTCAGACTCAGTCCTGATGTAAGCTCTGGTAGGGAAAAGAGACAGCGATAGTGAGGCAGATGACCGTTAGCGTTTTGATTGGCTCAGGGAAGGTAATGGGTGTTGTCTTTTATTTGCATACTTTCGCCCATCCAATCATCTGTCCCACTATCCCTGTCTCGCTCTCTCTTCCTTCCCAGACGTTTGCATCAGGACTGAATTAACCTACCTTTACTATGTCATTCCAATTCGCAACTTAAGCGATCTTGTTAGTCACAAGCTTTCTGTCAGTTTCATTCGAGACCGTGCGATAGGGCTTCTGAGTGGCATCCAGGTGATAAAAAACTGCA
The DNA here is from genome assembly GCA_030765055.1 of Mantis religiosa. Taxonomy (NCBI): domain Eukaryota; kingdom Metazoa; phylum Arthropoda; class Insecta; order Mantodea; family Mantidae; genus Mantis; species Mantis religiosa. The sequence continues at coordinate 175,301 of JAUKNK010000203.1, forward strand.
ACTGGAGATTGCACTGACAAGTCTGAATGGTATACATCATGTGAGCACTTCATACGAAGCATGCGATAGTGTAAAATACATAATATATAGTGGTGCTGCACTGCGGCGTAGTTGGCTAAGACGTCATGCTCTGGTTCCCTGTGACCCGGGTTCGATCCCATCCCTGGGGGTACGGTTTTTAAGTCCCGGGTATAGGACCGGTGCCCACTCAGTATCGTGAGGAAATACTGGAGCTTATGATAGGTAAGTGACCCTGGTCATGAAAGCCAACTTGCCGGCTTGGGGTGCCGAGATTCTGACTACATCTCCTCTCCGTATCGTTGGATGATTGCCCACCTCTATGTCGTGTATGTGGGCGTGAGGCCGGCAGTCGGGTTGGAAGGCCCTGGTCTGATATGACACACACACACACACACACACACACACACACACACACACACACACACACACACAGAGTTTTTTTTCTCTGTAATTAACGTACTTCCAACATTGTCAAATCGGACGATGAGTAAAATGGATGAAATGATGCTCAGATAACACCAGGCTCCATAGAGCTTAAATTACCCCACATTCATAACTTAACCTTATCCAGGTGATTCACCCTGACCGAAATTCGAACTCGGTACCTCTTGAACATGAGGCAGTCACGCTACAGAAGCGGGCTATTGAAAGAAGCATTGTATTTCATTAAAAGTTTAATATCCATATTGCACTTAAAATGTGCGTTTTGGGTCGAGTCCCCTCCTTCCGTAGTACTATGAAACCACAAAATATTTCGGTTTAGGATCCAGAAGACTACACCAGCTTTTAGCGAAACAGGGGCGGAATATTCAAGCTATCTAGCCAAGAAATAAAATGTATAAGCCTATTCTAATACATTTTATTTCTAGGCTGGATAGCTGTATATTCCGTCCCTATTTCCCTAAAAACTGATGTGGACTTCTGGATCCTTAATCGAAATATTTTGTAGTTTCATAATACTATGTACTTATCTGTCAGAAATGTTAGCCCTTACAGAGCTGTACTCCGAGATATTTTAATTCTGAGCACTCTGTTACAATTGTATATAAAGGTATATTTTCCTCCCCGAGGCTATAGGGAATATATTTCCAGAAATGTTTAAAGAGAGACTTCTGGGGAAGGGGATCGAGGCTTGAATGTCGCAATAAGGGACCGAAATCCACATCTCCAATAAAATAGGAAAAATAATGATGCGGTTGGTAAATCCCGATCCAGGTAACTGACCCTGACCCAGAATCGAATTCGGGATATCTTGAACATGAGGCAGACACGCTGCCATGTACGCTACCAAGACGAGCCCCTAAATACGGGTTCTGGTGGTAATTGAATAAATAGTATCATTATTTTTAATTGCTGAACCTTAGATCCAGATTTAAGTAACATTTTTCACTTTGGAGATTGACTTATCTGCTTTAGGAAGCTATAATCTGTTTGTGCAATGCGAGGATGAGTTAAATGAATGCTATTATAAAAATTATCTTAATGTTTCCCTACTTTGATTATAGCTTACTGGAACGTGTGGAAATGAATGCTATTATAAAAATTATCTTAGTGTTTCCCTACCTACTTTGATTATAGCTTACTGCAACGTGTCACAGGTGCATCGTTAAGTAACTTCGGATTGATAACGACAGGATACTGAACACCTGCCTGATTCTTGATTAGTGCATCCAGTGTTACGTTTGCAACAAAGCGCCTTTGCTCGTAAGCTGTTTCATCTGTTGGGATCCATAGAAAGGCATTTGCTAATTTAAGTTGTAAGACTGACATCTTCGATGGCCGTTTTTCTTAAAGGCAAAAAAAGCCACATTTTGTCTGGTACATGAAATATTTCTCAAATATTACGTAAAGTGGGTTATTTATTTTGCTAAGGGAATGTCAGTAACTGGGAATGTTTTACAAAGATACATGAAAAATGGGTAATTATTTCTGTACACTCGACCAATAGACACTACTCTTTCACATCTGTCACACTTTTTACAATAATTTCGTCGTGTTCCACAGTCTAAATTATGTTGAACCACCTGAATGCTTTTTACACATGCCTTACAGCACAAAAAAGTGTAAATGTGTACATGGGTGCTAATAAGATGACTAGAAGATTACTTTGAAAGTTGGAAATATTATTTGGTTACTTGGTTTCACGTCACACCTCGTCACCGTTCGCCACCCAGGTGGTTGTTTTCAGACATTTCCTAATCTACTCCGGTATAGCGAAGGTTTGGCCAATAGTCAATATCACATGCCTCTTTACGCAGTATTGCGTCATTCACGCAGGTGATTATGAAGTATTACTTGCCTGAGTGACACTTCTGAGCACTTAATGATATCCTGTGCGTTTTATTTGTTTCAGTTGGGAGTAAATTAGAAGTTCACTGAAATAACTTCTATTTTTAGCACAATTTTTCCATTCGAATGCTGAAATATTTAAACGTAATATGCAATATGCAATTGTTATTACTACTTTTTTCGATTACCCAAAGTACTTAGAAACGTTTCTTGGCTTTTCTATGAATCCAAAGTTCTCTCATTGTTTGGCTGTGCGCTTTCTTTCTCTCATCTACCCACGTTCTTCCAGTCTTTTTCTTCGGTTTATCCTGTTTTTTTTTTTTTCATTTTTAAAACATGTATCTATATATGTATATAGATATATATATTTTTCTTTCCCTTATTTAACCGTTTTTTATTGTTTCCGTTTATTTTACTATCTGTTTTCCTTAGTTTCACACATATTCACAGTGTACATAAACACCCATGCCCAGGGCGGGACTCGAACCCGCGACCCTCTTGGCCAACTTGCCACTTATGCACCTTCATTCAAAAGACGTCCCTGTCGTCTTGAGTGATTCCTACGAATTTTACATCATTGTTACTTCACCTATTCATTTCATGGTGTTTACTTGTGCTTTATTATCTATTTTCGTAAAATTCGATAATTTGTGTAATGAGCTTACTTGAAGTTAATCATTAATATATTCATACAGTTTTAACCTTCGTTTCCTAATATGACTATGGATGTCTGTATATTTTTATTTCCCTTTTTACTAAGTTGTATTTTTCACCTACGACTTGCGGAGTTAACATTTTTCTAATTTCACGTTCTTCTTTTTTTATATTTTCGATATCTGCTTTTCTGTTCAAAGTTAATGTTTCTGCTTCATAGAAGTTCTCTGGTTTATTATTATTATTATTATTATTATTATTATTATTATTATTATTATTATTATTATTATTATTATTATTATTATTATTATTATTATTATTATTATTATTATTATTATTATTATTATTATTATTATTATTATTATTATTATTATTATTATTATTATTATTGTAATTTACGTCCTCCAACGTTAAGTCATATCCGACGATGAATGAAATGGGTGAAGTGATGCTCAAATGAGTCCGGGGTCCATGGAGCTTAGAGTTACCTGACATTCGTTTATCAGGATTAGGGAGAACTCCGGAAAAAAAAACTTATCCAGGTAACACCCTAACCGAGATTCAAACTCGGGACTTCTTGAGCGTGAGGCAGACACGCTACCATCTACGCTACCGAGGTGGGCACTCTGGTTTAATTACAGTGTTATAGTGCCTCAATTTTGTATATTTAGACATGCGTTTTTATTTATGTTTTGAGTAAGCCGTTATGCTGTTTCCATTTCTCGGCACTTTCTTTTGTTTGCTTTAGTTTCGATTTCATTTTCCTGAATTATTTCCCCAAAATGTTTAAAATTGTGAAACTCACTTAATTTTACCACATTCGGTTTCCATGTATTTTCGTGCTTATTTATTGCACGAAATATATTCAGTTTTTTTCGAAAGATATCTGAAGACCAACTTCCTGTGCAGTTTCCTTTAATAATTCAATCTGTTTTTGAACGTTTATGATGTCACGAGTTAAGATTGATAGATCATCTGCGTACGCTAGGCAATCCCTCTCCCTAATATGACTTATTCATTAATTTTGAGATTTTTTTTCTGTTTACGCCATTCTTAGATTACTTTTTCAAGAGTACAATTAAAGAGTAGTGGAGAAAGACCATATCATCATCATTATTATTATTATTATTATTATTATTATTATTATTATTATTATTATTATTATTATTATTATTAAAGAATGACCGTCCATTTTAGTCAGTTTCTATTCCATATTTGTCAGGAATTTGAGAAGGAGCTGACTGCCTAGACTGGAAGTTGTCTGGAGCTGGCCGGAGAAGGGAGTTCTTGTTTCATTGTGTAATAGCCAATTAGTATTGCTCGTGCCGCTTAGCAGCGAACTCGGGGTCATGATTCATCATCTATATTTGAATTAAACGTTACTTCTCAATCTTGACAGCTTGCTGAGTTTGCTTTCCGCACGGAAATATTGTGTCTGTTGTCATCACTAACGAGGATTGACCTTGAAATAGCCAAATGCCGTGTAAGCCCGCGTCACACACTTCATTCGAGCTCAACTGCCATAGGATGTTTCAGGATTCGACCTCGCAAATTTAAGTTTTTACTGTAATGTGTTTCAAAATTATTTAGCATGTGATACTGGGTTTTGATCTGGCAAAAGAAAAAGATGTCGCATTCTCAAAAATCATCAGTATTTTTATTAAACTTCCTCAGAAACGCTTCAGTTTTCACGATATGAGAAAGTTGAATTAATCTGTGCATTTTTTAAAAATAAAATTACCTAAATAAATTAGATACCCGGAAAAATAAAACACGTAAATGATTATATTAATTGTTCTCTCTACGCGTGGGTGCAATTTGTCTTTTGCAACAGTGAAAAAGGAAGAGGGAGAGAGAAAACAAAATTGCATCCGCCAAGACTCGAACCCCTGTCGTTCATCTTGCCCCTATGCGCTAATGACGTCACCTTGTCGCTCTACCCTATCTTCTATTTGTGCATGAAGCATTTCCATTTCATGATACAGGCAACCAAGCATTGCTCAGCAGGGGTTTGCAAAACCAGAGCATGTGCTCGCTTCCCTTTTACGTGTGATTTATCCCCACCCCAAGGTAACGAGACAGGCCTAGTACTGTTTGCCCAAGACAAGAAGGCAAGCTGGAGGATTGTGTAATGTAATCACTTTTGCTGTCTCCTCGGTGTTTATGCTCACCTTCCGAGTATGAAAATGATGGAAGATTCCTTTAAAATACACAAGTGTTGTCACATAACTCACCTATCCATACGTAATACCTATCGCTGCATTTATTGCAACGAAGATTAGATCTGGAAGCATGGGTGACTCATATGAACTCTCACACACTCATTTCCTAGTACACAGATTCACTTCCGGAGCAGATAAACAGTTCAAGCTCCTCTGCCCTTCATTTCCCTCTAGCCTTCTTGTCGTGGGCATACAGTGATCACACCGCAGTGCCTTCGCTGGATCTCAGTAACCACGTATAAATGGTCCATTCTGTCGCAGCGAGTGGAAGGACGTGATTTCTACTTCCCCTTGAGTTGAGCACTTCTGATCAGAGAGGATTGTTTCTGAGCCTCAGATTGCATCATAGCTCGACGGAATGTTTTTAAGTTGGGAGTAAATCCGCACTCCCTTCTTTCACATCAGGTTGGTAACCACTACGTAGCAACAGCGAACCTGTTTTACGAGTACTTGCTCATTTTGTGGTGGAAACTGAGTGGGTGTGCTACCCTAACAAAATTCCAATTTATTTGTGCGGTAGAATTCTGAAACAACCTGCCAGTCCCTCTTTCTGTCTAACTGCCTTGTGTAACTCGAGTATCTTCATTGCAATTCTAATGATGCAATGAGGTAATTGCATACTAAATATGAACTATTTTAATTGACAATAGTTGTTCAATTGTATTCCCACCTCGTTACTGTAGAAATTGTTTGTAAAATGGTTCAGTTAAGTGTAGGTGTTATTAATTCTGATTCCGGAGCATGATCCCTTGGCAGTCTAGAAATATCGAACGGCGCTTTTGGATAGAGTAAGAAATTTATCAATACACAAGCTTCTGCCTCTTCTCTATGCTCGCAATAGACCAGAACTATCGACTAGTTCTTCAGTTCAGTCATTAGAGCACCTCCTGCTATGTAAGTGATCCCGATTTCTATTTCCTGCTGGCTGTAGACTTTCCAGGGTATGGTGTGCGAATGTGAGTGCGCTTGTTTCTGGTGTGGTCTGTTTAATAACCAATTCGCCCATTAATAATAACATTTCAGGATTGCAGCAGAACACATGCCAAGCGTGTAATTAGGAGAGTCTAGTCTTAGTCACCATATACCTGGTTTATAATTATAAAATGTGTGAAGTTCTTTAAAAAAGAAAGATTAAAATATAGTTTCTCCTGGAGAGTGAGCGAGTGACTGAGTAAATGAGTGGGGTTTAAGGGCCAGTTGATAAGAGAAAAAAAAAACTTTGGTTGCGTAAAACAAACTGATTAATAAGCGAAATTATTTTGAATTCTTTTTCCATGTCTTTAAAATTATATATACCAACTACCAAGTTTAAGAAGAGTGCACCCAAAATTAAAAAGAAAGAAAGAAAAAAAAAACATGCTTTTGGCTTCCAAAAATTTCATAGTATGCTCCTGTACATGTTTATATCAAAAAATTATTCATCCTGGATTTTCAGTCACTTTTTTATGTGCATAAAGATTTCATAGGCTAATTTTTATTTGTTTTTGTAAGAACTTAGATTAGAAGGGTGTAATTTTTGTCCCTGCCATCAACAACTGTAATTCTGTTTCCCCATAAAGAAAGCTTGCACCAATAAGCTTCTGAAAATTCAGCATCCAGTCCCTTTTGTCTCGTCGCAGTAATTTTAACACCTTCCAAACCCAGTTATTAGCAATTGTAGCCTTTGCAGTAAGTAACGAAACTCAAATATGTGTTTACTATATAGCACCAATCTGTTGTCCAGTACTCAGCTGTAAAGAAGGAAGATTACACTAAGCCAGGCACCAGTAATTGTGATTCTGCTTGACATGCCGATGCCTTGGACGAACGTAGCAAATGCGAAGTGTTTGTGCTAGTGATGCAGCAGTGAATCGACGTGTTTAACTCGAAAAGGAAGTGCTTACATTAAGTGAAATTAGCGCTATGAAGAGAAGGAAATCGAGGTGAACATGGCGAGCTATTTTCGTTGGATAAAAGGAGGTGGAGGTGGCTCCGCGTCCAGTCGGAAGGATGAGTCTCTCTTGTTCCAGAAACCACGCTCAAGGTCCTTGGATGCCAAGGCTCTGGAGCTCTCTGGCATCCGTATGCTTCTGCATCATGTAAGTTAAACGTAACCATGTCTTACAACGGATGTATAATCAATCCATTTTATAATTAGGCTGACATCGCAGCTAAGGTGTTAACAGTAAAGCGGAACCAGCAACGACTACGGGTTTACTCCCCTTGGGGAAGTTAGTTTGATGTCTTTGACTGGCTAAAACTAAATATTAATCAATTTCTAATGGACGGAAGCGGGGTAACAATTAATTCTACTCCAGGCAGTGGAGGATGTGGTCAGCCCTTCATTGGTTGTAGAAGAGTTCGTTGCTATCCCGCTTCCATCCAGTAGAAATTGATTCATATTTAGTTTTAGCCAAACTACCTTCCTCACGGGGAGAAACTACGTAATCGGAGGGGGTTCCGCTTTTCTGCTGTGAATACCTTAATTGCGATGCCAGTCTAACTATAAAATGGAACTTCACATTTTCTCTGTAGGAGTTCTGATAAGTTGAATAAAATCTTGAGGGCATGTTAGTTTTACTGTTGCTGTACACAGACGCTTAATATGTTCCGACAGTTAAGTTGAAGTGTCCCCATATTACGTAACAACTTCTAGCAATAAGCTACTTAAGTCTTATGATATAAGCTTATGTGGTATTTTAATTACAAATATCTTCTGATTGTCATATTTTGAGATACAGTAGTCCATATTTTTTTCCAAGTACTTCTTAGGATTGAAGTAATTTTCTGCATAAAAATATAAAAACAGTTGAATAACTGATTACTGCATTTTATAGGTGTTTTCTCTTTCTTTTCCACGTCCATAGTAGGTAAGAGAAGGTACTGCATTTCACCGAAAAATTTGATATGGATATTTCAGCGGAAGTACACATTTGTTTAAGTTCACCGTTTTCCAAGGATGCGTCTAGATGATTTTGAAGAAAATCACCTTGCCCAAAATGCTCATTTTATTTACGCCCTCCAACGTTGTCATATCGGACGATGAACGAAATGAGTAGAATGATGCTCAAATGAACTCAGGGTCTATTGAGCTTAGAGTTACTAGACATTCATATTTCTGGATAGGAGAAAACCCTGGTAAAACTTATCCAGATAACTCACCCTGAGTGAGATTTGAAATCGGGACCCCTGAACTTGAGGTAGACCCGCTACCATCTAGGTTACCGAGGCGGGCCCAAACTGCTCATGTGCAAATGTTTTTGGAAAATGTGAATTTTCTCTAAAATGGATCCAAATAAATTACCACATGTCCAAGGTATTTTTAGGATAAATGAAAGTATATCTTGACTTTTCTGCGAATAGGCTTTGAGACCGTCTTCATTTACTTTTAATTTACGTCCTCCCACGTTAAGTCATGCCGGACGATGAATGAAATTAGTGAAAAGATACTCAAATGAGCCCAGGGTCCATAGACCTTAGAGTTACCCGACATTCGTCTTTCAGTGTGGGAAATTCCCGAAAAAAACCTTATACAGGTAACTCGCCCTGGCGTAGATTCGAACTCAGAACCTCTTGATCGCGAGACAGCTTACCATCTAAGCTACCAAGGCTACTATTGCGTAAGTAAAGTGTATGTTATACACCATCTCTTACTTAAAAAATAAGTTGATCTCGTTAAATAGCACAGTTTGTATCAAATGCATTTTTGTTCTGGAGTTAACCATTTCCTAGTTATTCCTTGTTAAAAGTTTACGTTTCAAAACACGTATACTCGTACTTTTCTCAAATGGAAGTCATTTTCCTTCATTCTCGGCAAGGAAAGAGAAGAAAATTACAAAGCGATCCACTTAGCGCTCTTAAAATTGTGAATATCGCCTAAGTGCGGCGCTTGTATTCCCCTATACCCTCTGTACCTACAAGGAAATATTTCTAAAATTGTCTGATAAACATGAAGTAGATAGAAGACTGTAGTAGGCGGAAGAATAGAAATAGATTGTTGAATAGGTATAAAATGTCGAGTAGATATAAATCATTCATTTTTCTTAAATAACTTGGTTACAGCAAATAGTTCAATCAGTGTTTGTTCTTTTTAAGCTGAAAAATATTTGGGAACAATCATAGTATTTTAGGGAGTAGAATTTAGAATGGTTGAGACATAGTTCACAACTGAGGAATAAGCTAGCATAAATAATGCAAGTGATTTTAGATCAAGCCACAAAATCTTGCCTCTGCCTATGGGAAAGTCTAATCAGATAAAATATGTTCTAGAACGTCAAAATTGTGTCCTTGAATCGTTATTTAAATGACCACTGTCCAGTAATGACCATTACACAACACTTACTCATATTCATAAATAATACGACACCAAACGGAAAACATAAAGTAGGATTCAAATTACAGGTGTGAACACACTTCCTCTTTGTGTCACAATACATAACAGGTGAAGGTACATACGATACATATTGCATTCTATACAATAATTCGTTACCCATTTTTCACCGAAAATACCTGTTTTGAGGCCAGCTGAGTAAATAATAGAAAAAAGTCCGCTCACGCATGTGTATGAGCGGCATAATTGAAAACTAACATTTGCATAAATTCTAAACTTAGATTCTTTTTTTTTTTAATTTTATTTTATCCATCGATCAGCAATTATGCTTTACAGATGTTTGTTATAAGATACATAGGAACAGGACACATAACAATGGAGGTAGCCATGAACGACTCCTCTAACTAAATGTGGAGGATAACTGTAACATAAATTGAGAACTTAAAGTCTGATGGTAGTAATCACGTGTCTGAGTCGTCTGTGCTGGAGACGTCACTCAGAAGAAGGTCTTGGGGCAGTCTGCGCTTCAGGCGAGTGCGACAGCCGAGACGGTAGGTAACAGCTCCAGGGACCTCCTGGAGATGGTAAAAGAATGGACGTGCCAGGCGTCGGATGTATTGGTGAACGGGTAGAAGACCAAACTCATGATGAAGCTGCTGGTTTCGGATGAACCATGGAGCGTTTGTAACTGTACGAAGCACCCTGTTTTGTAGTACCTGCAGTCGGCGGAGATTAGTCTTACAGGTGCCACCCCAGACTGGAGCTGCATAGGTAAAAATGGGACGGACTAGAGATGTGTAAAAACTTAGATTCAAGTTCAGTATCTTCCAAAGATGTTCTAACAAGATTTTCAACAGTATATTTCTCCAAACCACAATATGTTCCTTTTCTCAAAATGGCTCTGACAATTTTGATTCAAATATCATACGTTAAAGATATTACGTAACAAATAAAATGCATACCCGCAATTTTGTGGTAGTAGATTGAGAGGTCCCCTTCGTTCCGGAAGAAATTTTGTTAACTTGTCTACAATTGGTAAGTGTTAAGCGATAGACGAAAACGCACTAAAGAACAGAGATTTTCTAAAAGAACACAGTTTATTTCAAATAACTTTTTTTGTAGAAACCCATTTTTGAAACATCCGTTGTTAATGATTTCAGTTGTATATTACTTCACCATTCTTTTAAAGTTCTGTCGGTTTTGGTGCATTTCTCACTTTTGCATGGAAAACATGGAATGTTATGTTATTCGGCATTATCGTTATTTTCTTTTTACTTTTAATAAAATTTATAATTTTTGTGCAAATCTTCATATCGATTAAAATGAAGTAGACAGAAAAGTGCCCACTAATAATACATTGTAGAGAAGGTATTGCATTCTACCCAAAATTTAATACCGAAATTACATTGAAAATATACGTTTACGTCTACTGATAGAAAAAAAAGTATCATTTTTTTCTGCTACGTATAGTAAGTAGGGAAAGTATTGCATTTCACCCAAGAAATTCAGGCCGCGCCGTGGCTCAGTGGTTAGACCGCTTGGCTCTCAGCAAGGCGGCACGCGTTCGATCCCAGGCGACCGCAAAGTGAGATTTGTGGTGGACAAAACGGTGCTGGGCGGGTTTTCTCCGGACCTCCGGTTTCCCTAGCCATCTCATTCCACCGGTGCTCCAACTTCATCTCATGTATCATTGTCACCGCCTACGGTGCCGTATGTAGTAAAAGCGGATGTTAAACACTACACATTTCCAAAAAATTCGATATCTACATTTCACCGGATATAAGTGTTTTGGGACCCGTTGAGTCATTAAGTAAAAGCATTCTTAAGAAAGTTCAGCGCGTGTAGTTGTCTGTGAACAGATAAGTCAGCCGTTCAGCATCTTTCACAAATACGACACGAAGATGTTAAAGGAAATCCGTCCCTGACCAGACTACTCTTTAGAGTGAACACTTTTTGGAATAAGTGTGTCAAAAATGCTCTTAACGATTTTGATGAAAATACTGCATGTTTAAAATTTTTCATGAGAAATGAAATGTATGTCTTGAATTTTCTGGTAATGTGCTCAAGTGCTCGTCAGAACACGGCCTTTTCATTTTTTGGAGTGAACTATTTCGGAGATATTCCTTGTTATTTATTTGAATTTTTCTTACTGTACTCTTCTCAAATGCGAAGTCATTTTTTTATCTCAGCCATGCAAAGGGAACAATATTTCATAGACATCAGATAGCGACCAGCTCTTAAAATACGACTATCTCTTTAAGTGTACTTTATTCTCACATCCTATCTTCAAGAAAATTAACAGCGATATATTTTTTCTCTATTGTTATGAAGTAGATAAAGGAATAAGCAGTAGTCTGTACCAGAGTAAAGTCATGTGGGTGCAATACATGCAATATTTATTGTTTCACATGTCAAAAACTTCATGAATTTCTTCAAGATCTAGAGGATAATATAATTTGACATATGTATGTTACTCTCAAAACGGAATAGATCAAGTAGCTACCTGTTGGCCGCCAGTAGTTCTAAAATAAATCACTTTTAAATTCACACAGTGGAAGTATATTATAATTTTTATGTATTGATTGTAAATTATTTATAGATTCTGTTCATGTGCTCAAGTTACATAACTTATATTTTGTTTGAATATAGGGATTCGCATGATGTGTATATTTCATATAATTCTGTTCGTCCAAAGAGAGGTAACACTTTTGATATGTAATTAATCTTAGCCTCATTGGTTCATTGCTGTCACGCAGTAGCTTCATTAGCGGTGGTTTATGCATAGGCAACATGTTTCAATTTAAAAATGTGCAGTTCCTTCCTTAACTCTACCTTCTTTAAACCCTGAAGTAATTGCTAGTATTAGTATGGGTGGAAGTAATTTAGGAGAGCATGTTCGTTTCATTTGTGTCTGGCTGGTTTAGCTCCTGGTAATCTTAAATGCTGCCTTGAATGGCGCGCTCTGGATTAAATCTTCTCTTAAATATGTACTAGGCTAGCATACTTAAAACACAAGAGTCCTCAAGCTCAAAGGGCTGTAATATGTGATGGCTGCTCATTAAACGGGACACAGTAGAGGCTTATGTGATTGTCCTGGAATTTAATCCATTCACGTCACCACCTTCACAATGACTCCACATCCTTCCTCCGTATTTCACTGCCTTTCTCACTATGATTACACACTTGTCGTTAAGAAAGCAAGTAAACATAGGGAATGGCCTTCGTTCGACCTGCCACTGCTACAACCACTATCTTCTGGTGAAAGCAATAGACGCGACTGCTATACGTGCATAGTGCTGCATTTAACCAACTAAAATTGTTTAGCAAAGCACTGATAAATCAGATTTCTGGCAGTAACTTACGATACCCTTAATCGTTCAACTAAAAAATCATGCTTTATTATTATGAACATCTGTTTTTAAACCCTTAAGAAGCAACATACCTTTTTTTTTTTTAAATTCAGAAGCCAAAATGTAGTGTGTCGTAATATCTGTTTCCTTCATTTTGTTACATCTAGGGGAAAACGATAAAGAGCAATGTTGGAGTGAGGGAAGTCAGTTACAGTACAGTTGAAAGACATCCAGAACTCATTCCCAGTTGTCTAAACAGAGGAGCCAGAAGTTCACCGGCAAACTTTCAGAGGTTGTTCAGGGATAGTTTCGGAGTATTTTGGTATATGGTACCCACGGTCTCCGGTGGCCCGCTACGGAATAGAAGTGTAATTGTGATTTATTCGGTTTGTTACAGCAGTTGCATTTGCTTCTGTAATAACATACAATACACAAAATCACAACACACAACTCAGAATAATGCATCATTTCCCAGATAAAAGCGGCACACTTACCACGGCGTTCACTCTAGTGAATCATTGTGCAGTACAGAACTTATCAAATGCCGAACTGCACCCTTTCAGATATTGTTTAAAAGGTCACGGCAGAGTGAGATCAACTGGCTTTCCAGGAATTTGGCGCACTGCTTTCGCGGCTGCAGTAATTCTAGCTTGTACAAAGAGGTCTACCCGAAAGTCCAAAGACCCCGGCCTCTACCAACCCGGGAGCGATGGACATCTCCTGGAGTCTTTCCTTGGGCACGAGCCCCCCCCCCTTTTCAAGACGGGTGGAAGTGGATACGCCACTTCCGCGCGTCAACCCCGCAGGAAAGACTACCGATTTCACCTCGGTGGGGCCGCCTGATGATCTAGCACACCTTCTAGCTCTGCAGGCTAGTACCCGGGACTTCTTAAGCAACCCTCTGCCCCTTCCGGACGGCCGAAGCCTGGCCGGAGGTACCCGATCTCCCACGGGTGTCGGGAACACCCTGCCCCCTCAAGTCCAATCCAATCCGAACAACTCCCAATCAGGGAGGGGCTCGAATGTTCGGCCTGAGGTTCCTCTAGTAACGTGAGAGGTACCACGAGTGCTAAGGGTCCGCAGCGCCCTGAAGGGGACGGATCCACTCCCCTACGGAGGACAATTCTAGCTATACTCCGCCACAGGAGAGAGTCTCCGAGGGGCGAGACGCAGGGAGTTGGCCGAAGGTCCCCACACTCTCCCTGGATAGTTTATGACACCCCATGTCAGTACAGTTACAGACCATTCAAAAACATTCTGACGGCTTCTACTTTTGTGAATGAATCTTCTCGGCTTTAATGTACAGAGTGAATAGGGCGCATGTTTTTTTAACGGTCTGCTCCTTGTATAGCAAGCGTTCTCTGCCACACACATTCGCTGTCCTTGTCCCACAGCACATTCCTTACAGGGATTTTCTTTGCGTTGCTATACTATACCAGGTCCATGAGGAACCCCTAAAATTATGCTCTTCACATACCTCCAGAGGAAGTCCATTACTGTAATATCTGGTGACGAGCTGGCCATGAAACAGGACCACCGTGGCCAATCCACTGGCCTCTAAAGTGTACATTAAGTACAACGTGTGCTTGTGCCCCGTCATGTTGAAACCACTTAAATTGAGAAGTCTCAGCGGCAAATTCCCTAGAAACTGTTGTAGAACATTTCAGGGAACGTTTTGTACACGACTCCGTTCATTGTATTAGCAAGTAAGGCCTGATAACAAAATCGTTCATAATACCGGCCCATACATTCACAGCTAACAACTGTTAGCATCGACGCACCAATACGCTTTTTTACGATGCTGTCAGTTGATATAACCATCGCCGGAGTTTCGTACATACAGTAAATCTACTGGACATGGCGCTTTGGATTTTCGTAATCCTAAACCTGGTGATCCCTACCTTTAAACCTGCCAGCTGTTAAAAATTTGGCCTCCTCTGTAAACAGCACTCAACAGATGCAATTGATGTTTATGTGTGAAATCGCGTGTAACACATTCTGTTCCAGATCTGGTGTTTTGGCATAGTTAGCCTGGCGAGTATATTCCATTATAACACGGAAGGATCCAGTTTCTCGTAGGCGGCTGTGTCCAGATACAGATGTGATTCAGTATTGGATTTGGAATAGCTCACAACAGCGTCACAGTGCCTCTCAGTTAACCGAGATACGAAGTTATTATCCGCCAGATCTTCATTAGTACTGTCGTGCTGCTCAAATGGTTACCATGATCTTTGTTAACAGAAAGCACTCAGATAACGCACTGATTACTCCACGTGGACAATAAGATCTGTCATTTGTGATTCCTGCGCATTCCATTGGCAGAAGTGGCCCGTTCATTGGTGCTTAGCACACGTCCGAGAGGCATGCCAGCACCTCTATCACTCTTACAAGAATAATCAGTGCGTCATTTGTGTGGTTTCTATTAACAAAGATAAAGCCAGGGTAACATTTTGAGTAGCAGGACTATAAGCCTATCCTTTCTCTGTACCGCCTGCGGTGCCGCATGTAGTAAAAGCGGGCGTCAAAGGCTACACATTTCTTTTTCATACTCTGTATATCACTTTAACGCACACGTATCACTGCCGGAAATAAGACAGTCAGCCCACCAGTGACCAAGGCAACAAGAAACAGTCAAGCGCGGATGAATATGTACATCTTTCTTTTCCTGTACGTGAGAATAATACCTCAGTGTCATCACTGGAACTCGTTAACCACGCATAAGTGGGTCATTCTGTCGCAGCGGGTGGAAGGCAATGACTTCAAATCCCCCTTGCTTGTTTGCAGTGGAGCGCCGCTGATGTAGTCAACAGCACGTACTTTGAGCGAATGGAAACAAAACACAAAGCGCATACCGTCGACAATGGTGCAAAAAATTAAATGAATGTAAATCTGTAAAGACTTGCCGGAGATCGTGGGAGTCTTATACCTAAATACTCTGAAGGTATTCCTGAATAACCTCTGAAAAGTTTGTCGTTGGATAATTGTTTCATTCTGCGTATAAAGCTAAGTCGTTGAAACGAAGACTAAGCCACTTTGCTAAACAACGACCAGCCCTCCTCGGTAGCGTAGATGGTAGCGTGTCTGCCTCACGTTCAAGAGGTCCCGAGTTCGAATCTCGGTCAGGGTGAGTTACCTGGATAAGGTTTTTTCCGGGGTTTTCCCTTATCCTGCAAGACGAATGTGGGGTAACTCTGAGCTCCATGGACCCCGGACTCATTTGAGCATCATTTCACCCATTTCATTCAACGTCCTATGTGACAACGTTGGAGGACGTAAATTACAAACCAAAAATAAATAAATAACTAACTAAATAAATAAAGATAAACAATGACCAGGATACTTTGCCGTTGAACGTAAATTTAACTTTCTGAAGTATAACCAACATCTGCCAGAATTAATACATACTTTCTGTGCCACGCACCTAGTAAGTAGAGAAAGTGCTGCATTCCTCCTGAATTCGATACGGAGATGTCACTGGAAATACACGTTTTGAGGTCTGCTGAATTCTCCCCAAATTAGAGAATGTGTGTCTGTGAGAGAGATTTTCAAGAAACTTACCCACATCATATCACCCTTTACTTGGAAAAAGTTTCGGAAATTTTGATTTTCTGAAATACTTGTATTAAAATATAAGTTTAATTTCGAGACAAATGAAATGCATTTTTAATGTATCTATTTTAGGTCGCATGAACAACTAGGTCATGAGCGGCCATGTAGATATAAAAAACAAAATTTACATTGTGTTTCAATACAGACATGTTGGAAACAGCATATGAATAATAAGAGTAATATACTAATTACAATACAATATGGTAAAAAATTTATAAATCAATGGTGGTAGTAGTAGGATATCTTGGCGTTGAAAAACTAAATTTATATGTACAGTGTAAAACTCACAATGACATTGGTAGTTTAATGCTATGTATAAATTGAATAGTGTTGAAAACAGATGTGGAATTTTTCAGTGCCTTCTTTCGTTGTGAAGAAACTTTCCATTTTTTGTCTGTAATGTTCTAAATATTTGCATTCAAATATATATTTTGCTGTAACTATTACACTGCAATAGTTACACAAAGTGACTTGACCTTTATTTAGGAGGTGCTAATGTGACAATTTCAAATGCCCAATTCGTAACCAGCTATAGATTATCTGGTCCTTTCTGTTCTTTATATAGATTTGATTGTCGTTGAAAACGAAATGCATTTCTTTTATTTACGGGAATAGCTTGTTCAGTCTGGGTGACTTTTGCATAACCGTAAGAGATGCACAAAAGCTTACTACACAAAAAATTTAGATCTCTTTAAAGGCTATGTCGAAAACGTTTTCGTTATATATAGTTCTTGTATGGAGTTATTATTTCCGAGATATTTTTGTTATTGGTTTAGGATTTTAAAATACTTACCTTTTCTGAATGGGAAGTCTTGATTCCTTTTTAGTCTCTTGGTCATGCAAGAATGGAAATTTGAAGTTATTTCATAGCGACCGGCTTTTAAATAGTTGACTGTCGCTTTAGCTTATTGTATTCTTATATACGACACAGTGTCCGTGTATAGGTATTAGCAAGAAATAGAAGAATAAGTAATGTGATCACTACACATTTATAAAGCATAAATATATTTATTAATTAATCTTTGACATTGGAGCCTATAGGTTGGGTTAGAAAACAACATTTCAAAAATTCAGTGACGCGGCGCACTAATGACCTTTTTGTACCGCTTGAACCTGTTGTGACTGAAGAATGGTGGAAGCTTTTCTGTGAATTCACAATGAAAAGGAAAGGAGGCAACTGCTGAATGTTGTGGAATCATTAATGCATCAAAGAAAATAAAAGTTGCTATAAAACTTCTCTATACTTCCAGTTCTGAAGAAACATTTCATGACAAGCTTACCAAAGATTCTAATTTCTGATTCCTCCAAGTTAAATCATATCGGACGATATAGATTCTGGTGTGGAAATAATCCCAGTGAATAGCGTAGTGTGTGTCGAATGGTGTAGAATTTTTGCGTGTAACAAAAGTGCTGTTGAAAAATAATGTTCACTCTAGTAATGCCGAAGGGAATTTTGACCATTTTTCCTTGGATCCATTATGTTTTCTGAGTATTAAGCTTTGTGTCCATAAGGGATTTTCTGCTATTCTTTGCACAACGTCAATAGAAACTAGCTATGCCATTAAAATAAATTCTTAGGCACTGTAAAATATCTATTTTAAGGATGTTTAAAGAAAGAAGTTTTGTAGAACTCGATCCTTAACTGAGGCATCAAAATAAATATTTAAAGAATTGCTTTCTCTTATAATGCAAATTGGCAGATCGACAAAAACTAAGTAATGGATAAGTTTTTTTTTCTGTTTTATTGAACAGGTATACAATTAAGTATCTCTTTATTATTGCAATAGTATATCGATGAACAATTTGAGGGGTAAATGTAATAAAGTAAACAGTAACGTTAAATATTATTAATGCAGTTCCCATATTAGCATTTCTATCAAAACACGTGATATACTACTACTAACAGAGTTGTTAGGGAATAGAGTAACTGCAGAAATAGAATAGAAATATATTTCCACCGTTTCAAAGAAAAAATGTTCTTCGGTGTTTACAGCGAAACTGATATTCTGTAAAGAATTATTACGTCGACATGGGAAGTTACCTAGCCAAATGTGCAGTTAAAGGACGAGATGTATGCTTTATATGCTCTAGTATGTCGTATCCTATATTCAGTATTATCAGGTCTATGTAAAGTTGTTAAATTGTAGTGTTTTAAGGGCAAATCTTAGATTATCTTGTTATTTCAAAAGAGAGCTTTTGTACATGTTCATTCCAGAAAACAAGAGCTGCATGGAATATTAAAGATGGATATAACGAAGGGCACGGGATCGTAAAAAGGAAATTTATGACGGATTCCTTGATAATAGAATTGCTCATAACAAGATTACAGCGATATTGCTAGAGTTATAAAGATCCGGATGAGAAAACGAGGAATGTAAATGTGATCATCGATAAACATCGCATATCCAGGAATTCGGAAAGAATTGCGCAGTATTTAACTATAAAACTTGCGCAATCGGCACTCAAAATGGGTGAGAAAAGTCACATATTGAAGAAATAGCTTCATAAAAAATCTGTTGTATGCACTTGCTTCTCTTGTACAAACTATTTATTATTGGAAGATTTTTCTTATACAGTTTCATGTTAATCGTGATATATATTTGTAGAAATTATCTTTTTGCTAATTTTCCTGTTGGTGTAAAGGGAAATATGGAGATGGAGTAGGCTTTAAGCGATAGTCATATATATTAAAGCTGGTCCTTATCCACTGACTGAAAATCCTTTTGAATTCCTGTATGTGATATATAGTTGGTTGGCTCTACTCACAATTTATTGTTCATCTTTTATTGCAGTGTGCCTTCGTTTTGCTAGGTATAGTTGATTTTCTTGGTGGGGAGTTAAGAGAATATATAACACAAAATACTGTGTGAGTTAGTGCGACTGGACGGAAACCAGGAAATCGGCGGTTCAAATCCCGGCCGTGGCATAGAATTTTTCATGTTGACTCCTATCAAAAACCTTAGACTATATACGGCTAGTGTAAAGAAATGATTAATTTCCATCAATTAACTGAAATACTAGGTGAGTAATGACACCCAAATGGAGTAAGGAAGTATCGGATTCTATGTGGGGTGGGGGGGGGGGAATATACATATGTATAAAGATTTTTCTGAACTACCTAAATATTATGTCTGAATAAACCTTCCACCCTGGTGGTGGTGGTGGTGGTGGTGGTGGTGGTGGTGGTGGTGGTGGTGGTGGTGGTGCTTGGCTTTGTTTCTTTCTATCCTTCACAATTTTAACGCTTATTTGACTTCATTTGATGGCCATCAAACTCGATGTTTACGTTGGATTAAATATAATAAAGCTTTATTTTTAATCTTTGAAATACGCATTCATCATCTCCATTTATACTTGCAGAGTCTATGGAGAGTGGGAAATAATTCCAACTAAACAAATAGCTCTCTCGCTCACCCAGAAATTGAACTCAAAACCGTAGACAGACAAGAATACTTGACCACTCGATGGTAGGCAAGTCTATTTTTTTATTAACAGGCATATGAATTCTTAAGCAGTTGCTTTGAAGGTATCAACACAAAATTATCACTAGAAATTACAAGAACAACAAGGCTCGCTATTAGGAATATGTAAAACAGTCATGAGCGCTGTCTCCAGACACTGTACTGGGGATGGGTAGCTATGATGGCTTACTTGAGATATCACCACTTACAGTCTAGTAAGAGTTCAAGCTTATTTCCTTCCGTCCTGGCTTTAATGCTTAGCAATTTCAATGCCTTCTTAGTAATAGTGTCTAAATTTCCCAATAAGTATCAAAGTTCCATGAAGTTGGCTCGCCAGAGTTTTGGAAAGTGACTATGTTGTTGCTTATTCCCATCCACGACATCCATAATCAATAAATAGGGCAAATACTTCATTTGTGACGTCAGTTGTCTCGTCCAGCCACATAGAAAACAATTGAAACTGATTGACTAATTCTGCAGCTTTAGATTCAATATTTTTAGATATATCTTGAATGTGTCCTGTGTTTATTATTATTATTATTATTATTATTATTATTATTATTATTATTATTATTATTATTATTATTATTATTTTCGCCTTTTTATAGTCGCTTTAACTTTCGACGTATCGATACTTAACATTCAACATTGGAATTAGAGCAAAACATATCTCTTATAGTTTGGGTGAACTGAATTAACTTGAGACAATCGAGTGAAGTTAAGTGCTGATCGACGTACTCGACATTGTTATGGTTTGCAGTGTGAGGTGTTGAACTATTTCGTCTTCTACTCATGAGATATTTTGTTTTTTCTTTCGTTCTTTCTTTCTTTCTTTCTTTCTTTCTTTCGTTCTTTCTTTCTTTCTTTCTTTCTTTCTTTCTTTCTTTCTCCCTTCAGCGTATGTGATGTTACTGCACCATGTAGCAATTGTGAGATTGCTTAAGAGATATTCGTAGCTTCTTTTGCTGCTTGTTTATTTGTTTTTGTAATTTACGTCCTCCAACGTAGTCATATCGGACGATGAATGGAATGGGTGAAAATGATGCTCTAATGAGCCCAGGGTCCATAGAGCTTAGAGTTACCCGACATTCGTCTTTAAGGATAAGGGAAAACCCCGGAAAAACTTTATCCATGTAACCCACCCTGACCGAGATTCGAACTCGGGACCTCTTGAACGTGAGGCAGACACACTAACACCACACTACCGAGGCGGGCTCTTTTGCTGCTTGGTCGGTCGATTCTTCTCTCTCAGTTCCGGAGTGTAAAGATATAAAGATTATACCACATTAAGGTTACATTTTTGTTCTCATTGTTAACTTTATGAAGAAGTAGCTGGAATGTTATTTTCTTTTCTTCTTTGCGGGAGTATGATGATACATTGTGAATTATAAGCAGTGGAACTCTTGATTTGGAAAAGATCAAGAAGAATGACTTTGGAGAATCGGGTTCCAGGATTACAACTCAATTGTTTAACTGCATAGAGCTTACTGAAAAAGAAATCAGGAAGTATTAACAAAATGTTACCGGGTGGAAAGTGCAACCAGAGTTTCAATTGTACATTGAGCCATCAGTAAAATTTTGTACGTGATGTGAATATTTGTTGCATATTTAATTGAAAAATCGATGATAAATTTTTTTTGTATCTTCTTTGGTAGCAATATTTATTTAGTTCCACATTAATAGTGAGGGTAGTGATTATTCAAGCCGAAGTAGCGAAGGAATGGTTGATTTGCACCACAGGAGACGCGCTTAAGCTAACTTCATGAAGGTATTTAACACATATTAGGTCGGTTATATTTAGACCACTTTTACAGTTTAAAGAATACGTTTATCTCTATTTTATTTTTAAGTTTCATCCAGATTAAAATCCTACCTTTCGATTTACAGCATAAATTTTTAACGTGCATTCTTTTTAACAGAAAATATGATTTACGTTAACCCATGGCGCAACAGCCCCTACTGAACCAAGTCCTGCCAACCCGACTGCCGGCCTTACGCCCACATACGCAAGGTAGGTGTGGGCGTTCATCCAACCGATACGGGGAAGAGATGTGGTCAGCATCTCGGCATCCCCAGCTGGAAAGTTGGCTTTATAGACGAGGGTTCGCTACCTATCGTAGCTTCTCAATTTCCTCACGATGCTGAGTGGACACCGCTCCTATACCCGGAACATAAAATCCACACCCTCCAGGGGTGGGATCGATCCCCGGCGCTTTGTGTGGTAGGGAACCAAAGCAGGACGCCTTAGCCCACTGCGCCACTACGCAGGACAAAAATGATCTACACTACATGATTTACTATCTGATGTTTCCTGCGCGGTCTTAACTGTATCACAAAATGGACGCCGGGCAGTATAGACCATCCAATAGCCTGCTGAGGTTCTACCTTGTAACACCTTTGAAGAAGCTGAACAACTGGCCACTAACATCACAACCACAATGACAGCTATCATGGACCAAGCCACTCCACCACGGCGCACTACATTTAGTTACAGTAAACCTCTCCCATATGAACTAAGGCGTCTTATTGCTGATAAAAACAAGGCAAGACGACGCTTTCAGCTTACACGCAACCCTATTCACAAACGTGAATGGAACCGGTTGCAATATCTAGTAAAACTAGAATTACACGAACACAGTAACGCTGAATGGGAGAGGCGTTTGTGTTCTCTTGATGTAGAAGACAGATCTTTATGGAGAATGTCAAAGGCACTTCTAGGGATCCCTAAATCTGATCCGCCTCTTACTGATGGCAGGAGAGTTGCTACATCAGTAAGAGATAAAGTGGAAATCATGGCAGAACATCTTGCCTCCTCATTCCACCCTGCAGAATCTGTCGATCAAGAGATTTCAGATGAAATTACAGCGTCTGTAAGGCAGTATCTCAGCACACCACACATATTAGATGATGTGAAGCCAACAAGTGTAGCTGAAGTGAGGAATATAATCAACTCTGTGCGTCCATACAAAGCAGCAGGTGTCGACAACGTACCCTACGCTGCCTTCAAAGCTCTACCTCACTCTTGGATCTTACTACTAGTGCACCTATTTAACAGCCTACTAGTACTAGCCTACTTCCCGGTAGCTTGGCGGCATGCTAAAATAATCACCCTCCCGAAGCATGGCAAAGACCAACAACAAGTAAGCAGTCATAGACCCATCAGTCTCCTTCCTACGATAAGCAAGCTCTATGAAAAGGTACTCCAACTACGCCTTGAAAACTTGCTAGACCAACATAATGTCCTGCGTCCTGAACAATTTGGTTTTCGACGGCAACACTCCACCACGCATCAACTTTTGCGCATCGTGGATGAGGTGGTTAGAGGTTTTAACAACCGTCACTATGTTGTAGCCCTTTTCCTAGACATCTCCAAAGCCTTCGACACTGTGTGGCATGAAGGTCTTCTCCATCGCCTTATACATTACAATATTCCGTCATACCTTATTCACACACTTCATCATTATCTCAAAAACCGCACCTTCGTTGTATCCAAAGACAACATCCTGTCTCATACCTACTTCATAAATGCAGGGGTACCTCAAGGTAGTGTCCTTGGTCCTCTGCTCTTCCTCACTTACATAAACACCCTTCCAACCCTAAGGGGCTGCAACCTATACTTATTTGCTGATGATACAGCCATCACAGTAGCATCTAAGCGCCACGAAAATGCAGTGCAGCGAGCCCAAATCTTCGCAAACATGCTACACGTCTGGTTCGCCACCTGGCGGTTGAAACTAAACGCCACCAAATCCCAAGCCGTCACCTTCACTAGAAGACCCCTCCAGGACGTTCAAAATCTGCAGTTAGCAGGAGCGGACATTCCTTGGTCCACACATGCCAGCTACCTAGGTGTAGTTTTGGACATGCATCTGACATGAAAGGAGCATATAACAACCGTGGCAAACAGAATAAACAGAAGGATGGCCATGCTCTATCCCCTGTACAACAAAAAATCAGCTATGACGCTTAGCAACAAACTTTTGCTATTTAAGCAGGTACTCAGACCTGCAATCACTTACGCCTGCCAAGTCTGGGGTGCAGCGGCCAAATCCCATCTGTACAAACTACAGATCCTCCAGAACCGCTACCTTCGGTCAGCAGCTGCTGCCGATTGGTACATCCCAAATGAAAATATCCAGTCTGATCTTTCCTTCCCAAAACTTTTTGACTACATATTGCAACTATCCCACGCCTTCTATGCAAAATTACCTTCCAGTTTCAATAACCTTATCCGAGGTCTCGGGGAATATGATCTCGATCCAGGAGAAAGATACAAGCGTCCCAGACTTATCCTTGGAAATTAATAACTTCAAGTCCTTTTCCCATAAATCAAACATCCTTACTCTTACACTTATCTCCACTTTAATCGCCACCATCTAACCACCATCCCTTTTAAATACCCATCACCATGCCAGTAAGGGACCTAGTCCCGGTATGGCAAGAGTCGAAGGGCCCTCCTTCGCGGAGGAGGATAACCCTTCAACGACCCCACGGCGTGTCTTAGACCATCCAATTTACTTCCACGTTTTCACCCCACTACGCGACTTTGTGAACCAGGTAATCTGGAATCATTAGCCTTGCAGAAAACATTGGAACTCAGTTATACGTTAAATTAAGCAATGAATCTATTAGGATTCTAAGCTTAAACTTAAAATGTACTTACACTCCTGTCTCTATGAAAGTGTTATGTAGATAGCACACAGAATGAATAGTTGGCCACATCGGAACCATGAATAATCCTCCATTTGTCATTAGTTTCGTGAGAGTGGCGTTGCTGTCCGTTATCGCGAAGACTACCCGCTCTGCTTTACCTATCATAACCTATCCCGCGGTCTCGGAAAAATAAGCACATATGGTTTTTGCATGTGAAGCGTACTTGAAGCTACTAACCAACCTGAAGACATATTACTCTATTAATTAAAATTATTAGTTGTCAAGTGAAGAAAATATTGATATATTTTTTATTATACTGTCCTGAGTTATCCATACCTGCAGTTATACCCCGACATTCTGTAGAACAATATGATAGTTAATTTGGAAGTTGTATTGGATCTGTTTGATTTGCATTGTTCCAGATATGAGAATATGCCTACCGATAAATGGCACGCTCTGCGCTCTTACTAACAAATCGACGTGTTGCACTTCATTTGCATTTAAACTGAACTTTCCAAATAGGTTTCAGATGGTCAGCAGTATATGCATGCCAATTCTGATGGAAAGGGAACATGCGAGCAAGCGGACGTTAACTACTGCTCACGTTGCTGCTCTAATTGAGTGAGCTGACCCTAAATAAATGGTACTCAAACCGACAATTGCACTGTGCACACGAGCAGTGAAGCAATCATGTGTATGCGCATAGATCAGTGTGGTCCATTTATCGTTCATTATTATCAGAGTAATTTGCCTTCTTTTAGGAAGTGTATGGTATTACAATTTGAAATGAAGGTAGTGGTGTGACACATCTTTATTTCCTGTAACGCTAGTGATCTTCCAGTTGCGTTTGCGCTGAAGGTTAAGTAACAGGTCGTTATTAACGCCTAAGTTTGTACTTGCCTGTTACCAGCAATAAAGGCCGGCACCTTGACGGGAAGGAATAATTAAGAAATTTATTTGAGGGGATACAATGACAAATATTAGTAATTCTGTCAGAAAAGGGCATTGTGACTTGGTTCAGTTTTTAGTATCACTTCATATTTATGTGTGTGTATATATGTGTATATACGAGGCATGTTTTTTAAGCCAGTACCGTTTTGGAATTAAAAAAAGACGTGCGTAGATATCGCAATAATTTTATTTTTACATGAAAGCCTGTACCTTAATCTACTTTTCTACATAATTTCCGTGAATATTGAGGCACTTGTCATAACGTGGCACCAGTTTTTGAATACCCTCCTCATAAAATTCTGTCGCCTGGATTAGTACGCAAGGAGTACGTAGTCACCACAACTTTTGTAACCTTAATAATAATGTAGGCGATTGCTGCAAAATAACGTTACCACCCTGGTTTTACAATGGTGCCATGATTTTGCGTCATATTAACATGCATGCATCTCAATAACCGTGATACTTGAACTTCTATCCCGTGTCGTGTTAAAATGGGATTTTAAAAACTTACCTGATGCGTTGAATTTACATAACTCTCTACTCTTGTATCAATTATTCTTACCAAACTTATTCTTCCACTTATTTCCTGATAATTGTAATATTCTCTTACATATTTTCACATTTTGTAGTAGATATAAAAATATATCAGGCTAAGCGAAAGTCAGATTTTTGAAAAGCGGGTCGCTATGTGGGGGCTTCGAAATGCTATGCTGTTTTCATGGCTACGAGAGAAAGCGAATAGCATCTTCCCACTTGTAAAATGTACCTATTACTGTATTAAAATTCAAGCCAATAATAAACGTGTTTCGGAAATGGTTAGTGCCACAAAAAGTGACAGCACAAAACTTCTTCTAAGGAAGAGAGCTCCACAGGCTATTGCCGTAAAATTCAAAACTTACATTTTGCGATATAAATGCCTTAAATAAATGGTACTTTAATAAAAATCTTTAAGCTTTTATGCAAAAGTCAAACGTTTTTAAAAGTCCTGTATCTAAAATGTATTTGGGTGTATGAGAATGTTCTTCAAACTCTTCGTATCGCATACTTCAGAGACGCAGGTTTGCTATATAAGTTGGTATTTCCTTCTTGAGTTATGTTGTTAAATCGCGCACGCGCGCGCTCGGACCTTTCTTTAAAAGTTTTTTTTTCCTTGTGTCAGATTGTTAGATAAAATGCATAAGTAATACTTCAACTGCATTTTTCTTGTAATGTATTATGCAACTTCAGTGCATTTACACCTAAGTGTACGCAGTTTCACAGTAGATTTTCTAATTATATCAGATATATGGTAAATGGTAACATAAGACATGAAACTTTCCTGACGACGAATATATTAAAGATGTTATCGGGTTTCAAGCCGCTGTAAAGATGATTAATGTACTAAAATGAGATAAAATTAACGAAGACAAAACACTACCAATACTCGAATCCCTTTAATAGAACAAAGGACTGTACTGTGGTAATTAAAGACCAGGGCTACAAGATGCCGTGGGTATAGAAAACGTATTTTAGGTTATACGAAACGAGAATACTTAATTTGATGTTCAGTCTAAGTTTGTGCTTCTTGAGCCGATTGATTTCCATTTTTAAGGCCGGTTTCCAAGAGGAACTGAACTGAAATCCAGCATCTTGACTATGCGTGCTCCTCTCGGAGGAAATGGCCAAAGCGTCCATAACTCTTCGCTCGCAGTAACTCCTACATTTTGTCACGATGGACATCTCCCGAAAGTTAGCTGTATGGTCCTTATCAAAGGAATGCTCTGCCAGTCCAGACTTCTCAGGCTGCATTAAACGGATGGCCCGTTCATGTTCATTTATTCTGGTTGCGATAATCCTTCCGGTTTGTCCTGTATATGGTATATATAAACTCGAGGGTATCTACAAGGGCAATCCCCACAGAGTGAAGACTTACCCCCCCCCCCCCCCCCGACGACCACGGAGTTGCCGAGCTGTCCCAAAAGTGCGCCCGGCGCCTCCATGGGGCTTTCCATAGGGCAAGACCCAGAGACTAACAAGCTCCCCATGTGGTCCTGTGGACTCAAGACGAGATGGAAGGGGATACGCCGCGTACGCGCGCCATCCCCAAAGGGTAAGGCTACCGATCAAGCTCGGTAGGGCCGCCTGGTGATCTAGCACACCTTCTACTAGCTTTGCTGGCTAGTACGCGGGAATATATGGCTTCCCTCAACCCCGTCCGGAGACGTACCCGATCACTCACATCGGGAACCACTGCCCCCTCGAGTCCAACCCAATCCAAACAACTCCCAATGAGGGAGGGGCTCGAATGTTTGGCCCGAGCTTCCTTTAGTAACGTCAGAGGTACCACGTGTGCTAGGGGTCTGCAACGCCCGCACCACGGCAACTGAAGGAGACGGATACCCTCCCCTACGGGGATAGTATACTACAGGAGAGAAAGTCTTCGAGGGATGAGACGCAGGGGGGGGGGTCGGAAAAGGTTCCCACACCCTCCCCCGACAGGTTTGACACCCCATGCCAGTTCAGTTACAGACCATTCAAAAACATTCTGACGACTTCTACTTTTGTGAATGAGTCTTCTCGGTTTTAGTGTACAGAATGAATAGGGGCGTGTTTTTTAACGGCTCTACTCCTTGTGTAGCCTGCGTTCTGTCACACACATTAGCTGTCATTGTCCCACTGTGTAAGGGGTCGCATTCCTTTCAGGGAGCTTCTTTGCGTTGCTGGGCAGTATCCCACATTCACAGGAAATGCGGTACACTTCCGGAACTTGGAAGTCCAGTTTGTCTTTCACCGGTCTCTTTGGAGGTGGCTTGTGGAATTGTCCTGGTGTTGTATTTGGCGAGAATTCTGCTGATTCTGCCGGATAGGTTGCCGGTAAACGGGATGCAAGCTGTAGCGGTAGGCTGATCTGACGCTTGCTGTGTTACAGGTTTCCCTTTCCTAGCTTTGGTGATCGGGCCTTCAACGTCATTCTGCATAGGCATTTTGACGTAAAGTGAATCTCAGGTGCTGTAATTCATGCTTTAACTGACTGGGATCAGAGATAGATGAAGCTCTGTGGACGAGAGTATTGAGAGCTTCCAGTCGTTGAGACTTATGATGGAAACTGACCCTAGTCTTTAATTACTACAAAATAGTCTTTTGTTCTATAGACTGATACGAGTATTGGTAGTGTTTTGTCTTTGTTAATTTTGTTATCTCATTTTAGTATATTAATAACCCTGCACGCAACATTAATACAGATATATTCATTCATCATCTTGACGATGGGAGGGTTGCATACTCCCTAAACGTCGATGTGTAATCATCCTTACTCCTGTCTTGAAGCCCGATAACATCATGAATATATATACACATTTTATGGTGTTTAATTTTTTTAAGAGCAACGAATGGCAGTTAAATGTATCTAGATAGATAAAGATGTATTGGACTTTAAATGCAGTTTAAAAATAAAACGTAATGCATTATAAAAATGCGTCATAAAATAGGTAATGAGTTGGCTCGTAAGTCTTGGTGGGTTCTTGTTCCTTTTTTAAAGTGAAAGTCTAGCAAAATATAATGTTTTGGCACCGTTTTTGATATAATTCGATAAATAATTGGGTAATACACAATTGTATGTTTAGTTTTTATATGCGTATATACTCTTCGTTCTTTCTGTTCGATGCAATGGAGTATCAGTTGATAACAGACCATTTTCGACTTGACATTTGATTTTATTGACCTGAAAAGAATAAAGGAACGCTTAAAATATTCGATTATTTCTGCCTAGCAGCCATTTCAAATCAAGCAATAAGTGCGTTTGTATGCAACTCGCGCAAACCGTATTCAGATATAGTATCGTAATGCAGAGAAGTAAGAAGCAGCACGAACTTTCAGCACATGTCAGATTTACCTGGGACTGTAAACGTACCAAGTACTTACATGAAACAAAACCTGACACAAATGTGTTTTCGTGAGTGCTACATCTTTCAGGCTGTAAGTTTTGATTTTCTTTTATGTCTTACTTAAAATTCTACACAGCATGGTCATTATGGAACAATATATCTCACACTGCTCAATAAAATTTACTTTGTCACGTTAATATCTCAAATGGATCATTAGTTTGAGTTATTTTTGAGAAAATTATGTGAAGGGTATTTTGAGCTTGGGGAATTTTCTTGAAATTTTCGCTTGGAATGCTTAAAGTGTGTAACTAAACTGCAAAAAGTATGCAAATTCCAAATGTCATTCTGCCCGTAATCCGTTCCTACTAGTAAAATCCCATTATTGAACCTTTGGTTGGAGTACAGTGCTTCTTCTACGTACTGTAGATAAGGGGTAGATAAGATAAACTTGAAAATGTATTTGTAGGTATTCCTTTAATGCAACTTCGTAGCTTTTGGAACTAGGCATTGTTTCATAAAGTCACGAGGCTGCTCGTAAGCTAACGCCGAGAGAGAGGGAAGTGCGGAGTGAAAGAGACAGATAGCGCCCAAGCCACGCCCAGAGTGAGAGAGAGCAATAGGGGAAGAAAGAGACAGAGACAGTTCCCTGGTGTTCTCGCCTCTTCTCCATTGATCGGTAGCTATCGTGTGGCTTCGTCAGGCTTCGAGAAACTTCGAGAACAGCTGCTCACGTATAAATAAGAGTTCGGATTCTGTTCTGCAAAGACAAACACATCCTCAGAGCCTTCAACCCCTTACAAAGACATATCCGTCTCACTCAACAGTGATGTAGGCGTTGGCGGATGTCCGTTAATCCGGACAAAAGCCACGCCATACTTTTTACAAAGCGCCACACCCCCGCAGACTGCCCCAATTTCAGCTACCGAGGTCGAAGGATAGAGTGGACTAACTCTGTCCAGTACCTAGGTGTTAACTTGGACAGGGGTCTAACTTTTCGCCAACACATCAGGGACCGAGCGGCGAAGGTACAAGGAGCAATTGCTTCCCTGTATACAATGCTGGGGTCAACCTCGATGCCAGTTGGCATGAAGTTATACCTCTTCCGAGCGCTGGTGATCCCGGTTATGCTTTATGCCTGCGAGATCTGGGGCATGGCCGCAGACAGCTGGCTAGCATAGCTCCAACGTGCACAGAATAGAGGACTCAGGTCTATATATTCTGTGGGACGTTATTTTCCTACCAGGTTGCTTCACGAAGGCTCGAGTCTTCCATACGTGGAGGATGAAATCAGGCGCCGGGCTTCAAAATTGTACGCAAGTTTACCCAACCACAGAAGCGCCCTTGTCAGATCCCTGGGAGATTATGACCCCACTAGACGTCGCTCTAGACAGCACCGGTTACCCCGCATGGCTTGCGGGCATCCGAGATAACCTAGGAGCAAATCCGAACAGCAGCTAAAGCTGAGCTCCACATAATCCTTCCAAGCTGCTTGGCATCAAAATTATTTCCCCACAATTTACACAAATAAAACACCAGGGTGCAAGGTGTTGCATCCTGTCCTTCAACCCCCAGGTACATTCTAGTAACCTCATAAAAATCACCATTCTAAAAACCTACATTTCACCCTACAATATCCAGAAATCTACCTTACCTGCGGTAAAACCCTTAACGGGTGGGCACGCAGCAAAAACCTTCTGGCTGTATACAGCCAGTCAGCACCACATGGCATGGCAGAGGAGGACTCGGTCAAGAGTTGGTACTGGTGCAGTGTGGACGTGCGGCAGACGGACGTGAAGGTTTCGTACGTGTGTTACGTGATTCTGCTGATATCAGAACATTTTTCAATTTCAGTAGTTGATAGGATGCTAACGATGTGATTTTGTTTTTAAACACAAGTTTTTAAAATATGGTATTCTGTCAATGACATTTTATATAAATCAGTCTAGATTTTTGAACTCTGTTACAGGTGTGCGTCTTTTTCGGGCGTCATTTTTATACCAATCTTGGAATGATTAGTTAACTTGTGATTGGCGTATTAAAAGAATGTGTATAGATAGCATTAGTTAATATATTAAGGCAAATAGTGGATGATCAGGGTCGTTGTGGAATAAGAAGGCAGGGATTTCTAGAACTCGCCCTCTCGCTCGTATGCAGTGATGTAACGAACCTTTCAGGGCGGAAGCTGAACGGGGGTTTACTCCAGGAATCTACACACTTGAGGAAGGAGTGGCAGAAGGAAACTGACAACAAGGACAAGTTTTGACATGAAGAAACATCCCTTTTCCATTGTGGCTCATGTCATCCCTTCACTATTGCTCTCTCTGACAACTTAACGCAAACGAACTTCCGTGAACATTGAAGATTTGATGTTACTAAGTATTGATTTTAAAATGTATACAATATTAATGAGAAATTTAATTTACTATTTTTATGTAAAGATACAATCACTTGTCTAACACGTGCGTAAAACTGCATTGATATTAGTGTTTCCATTGTTAAAATTGTGTTTCTCTGTTTCCAGAGGGCAGCAGCTCATCAACAGCAGATGGCAGCACAAAGTGAGTATTTCACCTTGGTCTTTTTGGATTGTGCATGTTCCATTAACTGTCAGCGTGTTAGGCGTTATTAATAATTTTCAAGAATATTGTGTCGGAGAGTTTCGAAAAGGATGATCCAGTGCCGTTCTAGATAGGTGATTTTTCGGAATTGTTATGCTTAAAAAGGTAACATCAAAACTCATTAATTTGGCGCTCTTTCATAAAAGCGTTTGTCAGGTGTTGTAATGATCCTAACAAGCGTTCCTTTGTAATTCTGTTTCCTAGCTCTGCAGGATGGTCCTAGCTAAATGGCATTATGCATGTTCATAAGTTCAACTAGATAATCCTGCTGAGGAAAGGGTCATAAACTTGTCGGGTGACCATTTTAGACAAAGGAGCGACAAAGCCGATAGTTCAGTATTCGCCCTTATCATATTTCAGTTTTTGCTTGGGCGATCCCGAATAGAGAGAGAACTGCTGGGAGTGTTCACTCGGTGGTTAGGTAAAGTTAGGCGAGGTGTACTATACGTGGAGCGGGAAGCCACAAATAAAATGTAGGTACCTATCAGTGAACGTAAAAACGAAAGTGTTCTCAGAGTATACTTGTGTTTAAAGGGATTGAGTATACTGTTCAATTCACGAGAGTGGAAAACAGTGCCCTAGTCTTACGTAACCCTTCCATCAACAGATGGGATGAACCTTTGAGAAAATAATAATAGTGGTGTTCGTAACTTAATTAAGCATATATAAACTTGCAAGCATAAAAAGTATGCAATTATCCGTAGCTGTTTTAAAAATGTCTAAGATGTTCAATATAAGGATTTAAATAATCTCAATGAAAATTTTTCGACCAGGCCCCAAATGGTGAAATTAATTATTTCTGTATTATTTTATTAGCAATTTGGAACACGCATATAATTATAGAAAGTTGAATCTAACACTAATACACATTGGAATGTCTTAAGCTGCGCATTAGCAATTAGCCTGGTTACCTTTAATAGCAATTAGAAGTATCAGAAAGAGATTTCCCAATTCTGCCTTGCTTTCTAACTTCACTTTTGCCGTGAGGCTTTTCTTGACCTGCCGAGCATTGAGTAAAGCTAGAGTAGCCGTACTTGCATCAAGTCCCTGGAAATGGTGGCGATTCCAATATGCGAGCAGTCCAGGAGCCACAGGCGCAAACTTGTATGAGCGAAAGTCAGTGTGTTTGTTGGTGACAGACGAGTGAAGTACTGTACGGGACCAAGCTCTGCGAGGAAGACCGTTAACAGGGTTAAGTTAGTGACGTATCACAATGCTTGCATAAACAGAATTATCACGTGAGATTGTTTTTCTTTCTGACACGAGCGAAGCAGACGATGATTTGGATGACATCACAGAGCTTCCCCAATCCCCTTAGAGTAGCACACCAACATCACATTCATATCACTCCCATTGAACTGGATGAAACTCGCTTCTAAGCTTTGCTTCTTTTAATTCAGGGACTTTATGGAAGTAGGGTTACTCTACCTCCCTCTGCGTAGGTTTGCTAGCGGCAAGCCGGCAGATAAGGTGCAGGCAGTAAAAATCGCAAAAATGTGCGCCCCTCGTACTCGCAAGTTTGATTAGAAGACTGCAGTCAGCGCAAGCAGATTGAGGCACACATCTACTATAGCGAAGCGACCGCATCCTTCATTGAGTTAAGTTCGTTGCTACTCCACTTTCTGTAGAAATGTATTCATATCTAACTTCAGCCGGTGAGAGACATCACATCTTCATGTGGAGTAATTCACGTGTAGTTCCGTTTTACTGCTATGGTCACCTTAGTAGAGATGTCAGTCTAGTTATAAAATGGACTACTATAAAGATTCAGTACAACATAATATCCACCATTTTGCTCGCTGATAACTCCACTTTATCATCGTCTACTAACCTCCAATGAGTAACATTTCCATGTCATAAATTAATGTTCTCAATTTGATACAAATATCCACAAAGCTTTACCGAAGGCTTTCCCTTTATAAACCGAATAATTCTATTGTCTACCTAAGTACCAACAATATTGACATTCGTAACTAGTGACGTGAAGCACACTGAAAACTGCCTTGAAAATGACCGAACTGTCAACCCTTATGATTTACGTCCTCTGCAACTTTGTGGCTTTTAAGTCTCGAATTGAAACTTCAAATCTGAAGGTACGTTATTATTGTAACGCGGGCGCTGGAGCACCCTGTAAAGCAGCTGGCAGCGGAAGGTAGGGGAGGCTCGGTTAGCCACACCTCCTCCTCGTTTGTCTTGTGGTGGTGACAGACTGTGGTCAGGGAAAAAACATGACTGTGTCGCCGGTTTTCTCTACACCTGTTTCTCGATCTTTCTGTTACTAGAACAATCTTGTAAACACGAGAAACCGGCGATATTCCTATATAAAGAGAGTTACAGACAGACAGACGGAGTTAGTGAGTTGAGTTGGTTTTGGTTTAGTCAGTCAGTGAGTTGGTTAGTGAGTGTGAGCGAGGAGACAGTCGCAGTTCTTGGTGTAAGAGTTAGTCAGTGACGTGTTAATGAACGAAAGGATTGTGCAACGGAAGACTGTACGTAACTTTGAATGTGTACCGGAGCTTACGTAACCGCGAGTACAGTGAAATTGTAACGGACGGACTGGTAAATTGTAACTGTGTGCAGCAAGTAATTCTGTGTAATTGGCAAGTGTTAAACTGTTAGTCGGTGGAAATAAAGCACATTTTGGAGTGGTGTAATTGGACTTTTCATTTCACGAACCCACAAAGTCACATTATTCATTCGATTTAATAGTGTTCATGTCTATTGCTCTTAAATTTCTCCAGCTAAGTAAAACAGCATTTACCAATATATTTTAATATATTGAAGCCTCTTGACTTAATATTTATCACTATAAATGCGGAGTGGATAAGAAAATGAACTATGATTTTATGGATACTCACGGAAATAAATTATAGTGAGTAGAAAATGTCATAAGACGACATGGCAAGCCGAACATAGGACCATTATTTTAATCCGGCTTCTGAAGTGAAAATAAGTAGTAATATTAATTTGTTTTATCATGTTTTTATTAATTTAAACTTATTTTGAATAATGTTGAAGTGTTAAATTGTTTAAACCAAGTTTCGAAAATGAAATTAAGTAATTAATCAAATAATTCAAACGATTGAATTGGTTGCTATGTGTGATGTAGTAAATAAGTAATATGTAATCACCATGGCGAAGGAAAAATCAATAATCTTCGTATTGCAAAATGATGGTGTCATTGTAAGTTTTATCGTCACGGATGAAGGATGTGTACCAGTAGAGGCAAGATTTTGTGATGAAAATTATTTATAAAATTCGCATTTAGTGGTGTTTTGTGTTTTTTTTTTTACCATAAATTCGCATTAATTTCGCGCAAACTTTCGGGAAGTATTAATGAGTAATGACATAGCTGAAATGAAAAGTAACAGATAACTGGAGTAGCACAACTGTTAAAATCCTCTTTTTGTAAATTAAAATATTATATTTGAAATCAGTATACAGTAGGTAACAGTAGGTAATGTATGAATAAGATCAAATATCAGACATCGCCAAACTGCAGCATAAAACAAGTTGTAATATTTTCGCTTTTCATACTTGTTCTTTTGTCTGTCACAACTAGGTTACATTTAAGAGAAACATCTCTCACTGTGAGCGTTTGACATCTGCAACCAAAGACATTGAAGGGACTTTTCATAGAAATTGCGGTAAGAATCGGCTTTTTCTTTCAATGCCAAGAGTGCTGTTACTACATCTAATCTGTTATCATTACCACCATATTTACTTCTAGAAAGTACACAATGACAAGTAGTGGTGCAAGTTTTCCTTCGATTGTGAGTTTAATGTGTGCCCAGTGTTGATACTTTAAGTCCAAGCCCAAAGTAAAATGGCAATGAAAGTGTTAAGTGAAATCAGTGTTGCTCTTACTAGAATTAGAACATACAATAAGGTGAGTTAGACAGCTAAACAGGTATGACAAAGTACTACTGACAACGTCAATATTTGGGAGCGCGATTTTTCATAGTTCCGTGTCAGGCCAATATGCGACGCTGCGATCACCTCGCCAACGATTCGCATGGGATTTGCAATGCTTGTAGATAATACGGTGCAATGAAAGAGCGATATTAAAACGATGTAAAATAATTCAAACTATAATAGAAGAAAAAGGACGTTAACTGTGCAAAAATTACGGTTGGCTCGTATGTTTTGCTGCAGAATGGCCAACCATAAATTCACATCAGTGCGGCTACTTTTTATGATTTATTTTACGTCTTCCAAAGTATTTAACAGACAATGGGTGAAATAATGCTTGAATGACCCCAGGGTAAATGGAGCTTAGAGTTACCCGATATTCATATTTCAGGATGGGAACACCCCGGGGTGAAAAGAAACTGATCCAGATGTCACCCTGATAGTTTACAACTCTTGACTTCTTGAACCAGGCAGACACGCTATTCCCACACCACAGAGACGGGTCATATAAAAATGTAAAGTTTATCAAGTATTCGTCATTAATGTTATCACTGCAATATGTTGTGAAAGTGTTTTATTATGACTCATATTTTTAAAAATGTACATTATGCTATTGTTACAAGGAAATTATATACACAGTATCAGTTTGAAATGTGAATAGTGTGAGTTGCCATAAGCATATTGGTTTATTTACACCAGACACGATATAGATTAACGGTATCATCACTGAGAATTGCAGTTTTAGGTACATTATTTGAACTGTTAGTGTGCTTTCAGTGTTACCAAGAACAGCAAACACCCCACATGTGGTGCTGGAATATTAATGTTAATATATAGGTACATGGTATTGCTATCGTCAGAACCCTGTGCTGGACAATGTTAGGTGTGTTTATATAAAGAACTGTTCATGAAATTGATAGTTGTGTTTAAAGACAGTGACATTAGTTGGTCATGCATTGATTGTAGTTCTACTTATCCAAATTTTCAAAGATTTGAACATCCCGGCTAAGTGCAGCTGTTTTAAGCAGTAGTGCATTCATGCTGCTTTTCCTGCCACAAAAGTAGTGTTTTAAGACTCCACTGATAAGCACAACCAGCTTCTGCAGAAGGAATACATACTGACGGATGAAATATGAAAAATAAACAATTCTAAACCTGTAATATAACGTAAATTCTTCCGCCGTATAAAATGCATTTACCATTAAATACTCTTTATTGCTTTTATGACTAGTCTTTTGTAAAAGTAGCCCAATTGCAGATAAAGCTATGCGATTGTTGCTACTTTGTAAGAAAGCCAGAAGATAGTTTAAATTGGAGGAAATTGATAAATTTTCGAATTATTTAATTGATGGGCTTAGAAACGTATTAATGAGCTCGAACACAAAATTCCGATTTCTTTAGTAAACGTTTTCTGTGGCAGAAATTAGCTTATACATATTTCGTACCATAACAATACGAAATGTGATAAAATCAGCTTATACATATTTCGTGCCATAACAATGCGAAATGTGGTAAGAAAAACTTCGGTAGAAATGTTATTAGGCTACCGACTACTTCTCTTTCGCAGTTATTGCAGCAGTGCACCTGCCTGCTGCCACCTGTTGGCAACTCTGTACAACACCTGTTTACGGAAGCCGTTTGCAGATGGCGGTAGCTCTAATGTAGCACAGCCGGTGTGAGGCACAGGAAGTAAAACTACGAATTCAATAAAACATTTTTCTTGAATCATAAAGAAATGCTATCGCAAACAATAAATGAAATACGGGCCACCGTTATTTTCCCCTCCTGTAGGGTTGACGAAATACTAAAGCCGAGAAACGTTAAGCAGAAAATTGTTACAGTTTTACCTCACATGTTTTGAGACTGATAAAACAAAGAAAGGTACAGAATGTATGATACTTGGACCTCTCTTGTGTCTATCATAATCGCAAAACTAAAAAGGCATGTAAACATACAGTGTTATATTTAAGAAACGCATTTTTCGAGGATACAAAGCAAACATTTCAACAATTCTTTTCCTACAGCATTAAGCTGTTTCTTAGAAATATTTTGCTATTTTGCGTGCTCCAAAAATCAAAATGGTGTCTACACTAAGCAGCTATTAACATAATCGTACCGAGCAGCATGGCTCAGTGGATTTCGTCTGTGATCCGCATTCGGGAGGCCCGGGTTCGATTCCTGTGGGACACCTACCCGACCCATAGTTTTTGTAATTTTTTAATTTTTTATTTGGAGGTTATCCTGGGACACCAGGCGAATACTGGGTAGTTTAATTACAGTCTTACCCGTCCATTTCATCTCCATTGTCATTTCACATCGTTCTCTCATACGGTGGTCTCTTCCCGGGTACAAGTGTCGGCGGGTGTCTCGGCGCATGGCAGGATGAAATCACGCTCTGAGTGAACCGGTAGGTCAGTTGTCGGTCTCCGAAACAGCTGCTGGGACCGCTTCCAGACCACGATATGTCCGTTGTCCTGGCCTACCGGGGGACATCTTCCATGTAAGTAAAATGTAGGTATCCTGCCCTCTGCACTGTCGTGGCTTCTTGGAACGGCCGCCTTCTGTCTCCTCTCACCTCATCCTTCCTCCTGGGGAGACCCCACTTGGAGGCATAGGTACGATAGATCAAGACTGGTCGCAGTGCCGAATCCTCTCTGCAATAATCCCAATCCTGATCCTAACATAATCGCTGTTCTCAGTAAGTATCAAAGAAGACAAAGAGTTTAAAAAAGCCATTATATTATGTTTTCAGATATAGTTGACTGCAATGAAACATGACATGTTTTCTCATATTTTTCTTTATTTAATATTTGCGGAACATCCATATCATAGGTGTTTCACATCAGTCCTAAGTGAGCTAATCTCGTTTTGTATTGAATTCGTGTCTGATAGTTATGCTAGGCACCGTGGCGTAGTAAGCTAGAGCGCTGTGCTTTGGTTCCCTGCCACGGAAAGTGCCCTGGTTCGATGCGGATTTTAAGTCCCGGGTGTAGGACCGGTGGCCACTCAACAGCGGGCCCGCCTAGGTAGCGTGGTGGTAGCATGTCTGCCTCATGCTCAATAGGTCCTGAGTTCGAATCTCGGTCAGGGTGAGTTACCTGGATAAGGTTTTTTCCGGGGTTTTCCCTTATCCTGAAAGACGAATGTCGGGTAACTCTAAGTTCGATGGACCCCGGGCTCATTTGAGCATCATTTCACCCATTCCATTCATCGTCCGATATAACTTAACGTTGGAGGACGTAAATTACAAAAAAAAAAAAAAAAAAACACTCAGCAGCGTGAGGAAATTAAGGAGTTACGATACGTCAGGAAAGCCAACTTTCCGACTGGGGTGCGTGATGCTGACCACATCTTCCCGTACCAGATGGATGGTCACCCATCTCTGCCATGCGTATGTGGGCGTGAGGCCGGCAGTCTGATCCGCTGTTACGACATGAATTACTTTTTACTTTATAAATGTATTAGCCTATACAAAGGCGAAGCCTAGGGAGCAGCGACAGGGGTGGAAACATTTCACTCGCCACGACTGACGCCAGCAAGTTGTGCATGGGTTTGAATTGACGTCTGGCACTCAAACTATAACCAATGAACAAAGTTCGGTTTCAGGCTTAAGATAGAAGGAGCAAGCAAAAGACAAACATTAAGTGGAGTGATAAAATCAGGTAAGAGGAGTGACGTTGGGCGCAGCAAAGGCTGTTTGGTATTTGCTTCCCCAAACAAATCCTGCACACATCAAACGGATTTTATGCACCCAAGTATACTTAGAATGTATTGGTAATGAACGAGAATAATGTATGAGTAACAAGTCATAGGTAAATGCTAATAGTTAGGGGGATCAAACAGTTTGTGACAGGAAGACACCTTAAAGGAATATTCAACTTGTCTAATCTGAATTTCATTTGGGTTGCACAAGCAGCTCACTAAAGGGATTTACTTGCCAGTGGTTTTAACATGTGACATGTATGACTGTTTTCCATTTTGTCATTGACAATTAGTAAACATCCCATTACTATCGAATTCGTCCATTGTATCATCTCGATAGTAACATCACTCGTGGTAAGCTATAATAACAGTAATTTAAACTATGCTTTGGCTTACCTTCAAAACAGCGACCACCGTTGCTGTACTATCTTTAGAAAACAAAGACCAATCCTTTATTCCTGAACAACTTCATCAACCCTTGAAGGTGCTCTTTTGATAGTGAAGTCGCGGATCCTTGGTTTTGTTGCCGAGGTTCTATCGCTGATCTAGCACGACTGGGTGCCCAAAGTATGTACATTGAACTTTTTCATCAATTCTTATATGCCTTACCTTGTGCTCAGGTGCATGAATTAATTATCATAAATGCAAATAACGAAGCCCAAAGAATTAAAAGCTACGTCCTTGTAACATTGCAAGTTGTCCGTATGTCATAACACACTGGAGTATCTGATATCGCCCTGAAGCTTTACCAGGATAAATGAATCGGATGAGTAACACGCATTTGGACATATAGCCTTAGAGCACAAGAACAAAAAATAAAAATCTTAGGAGTTTGCATCTTGACACTTAACTTTTCAGTGCTTCATATTATTTGATTATAGATTTTGTGATATTTTATAGTTTTTTGTCCTATATTTCTTCCGTAATAAAGGAAGAACTTGGTGACTGTCGTTTAGTCATAAAAAAATTACCAATATGTAACTTTGTTAATCGGGTCAAATAGTGTTAATTTTGGCCGTCTACAGCCTTAATTTTTCCTATTTTTAATAAGACATTTGCTTATTTGTAGTCCTTTTTATCAAAGTACCAGAATAAAACAAGACTTTTAAAGCGACTTAGAGCCCCATAGCACAGGCGTTAGAGTGGCTGCGAGGGTTCCGGGTTCGATTCCCAGCTGGTGGTGTGAATTTTTCTCTTCCGAGATTATTCCCTGTGTTCCCAAGCATCTGGAGGTGTGTGTGTGTGTGTGTGTGCGTGTGCGTGTGTGGTTGTGTGCGTGTGGTTGTGTGGTTGTGTGTGCGTGTGTGTGTTCGTGTGTGTTCGTGTTCGTGTGTGTGTTCGTATGTGTTCGTGTTCGTGTGTGTGTGTGTGTGTGTGTGTGTTTAAATTTACGTCCTCCAACGTTACGTCATATCGGACGATGAATGAAATGGGTGAAATGATGCTCAAATTATCCCAGGGTCCATTGAGCTTAGAGTTGCCTGAAAAGTGTGCGTGTGCGTGTGTGGTTGTGTGCGTGTGGTTGTGTGGTTGTGTGTGCGTGTGTGTGTTCGTGTGTGTTCGTGTTCGTGTGTGTGTTCGTGTGTGTTCGTGTTCGTGTGTGTGTTCGTGTTCGTGTGTGTGTTCGTATGTGTTCGTGTTCGTGTGTGTGTTCGTGTTCGTGTGTGTGTTCGTGTGTGTTTGTGTGTGTGTGTGTGTGTGTGTGTGTGTGTGTGTGTTTAAATTTACGTCCTCCAACGTTACGTCATATCGGACGATGAATGAAATGGGTGAAATGATGCTCAAATTATCCCAGGGTCCATTGAGCTTAGAGTTGCCTGAAAAGTGTGCGTGTGTGGGAGGGATGGACGGAAGGACAGAAGTACGGGCGGGGTAGATTAGATACTTAGATCCGTTGTATAAAACGCAAGAAAAACCACTGTGTACGAGTTAGCACTGTTGCCGATAGATTTAAGTTCCAAAGATCACCGATATGTTCATTTTAGTTAAATGCAGGGTATAAACGTTACAACTAAAATAAGCTTAGGCATAACAGGGGATCGATTAAAATCAATTCGTTACCGTTATCGGTTCTATATCTGGTATATTTTTTTTGTTTACTTATCCAAAATAGAAGGTTTCCTCCCCTTGGATCAAGAAGCCTATTATAAAATATGAATAAAATATAAAACTATGGTATACAGATGAATTGTTGCAGGTAACCCACCGAATCCCATTCATTTTTAAGAGAACGTAATTTCCAATACAATTTATTAAACGTATTTGTTATAAATTCGAGCGGCGATGGCAGGGAAAAAGTATATCAGCTTAATCCCTCTATTGGTTTATTTATTATTGTTCAAGCGTGGTCGCGCCGTCGTTAAGTGGTTAGACCGCTCGACTTTCACCAAGGCGGCCCGGATTCGGTCCCAGGCGACCGCAAAGTGAGATTCGTGATGGACAACATGGCGCTGGGGAGGGTTTTCTCCGGGATCTCTGGTTTCCCCCGCCATCTCATTCCACGGTGCTCCGTCTTCATCTCGTGTTATCACCAGTGTTACCGCCTGCGGTGCCGCATGATAAAGTGGGTGTTAAACACTGCACATTTTATTTGATCAAGAGCGCATTGAAAAACTTCACATCGTCACACAGGGACGTTCGTTATTGTTTCTCATGTCCTGAATTCTAGCTCATATTTTGGATGGATTATTTATCTTTTGTATCTATTCATCGTAGATAATCACAGATCGTGTAAAGCAGCGCCAATAGCAGATAGAAGTTGCGGTGTTTTGCCATGAAAATAGAGCTATACTAGTTCTTTTTAACATGTAAATGTGTACTGCCCCTGTTTTACCTTTGACCCCGACAGATATCAAACGAAGGCAATCAGCTGTGTCATCGATCAGGTCAATACACTTATGATACCAAGAATAGATAGTAATTTAAGGTCGCTGGCGCTGACTTTCCCAATTTGTGCAATTTTAAAGTTGAGATTTTAAGATACATGAACTCGTTTCTTGCGATAAAAGCGTGCAAAATCCTAATTTCAAATGCTAATTACTACACTAAATATTTTATAAACTGTTTGTGTAAAATAGTCCTGCGCCATAGCGTAGTGGGTTACAGCGTTTGCTTTTGTTCCCTGCGTCCGGAATGGGCCCGGCCACCCGCGGGGGTGGGAGGGGGTGCGGATTTTAAGTCCGCGGTGTGTGCCCGGTGCCCAAGAATCATGGAGAAATTGAAGAACTACGCTAGGTAGCGAACCCTGGTCTAGAATGTCAACTTTCTGGTTGAGGGTGCCGAGATGCTTACCACATCTCCTCCCCGTATCGGTTGGATGATCACCCACTGTCTGGCGTATGTGGGCGTAAGGCCGGCTGTCTGGTTGCCATACACAGGCCCACTTTGAGCTATTACGCCATGGGTTACGTTGTTTTGTGCAAAATAGCGGTAATCCTTAGGAGACTTTAGCAGAATGGCTACTGAAGCTACTAAAATATGCCTCATATCAGAATAAAAAAAAAAAAAAAATAAACACATCCTCAGGTGCTGCGGCCCTCGAAGGTCTTGAGCCTGCCAAGCCGACTACAGGTCTCATATCCACGTACCACCTCAAAATTTCATCTGAAATACATGTTCTGAGCTTGAAAAAGGTGGGTATTTGTGTGAACGTGTAACTCAAAAACGAAATGCTGGATAAGTACTAAATTTAGTATTTAAGTTCAGTATCCACCAAAAATATGACGTGAAAATTTGAAGGAAAAAAATCCGTTCCAAATGCTTCTTTACATAGACAAAAGGTTTCGACAATTTTGAATTACTTAAATGTAATTCTTAACAAATTTAATTAAATGGCCATGTATTTAAGATATTTTCATAACGTAATGCATATCTTGAATATCTTGAGAATATCCTGAAGTCCTCTTCATTCTGAATAACTCTTGCATAACTTGTAAACCGTGATTGACAAAGTCTTGCTACATAAAAACTTGATCTCATTAAGGCATACAGTTTATGTCCTGTGTGTGTGCGCGCGTGTGCGTGTGCAAGAACCATTTTCGACATATTCTTTATTTGTTAAAAGTTTTAATTCACTATTTTTGTGCACTAAAAGCTTTGAAATATTTATCTTTTATGTGCTAATGATTCTAAAAGTATGCCCTAAAAAGTGAAAAATTAGATCAAAACTTAAGAAAACATGTAGGCTATAGAACAGTGAATATTGGAAGTCGACAATTTGCAGCTAAACATCATATTTTAGCATCTGATTTGAGTTACAGTGCACAACAAAGTCCTCTCTATTATGCCTATACCCCAATTGGGGCATTCCATGAGGAAGGATGATGTGAGAGGAGACAGAGGGTGACCGACCCCAAGGAGTCACGACAGTATAGAGGGTAGGATACCTACAATTGTCCGGTTGGAAACTCCCCGGTACAATCGATATCCCATCCCCGAGGGATATCGGTGAAACGGCCCACAGGCCGCCCGGAGATTGGCCCACTGGAGGAGGAAGTGTTTAGCAGGAGCATATCATTCTGTCATGCAGCGTCGAGATTCCCGCCGACTCTTCTACCCTGGAAGAGACCACCAGATGAGAGATGATGTGAAATGATAATGGGTAAATTCTGTTTAGTTAATTCGTGTGCACGTCGGCCAACACCTTTGACGAACCCTTATAATCGTTTTACAACCCCGGCTCTCCTCCCAGACCGTTCTGCAAGGTTACCACCTTTCTCCATACGTCATGGGTATCGTACGAGGTTTCGTCTAAATAAATTCTTATGTCCATTACTGCAAAACTTCCTTAGTTTTGACAAATATATATTGCCAAGTTATAATTCTACTCGATTCCATAACCTTTTTATCTTATTCAATGTGCGGTATTTGAAACCCAGCTCCTTTAGGAGACCGCGCAAAGTGCAGTGCGCGCGATAAGGAAAATCACAAATTTCTTGCAAATGTGCAACCAATTCGTCTAAGGTGGGCGCTCTCTCTTTTACATGGAATCTATAAATTTCTCGGCGAATTAAATCGCATGTGAAATTAACTTCTTTAGAGAAACGTTTCCTTTTGTTTTCACACTT
Source organism: Mantis religiosa (assembly GCA_030765055.1). NCBI lineage: Eukaryota > Metazoa > Arthropoda > Insecta > Mantodea > Mantidae > Mantis > Mantis religiosa. The sequence goes on from JAUKNK010000203.1 coordinate 219,981, forward strand.
GATCAGCGTCTTAGGTATTGCTTTCGTCACTATTTCTTACTGTATTGCTGTGAATACCCAGAATTTATCATCAGGTTCATTGCACGACCCCTTACCAAGGTTATTTGTCAGCACATATTTATATGTGTTCAAAACAAGCGCTTGAATTTGCTTAGAAACAGTTCCCGTTATAACTTTTTTTTTTTTTTTTTTTTTTAGGCTTTTTCAGTGATATAACTCGGCCCAGTTATTCACATTGTCATCACTTTGATTATTTTCACTTGACTGAAAGTTATCTACTACTTCATTTGCATTTACCACTGCATTTCCCTCCCACGGTCTCCACATCGTGACACACAACGAATTTCTGCACGTAATGAAACAGATCAACTGGAAGTTGGAACTTTGGCAACTGAGACTCCACGTGGAGTAGACATGCGACTGTCACTTCGAGAAAATCAGGGTTGCTATTGGTCCTCAACGACAATGTTCCATTTCTGAAGTGTGGAGATAGATTTATGACGGTCATTAGTAGGCGGTAGGGTCAGGTTCCTTTGACTTCGAACTGCACACCCTTTGACTAAACAGAATTTTAGATGAAATGGAGAGACAGGACATTCGGGGGATGTAATTAACTTACATAGCATTCGTCTGGGCGACCCAAAAAAACTATAAAAAAGCCATGGATCAGGTAGGCTGGCCATGGGTATCGAACCCGGACCTCCCGAATGCGGGTCACAGACGAAACCGCGTGTCATCCCACTCGGTACTTTAAGAGGTACATTTTCAAGCTCACTTATATTTTCGCCTTCCAATTTGAGCCACATTATAAGAGACTGGCCAAGTTACATTGTGAATTAGCATTACTTGTTACATTCTGGGTAATATGAATTACAGTAGCATCTTCTTTGTCCAGTTCATTTACTGCTCATGCAAATGCTTCAATATGATCTGCAGAATATACTACGGCTTTAAGGCAGGTTTCCCAAGGAAGATACGGATAATATTTTTGAAATATCATCCTTGATTGGGCTCTTACAAACACTTTCGAAACTAGTAGCTTGTTTGTTCTTGGATAAAAGGTTGGGATTGCTTCACGCACTCCATGCAGAGCGTCAACCATACAAGTTACATGAACCATATTCCGGAAACTTACACATGGAACTTGGTCAGGTTTCTTCGTACATAGTTACGTGTATGCTGCTGTGTACGTTGTCTGGTCACAGGTTCCCAAAGCTTCATTGGACATCTTGATTTGTAACCGACATTTCTTTGCACGCAAACAAGAGCTTTTTGTTGAGATTTTTTTTTTCGTCTTTTTCAATATATGTAACATAGGTTACTTTTCCCACTTTTTTTATCACTGGTATCGATAGTTATATCACTGGCGACCCAGATTTGTTTTCATTTTCACAAATGGACCTTCCATGGCTTAATGTTTTCCCATAGCAATTTTAAGATGTTTCCATAGCTTCGTCTCTTTAGTTGTGCATTTATTAAGAACCTTCTTAGCTGGGTATTGTGCATCTTACAAAGGGGAATGTCAGCTGAAATAAATGCGTTACCGAAGTCTGAATCAACTTATGAATGCTTTAGTATGCATAGAAGGATAGGATGGTGTTGATTCTGCTACAGGAAATTGCCTCGACGAAGCACGTGACACAGATGTTACGTGCTTGCTGACAATATGTACCTGGGAACGTTGATCTGCACTAACGGATTTCGTACAAATAGTATTTTCTCATCTATTACTTTTTGATGCAAACGTTCACGTACACTCGATTTCACTTTTTCGTGTTTTTAATAATCACACTAGTACTGTTTTTGGGTAATGTGATTGTAACAGGCTACAAAACATACTGAGCTGTGTATATTACGTGATTACTTAGGTTTAACAAACATGTAATATGTAATCTCTTGCTCGCACGTGCAACTGAATCAGTTAGCATGACTAATACATTCTTATTATGGTTCTCATAAAGTTTTATGTTGTAAATAAAATGAGGAAACGCTGAGGTATATGTAGCTGTGGAGAAATTATTGAAAATATTTATTTACAAGTTTTGTTTAAATTGAATCACCTTTTTTATTGTATTAAACATGAAAGTTTTCTCCTTCAATTTAGCTGCAAGAATGTTTAAAATGCTAACATTTAACGCAGTTATGTGCATATTTTAAATTGATCGGTGAGCGAGGGTTTTAACCCCGAGCTAACCCCTTCTCCTTCCCTTGGCAACTCTTCAACATTCAATTTATCAAGCTATATCAAAGTGCCATGTTGATGCATAGCCATTCACATCAATTGTAAACAAAGCTTTACGGGGTAACCTTGGAAAAGTCCCCTCTTCCTGCCGACACGAGATAACGTGCTCATTGGTAATGCATGGGATACGCGTACTGTGTTTGTACAAGCGCTCGCTCGAACTTGGTATTCCGAATATAACTCAACAATCAATGAGAAGTAGGACGCCATGATACATACGTGTGTCCGCACGTAGCAAATAATCTCGCGGTCATGCTTCGTTCGGAGAATTGCCGTGATCACTTCATGTGACGACACGGATATCGCCATGGGATTCACGTCATTTGACCTTAATCCTTTTTTTTTTTTGCCTTCGGTAAAATCCCATATGGCCATCGTAGGGAAAAATAAGAAAAACAATGTAAGGAAAATTAAGAGGATGGGAGGAGACTAGATCTGTAGATCACTTTCTTTAAGAAATTGTAGAAGAGCTTGGTATACAGGTTTGTGGCATAACTGTAATACTTAATCCCTTGACGGAGGTGTAGTGCAACTAAGGCATACACAGCAGGACAGCGAAACCAACTCCTAACACTTGATTTACTGTACGTCGAGAAAATATTCTAATGTCTCTGATTGGTTAAAGTTAAATCTGAATCGATACCTACTGAATGGAACGGGGGTAGTAACGAACTCTACTCCAGCCAATGATTGGACCGTAGGAATCGATTCATATGTAACTTTAGGCAGTCAGAGACATCGGAATGTCTTCTTCAGATACAATAGATCACGTGATAAGTGGTTCCACTTTACTGCTGTGAACACTTTAGCTTGTTTTTAATTTTTTAAATTTATTTCTATATGATGGATAGAGTCAACATGAAAAATTCAATGCCATGGCCGGGATTTGAACCACGGATCTCCTGGTTTCCGTCCAGTCGCTCTTAACCTTTGAGCTACCATGGCCAACGTGCCTTCCTGACATTAAATTCTCCAGTTGACTCGTATATGCGAGAGCCCCTAGTGGTCTACCGGGGAAATATACGAGTCAACTGGAGAATTTAATGTCAGGAAGGCACGTTGGCCATGGTAGCTCAAAGGTTAAGAGCGACTGGACGGAAACCAGGAGATCCGTGGTTCAAATCCCGGCCATGGCATTGAATTTTTCATGTTGACTATATCCATCAAATATCTTAGCCTATATACGGCTAGTGTGGAGAAATGATTAATTTCCATCAATTAACTAAAATTATTTCTATATATTTATTTTTTATTTTGAATTATTTATTTTTCAATACAATTACTGTTTAGGTAATGGCATTTTTTACACAGTAAAACCTGCCTAAAACGGGCCATTTATATGCCGGGAAACCTAGAGAAAAATTTCAGAACGGAGCTTTTCCCATGTAAAACTATACTCTTAAGACGGAAAACTGCCTAACGCGGAAACGGAAATAGTTTTGGGAACCGTTTGCGTAATAGCCCGATTTAAATGAATTACTTTATGTGTAATGGGTTACAACGTACGTATTTTAAGAAGTGCAAGTTTGAGCGCGACTGTGCTTGTACCGAAGTTCCATAAACCATAAAGTCATGAAGTGTAATCCTTCGAGTAAAAGGGAAAACAAACCATTAACTCTCTCAACTCTCTTCTAACACGCTTGGTAAGGGCACAACTGTTTTGCAGTTTGTTCATTCTCAGTTTCGTTCTTACATGAGATCAAATACGAGTGGAAGAAAACTGTGAACTTGGGCGATTTTTAAAAACATAGCTTGTATGTACAAAAATTCGTAGAATGAGTTCTAAACATCAGAAATTATCACTGGAGAAAAAAAAAATTAAGGTTACTGAAGAACACGGAAAGAACAAACGTCCAGTTAAGAATTAATTGTGTTGTTTAAAGTAGGGTAAACTAAGACTTAAGAGATTTTGAAAAAATAAAAGTTAAAGAGAACAGCAGGGCATGTGAAACGCATCACAAAATTTACCGAGTATGACGAGCCAAATCTTGCTGTGTGCGAGTGGTTTGTTAGTGCGCGCGCTAAAAGAATTCCCTTTTCTGGACCATTGCTTCAGACTCAAGCTTTAGAGACTGAAATAGAATTAGACCAAGACAATTTCAGAGCTTCCAATGGATGACTCGAGAGTTTCAAACATCGCCATAACATTGTTTTGAATACTGTGTATGGTGAAGCAAATTATGCTGATAGGCAGACAGTAGCAGATCAGAAAGGGAAAATTGAAAATAGAGAATCATAAATAATAATTGTATAAGTTGAAAATATAGTACATAATACATATTAGCCTATTATTATTTACACTTGATTCTATATTATTCCTCCACTGTAAACCTGTGTAGCTGTTTCTTAATTTCTATGTACTCAAACACAACCCACTGTAAGACGGAAACAAGTGTAAATGGAAAATATATACTGGAACGATCGCGATCCGTTTTAGAGGTTTTACTCTCTCTCTCTTTATATATATTATATATCACAGTTCACTACATTATGGTGTAGCTTTCACGGCCGGTGTCAGTATAATATAAAGTATTAACCGGGCTTTTGGGCCGTGGTCTACTGGGCTCCTTCATCTTCCCAGACGTTACGCATGCGGCAGTTACTGTTACTGAACAGTTACTGTTCAATACATAACAATACATACTCCATAACGAGAGAAAGATGACTTATCACTTATCAATAAATTCCAGTAGCTGGTGATAGCATAGCAGACATTATTGCTTAAATTGAATCCACTGTGAGCGACAGTTTGATTGGAAGTTATTAAAAAAACTTACTTCGCCCAGCAATACAGAGATGGCACCACCTGTAATATTATTGCGTGGAAGAATATTATTGATTACTTACAAAGTTTCGTAACATATTCTAGTTTTATTCATTAGATACACCTTAAATTTGATAGGCCTTTAGTTACGTGGCAATAAGCAGTAGTTCCAAACATATACGAGAGAATATCGAACGAACAAACAATTAAGTATAAGAAAATAAGACTGCTAAATTAAATATATCTCAATGATTTTCACTGCAATTTTTCATATAGGTTGTGGGAATAGGTTGTGGAACTTTTTTATAAGTTTTGTTGGAACTTGTAACCAATTATAATGAACGGACATTTTGAAATGTCACACACACATACGGTATTGGCGGGCTCTTTACAGCCATAAGGTTTTTGCTGTGCACGTTGTGCTGTGCAATAAATAACATTTCCAGTCAGCATACGACAAACAATTCTCAGTATCACGAACCAGTCGGATGCTGTGGTGTCAGTTCATTGTTGCACCACTTAGCTGTCATTTCAGTGCGCAGTATTGGCTTTGTTTTAGTGTTAAATTTGATCTTGTTTTCGTTAAATTTGTAAACATTTTTTCCACGACTTCTAGCTTCATGCTATGAAGACATGAATGTTAGTTATGCAATTTGTAATAAATGTAAATTTTTCTATGCAGACTAAAATAATAGAAATTTTCTCATTTATCGCTAAAAAATATTATTCTCGAAAAAAGGAAAAATTTGCTAAAAATAGTTAAAAACAAAAACTCTTGCCTCTGTATCAGTATAAGCTGGAACGTAGGTTATGAATTTACATGTAAAATAAAAAGGACGCTTCAAAAGTGATTTCTTTATCTGTATTACGAGGTGTTTTTGTTCACTTTAAACATAGTTAAGAATTAACATATTTAAAAAGAAATTGAGATTTTTTTATTTTATACTTTTGGTAAATTGTTTCTTAAAAATATCTGTCCGAGACCGCACCTGAGATAGTCTTTGTGCATCGGCTGTTGTAGCTACGTCCAGAGAAGAAAGCTCAGTTTAAATTGCTTCCTCGAAATGATCTACATGGGGAAGAAGAAATATGCGTCATCAAATTTAAATAATAATTGTATGTAAGTTGAGTTGCAGCTGTTTCGTAATTTCTATGTACTCAAACACAACCTACTGTAAGACGGAAACTAGTGTAAACGGAAAATATATACTGGAACGATCGCGATCCGTTTTAGAGGTTTCTCTCTCTCTCTCTCTCTCTCTCTCTCTCTCTCTCTCTCTCTCTCTCTCTCTCTCTCTCTCTCTCTCTCTCTCTCTCTCTCTCTCTCTCTCTCTCTCTCTCTCTCTCTCTCTCTCTCTCTCTCTCTCTCTCTCTCTCTCTCTCTCTCTCTCTCTCTCTCTCTCTCTCTCTCTCTCTCTCTCTCTCTCTCTCTCTCTCTCTCTCTCTCTCTCTCTCTCTCTCTCTCTCTCTCTCTCTCTCTCTCTCTCTCTCTCTCTCTCTCTCTCTCTCTCTCTCTCTCTCTCTCTCTCTCTCTCTCTCTCTCTCTCTCTCTCTCTCTCTCTCTCTCTCTCTCTCTCTCTCTCTCTCTCTCTCTCTCTCTCTCTCTCTCTCTTCTCTCTCTCTCTCTCTCTCTCTCTGTTCTCTCTCTCTGTCTCTCTCTGTCTCTCTCTCTCTGTCTCTCTCTCTCTGTCTCTCTCTGTCTCTCTCTGTCTCTCTGTCCTCTCTGTCTCTCTGTCTCTCTGTCTCTCTGTCTCTCTGTCTCTCTGTCTCTCTGTCTCTCTGTCTCTCTGTCTCTCTGTCTCTCTGTCTCTCTGTCTCTCTGTCTCTCTGTCTCTCTCTCTCTCTCTCTCTCTCTCTCTCTCTCTCTCTCTCTCTCTCTCTCTCTCTCTCTCTCTCTCCACACACACATATATACAGTTCACTACATTATGTTGTAGTGAGGGTTCCATTCATTGGGCGTCTAGGCAACGGAAGAGTCTATAATGGCCTGGGTGTGTCAAAACAATAAGCAGCTTATTTTTTAAGTTCAATTACCAGGGTAAGGGACCTCAAATCGAGTGATGTAAGGCCAGAAGTGATTAGCTTCCAACGTTCCTTTCTCAGGAAACCAAACCGTTCCCCATTTTGTGTCACTTTTCCAGGATTGTTCTTAAGAATGATCAGTGTAACGTTCCCTTCACCAACTAGATTGCACGTTTCACGTTGCAGATTACACATTTTTGACGCTGATATCTCCGAATATATGGTGGAACCTCCGGCGTCCACCATTTTGCGATAAAGCTTCTGAGATCCATCCATATATTATCAACCTGTCTGCAAGAGGCAATCCGATTTTACAAGGTATCCATTTGTGAACGAATAAGCGTAGGTTAGATTGTGCGCGTCCATGTCGCCGTAGTTTAGTTTTTCCGCTGTTCTTATGGTTTCGTTGAATACTTTGTATGCCGTCTCTTGCCAATCGGTTGGAACGCCTTTACAGAAAAGATTTTTTCCATACAACTGTCCATTCCCTAGTCTCTTCCTCTTCAATCCTGGGTGTAAGTTGAGTCGTGCTGATCAGCTGATATTGGTTAGTTCGACATCATTCTAATTATGGAATAGATCAATTGGAATTTTCTCTTATTCATATTTTCAAGGTTATTTCGAGATCATAGTTGGACTCAGGTGTGGATTAAGATGGCTCCACTCGATGTTATGGTGTCACTTGGCTTTGGTAAAACCATAGCAACACTTACGACTTCTATCTTATTTATTTAAACTACTTGGGTGAGCATATGTACTTCAGAGTGAGGAGTGAATTTATCTTAGCGTTGGATTATATCTCAAATTCTCAAATATGGTCAACTGAATGACTTACTCTACATAATCGCCTCATAGGGAGGACTTAAAAGTGCATCATATAGGTGTACCTTTAACTCAAGAAGAAAAAGAAAACCGGCCGAATAAAGTATGCTTTACATATCCTAGTAGCACTTCGCAAACTAACACATATAGAGATCTATCTTGGTCACTACGCCTCTCGGAGGAAGGGATCACTAGAGGCTATCCCGCAGGTAGATAGGCCGGCAAGATGAGCACATGAAGTGTAAAATCCTTCACCCCTACAACCACCTCTTCCTTTTTCTTTCTCTCTGGCACGTCAACAAATAGGTGACGTGTGCCACAGTGGAGGTTATTCGGATTTTGGACGTAATCAAACGCATACTTTTGAACTCAAGCCTTCACTATGAGTAAAGGATGTAACTCATATTGGCATTGTGAGAGAAGTTGTTCACATTACTGACCATAGCCAAACCTTAAGGTCACAAACTAAATTTTAATCGAAAATATTTCTAAGCTTTTGAAAGTTTTGAGTTTATGAAAAATGGCTCTTAACAATCTTGGTTTAAGTATCATTTATAGATACATTAAAGATATTTATTAGACAAAATGTATGTCATGTATTTCCTGGGAATAGCTTGTGAAGAAATCCTATATACGGAGTGTTAATGAAGTACACTATTTTCAGAGCTAGTGGAGATATCTTAAATTATTTGAGATAGGAAACTTATAGTTGGTTCAAATGTGGAAGTTAGGGCTATAAGTTTTTAAAGTGCCAGTATGCTACTGCAAATGATGATAACCACTTGGGTGCACAACACACGAGAATTAATTGATATGTCGGAGTACTCCCTCTGGCGCAATGATTATTACATTAGCTTTTAAATGAAATGTAGAGTTGGAATCTCCTTCACTTTTTGTCTTTTTTTTACTTTTTCGTTGTTTTTTAATGTTTTGTCTAAGCTTTTAATTCTTGTATAAATTTATGCATTCTACGAAGTAATTTCACCTTTTCTGTGCAGTTAATTACAATTCTAACAAAGGTTGAATCCTGCTTAATACTTTGACATGCTACGTCTAAATGGAAGATGGTTTAAAAGGTGAACGATCTTTCATGTAATAAAAAGTAAATGCAACTCTTTAGGTTTATAGGAACTGCTCGAAATGGCGACTGCGTTTTCAATGCACATTTGATAGCGGCTAAGGAATGACTGTCGTACTATGTCCAAAATTCCTTGTGTGTGCGTGTGTGCGTGCGTGCGTGTGTGTGTGTCGAATAACCTCATATGCTGATATTATTTGGGCAGTTAGTTACGAATCACAACATTTCTTCCCGCATTTAAAAGAAGAAAAAAATTAACTATATGGCGGGAACCCAACCAATGACCTTAGGAACACCAGTTTCCGGTGGTACGTATTGAGCCACCATAACAGCTACAGAAACATTACTAGAGTAGGCTAAATGATACAAGAAGGCAGTTAATCGCTGTTCAGTGTCGAACTGGCAGGTGATAAATTCGAGATTTGAGAGATCTTTGAGGTATTAAATCTTGAACGTCAATAACGTGCTACTAAGACTCGGTAGTTTTAAAAACATTCTAATCCAATAATTTCACCCATCTTGTTTAAATACCAACTTATCAGCATCTGATGCCAATTAGTTTAACACAAGTAACTGCTTTATATCTAGCCGCAGACCGTGCATTGCCTATCCTAACTTGCTTCTACAGTCTCTGAAATTATTTCGATGTAGTTCATTAACACTCTGTTTAATCTTGTATAACTAGTAAACGTTAAGGAATAAACAATAGGTTACTACAGAATATATATCTATAGGCGTATTTAAAACAATCTATTTAGATATTTTGTATCATCAGCCATTTCCGAGATATTCGTTATTGATGGTTGGGAATTTTTTTCACCATTTTGTAATTCCTTTAAAATCCTGTCGACATTCAATTTTTTCTCACGATTATATTGAAATAGTAAGGAATTTTAAGGCCAGACATTTGACCCGTCATTCCGTTTGTATATATAACGAAATGTGTAATAACTATTTATGCATACATTTACTTTGATTTAAATGAATAAGTAGAAACTTACTAAGAGTAATTTTATTCCCATTAATAAACGATAGACAGAGAAAGCCATGTAAATGTAACATCCAGTTTTTGAAATACAATTTACCTGAGAAACTTGCATTATAAAGACCTTTTTGAAGAATATTTGTTGTATTTGTATTTATTTCACCCCAGATATTTAAATCAACGTTTGAGGAACTTGCCTTTCTGTTCAATTGCTTTTTAGTTATTGCCAAAAGGTATAAAATGTACTGTTTAAGGGCAAAACATTTTATTAGACGCTACTATTTTATTAGCGTCAAGGAGGCTTTGTTTTCCGGGAATCGTTAGAACATGCAGTAATCTCTTTTCCCAGTTTTCTGTTTATGCAAAGTACCTGCATGATTTCTCTGAGAGCCTTCCTATTCGTCCAGTGTTCAATAAAGCTGTTAAAAGGCTGTTAAAGAGTGCATCGCTCCATCTACGTGCAGATAAAGTACTTGCGATATTGATTCAGAAGACGCCTTTGAGAAGGCTGCCTCTTGTTGAATAATGAACCACATGCTCGCCATTGTTTGAAGTTGAGATGATGAAGTTTCTGTACGCTGTGTTGATAATTTTGAATATTCGCCTCGCTGTCCTTGTAGGTCGCAAGAATTATTCACAAACTTGCTTTGCCTACTTACCCGAATGTCAGAGATCATTGCATATTCACTCAAGTAAGAAATGGCTTCTTTATAAAACTATAATTTTACTTGATAAGAAATAAAATGGCTTGATACTTTATGCATGCTTATGCATCTGTACATGCTATTGTTGACGTCTATGCAGCTTTTCAAACTGTTATAATAAAACCTATAACTTTTTCTACTACCTATAGTCAAAGTGATTTTTTGCATTCCACCCAGAAATTGATGTCAAGATTTTTTCACGAATATACACCCTTTGGGGAAAGGGGGCACAGACTCAGGAAGCATACATTTTTCTAAGTCTGCATCGTTTCCACCGCCGGTTTACAATGGCATCACGCAACGCGTCTCTTTTACTTCGGCCTACTGAATCCTTTCGTAATTATAATAATGAAAATGTTCACATATTGTGTGTTGTTTCAATGTTTCATGCATATTCACAGAGGGAATGCTTCCTTTTTTGGCACACTATAATATGTGCGAAAAATTGAGTCTCATAATTGACTCATTGAGTCTCGGTTATTAAATGTGCACTGATAGTCCAGCGGTTATAGACAAGTATATGGAGCTAGACCTACAAAGGTTCGAAACCCAGGCATCATTTTGAATTTTTATTGTAGAAATACGAAATGTGTATTACACACATTATAATAGAACTTCAAATTGCTAAGGTTTACTTGATTTTAACGCATAACAACTGAAATACTCTACTGTTTTTAAGCTAACTGAAATAAATGTATTATTTTTATATTAAAATAAAATAAAAATGGACGTTAACTTACTAGGGAGTGTGTAAACTCCCTGCTTCTATTAATGCTCTCAGTGTGTGGGGCATGAATGAGACCAAATGTCTAGTGCAACTTTCACGAGAGGACACTTTGCATATATGCCAGCACATTCATAACAGAGTGAGTGAGTGTGTGGTGTTTTAGGGCCCGTCGACAACAAGGTCATTTGGGCCCGTTCATAACAGATGAATGGGCCCGAGTGTTTACACAACCAATATTAAGGCAATTTTCTAATAACATTGCATTTCTTTTTGTTAACAAGAACATGCTATCTGCAATTTTTTAAATGAGTGTGTTAAAAAATTATTTATCTTTTGCAAAAAAAAAAAAATGCTATTAAAGTAACAATAATAAAAAGAAACGTGCACATCAAAGAGTCCATCCAACTCATGTTGGTCTACTTACAAAACACATACGTTTTACCGCTCGCTGTCATGTATACGGCCAAGCCGCAAGCCATCTTCCTATGTATCGCATAACTTTGAAATGAAGCCAGAGTGACAGCAAAGCGTATGTGAACACAGCGTCATCGAATGCTTCCATCTTTTTTTTTTTTTTTTTTTTTTTTTTTTTTTTTTTTTTGTGAATCGAACTTTGTTTCTGGCAGCAGCTCATTCTTTTTTATAAGGCTGTATGTTTTGAGGCCTCAGAACCGAAAAAAGCCACTTAAGGAAAAACTCTTTCTGTGTGCGTGCGTATGCAACATAAAAACAAAAAGTCAGTTAAATACCAAATTGATATTAAGTTCCAAGTATGCGACACGATTTTCATAAAGATCCCCCAACCGAACTCCACTTTATCAAAAATGGCTCTAACAATTTCGATTAAAGTACTGTACATTTAAGGTTTGTTTATGACTATCCTAATGTTTATCTTGAATTCTCTTGGAGTAGCATGTGAAATCCGCTGCTTTGTGGGTGACGTTTGCATAACTGTAGGTCGTAAGAACAGACAAAATGTTACTAAACAAGAAATTAATATCGAAATAATAATTTCTTCCACACTAGCCGTGTGTAGGCTAAGGTTTGAATGAGTAGAGACAGACTGAAAAATCCAATACCATAGCCGGGATTTTGAGCCACGGATCTCCCGCTCTCCGTGCGGTTGCTCTAAACCACTGAGCTGCTGTGGCCAACATGCCGACATGACATTAAATTATTTACATCAAATTAGCTAAAAACATAGTATGAAGCCTGAGACTTACAGCATAGTAAAGTCGCCAGAAAAGGTGCGTGTCTCATAGCATATGAGAACCCCTAGTAGTCTTCCAAGAAACTTAAGTATCAGTTGGAGACTTTAATGTTATGTCGGCATGTTGACCATAGTAGCTCAGATGGTTAGAGCAACCGCACGGACAGCGGGAGATCCGTGTTTCAAATCCCGGCTATGGCAGTGAATTTTTCCGTCTGGCTGTACTCATTCATGAAATTAATATCTGATAAAGCACATCATTTATGGCAAACAACATGTTTATGGAGATAACCATTTTCGAGATATTCTTTGTTATTGGTTTGAATTTTGAGGTACTTAACTTTTCTCAAACAGGAAGTCTTTATTTGTTACATTGAAATTTTATTGTTTTATAAACGCTGTTTTGCTGCTATAGTTCTCAGTGTCCTATTCTATATTGGGGTGAAAGACAGCTTAATTTTGTTCAAAGGCCTCTTTATCAGACTTGAGGTCCTTTTACGTGCCGTAAATCTACGACACAAGACCATCGGATATACTTCGCTTCCGTTGGAAGTCATGCTAAGGATTTTTACTCACGAAAAAGTCATAGTTCTCAGTGTCCTATTCTATATTGGGGTGAAAGACAGCTTAATTTTGCTCAAAGGTCTCTTTATCAGACTTGAGGTCCTTTTGCGTGCCGTAAATCTACGACACAAGACCATCGGATATACTTCGCTTCCGTTGGAAGTCATGCTAAGAATTTTTACTCACGAAAAAGTCATAGTTCTCAGTGTCCTATTCTATATTGGGGTGAAAGACAGCTTAATTTTGTTCAAAGGCCTCTTTATCAGACTTGAGGTCCTTTTACGTGCCGTAAATCTACGACACAAGACCATCGGATATACTTCGCTTCCGTTGGAAGTCATGCTAAGGATTTTTACTCACGAAAAAGTCATAGTTCTCAGTGCCCTATTCTATATTGGGGTGAAAAACAGCTTAATTTTGCTCAAAGGTCTCTTTATCAGACTTGAGGTCGTTTTGCGTGCCGTAAATCTACGACACAAGACCATCGGATATACTTCGCTTCCGTTGGAAGTCATGCTAAGGATTTTTACTCACGAAAAAGTCATAGTTCTCAGTGTCCTATTCTATATTGGGGTGAAAGACAGCTTAATTTTGCTCAAAGGTCTCTTTATCAGACTTGAGGTCCTTTTGCGTGCCGTAAATCTACGACACAAGACCATCGGATATACTTCGCTTCCGTTGGAAGTCATGCTAAGGATTTTTACCCCCGAAAAAGTCATAGTTCTCAGTGCCCTATTCTATATTGGGGTGAAAAACAGCTTAATTTTGCTCAAAGGTCTCTTTATCAGACTTGAGGTCCTTTTGCGTGCCGTAAATCTACGACACAAGACCATCGGATATACTTCGCTTCCGTTGGAAGTCATGCTAAGGATTTTTACTCCCGAAAAAGTCATAGTTCTCAGTGCCCTATTCTATATTGGGGTGAAAAACAGCTTAATTTTGCTCAAAGGCCTCTTTATCATACTTGAGGTCCTTTTACGTGCCGTAAATCTACGACACGACCATCGGCTATACTTCGCTTCCGTTGGAAGTCATGCTAAGGATTTTTACCCCCGAAAAAGTCCATCGCCCTCGCCAGGTTTGAACCCACGACCTCGGGAACCAGAGGATACCACGCTACTCGGTCAGGATGAGTTACCTGGATAAGGTTTTCCCTTATCCTGGAAGACGAATGTTGGGTAACTCTAAGCGCCATGGACCCTGGGCCTCTTTGAGCATCATTTCACCCATTCCATTCATCGTCCGATATGACATAAAAAAGTTAAATGACGTAAATTAACAAAAAAAAAAAAAAAAAACAAAAAAAAAAAAAAACATATATGCTCCGACCATACAAAGAAAATGGATAGCGACCAGCTCTTAAGGAGTTTCAACTGTCGCTTAAGCTTACTGTATGCCCCTAGTACTCCAAAGAAATATAGTAAAACCATTCTTGCAAAAGCATTTTTAAGAATATTCTGTACTAGACTGAATACAGAAAGTCTTGTGAATTATGCACCCATGCTAGTCTTACAAAGAGAACAGAATTTCAAAGCCATTACGTAGTGATATTAGTTTTAAACGGTTTCTGTGTCGATTAACATGAAGTAGATGGAGGAACAAGCATTTGTAAGCATGGTTTATAATTGAATTGATTAATTTATGCGAGTGCAACTAATCAGGTTTTTTCTAATCGATTCCTATTAAATAAACGTTTGCTTATTACGCTCTAGGTACAAGAAGAACATTCTGACTGAATTTTCTATAATCATAGTTCTTAATTGTGTAACAGATAAAAAGCTATACGGCATATTGATAGAAAATTAGATATATATTCTGTTCTTTATATCAATACATGAAACACATGACATTTTAATCAAGAGTACTAATCAACTATAGGGGAAATAATTTAATATATACATTTTACAATAACAAATTTATTTGATTTGAATTCTTTTTATACACATACACGCACAAACATCCTGGGCGTGAACCATTTAAAGTATTGTTGTTTGGGTTTCACGGGGACCTCAAAACGCCTATCTCCGTCATTTATATAGGATTGGAATTTCATTACGGAGGGTATTTGGTACGTAGGCCACCATGCTGAGCCTATTGTTCCTATGCCCCCAAGTGGGGGCACCCCCGGGAGGAAGGATGAGGTGAAGGAGACAGAGGGCGGCCGACCCAAGGAGCCACGACAATACAGAGGGCAGGGTCCCTACAGTTTACATGGATAGAGACCTGCCCCGACAGGCCAGGACAACGAACTCGTTGCCCGCCTCGGTAGCGTGGTGGTACCATATCTGCCTCACGCTCAAGAGGTCCCGAATTCGAATCTCGGTCAGGGTGAGTTACCTGGGTTTTCCCTTATCCTGAAATACGAATGTCGGATAACTCTAAGCTCTATGGACCTCGGACTCATTTGAGCATCATTTCACCCATTCCATTCATCGTCCGATATGACTTAACGTCGGAGGACGTAAATTAATAATAAAAAAAACCGAACTCGTTCCCCTGCAGCGAGACGGCAACGAGCCCTAATGGCGCCAAGTCAGGCGATCCGAGCCCCAAAGGTCCCTGACTTGTGGTCCCGAAATGGCCCCAGCAGAGGAGCGGAGACCGGCAACCGACCTACCGGAGGAGGAAGTAATTTTCCTCAGAACATATCATCCTGCCATGCACCGCCGGGACATCCGCCGACACTTCTACTCTGAAAGAGACCACCAGATGAGAGATGATATGAAATTATAATGGAGATGAAATGGAGGGAGAGGAAATTCGGAGGATGTAATTAACCTACCCAACATTCGCCTAGCGACCCGGGAAAACCTCCGAAAAAACTCATGGGTCAGGTAGATCGGCGACGGGAATCGAACCTGGGCCTCCCGAATGCGAGCCATAGACAAAACCGCCTGAGCCATCCCGCTTGGTCATTTATATCGGAATCTTTTTTATAGAACACAATATTTCCTCTACCCTTTTAAATTCGTGGCAGAGAAATTGAAAGCTCCGGTCGCTCTCATAATTACTACTCAGTATGCTGACTTCTGGAGAAATTACTCGGATAGAAATGGAATAGGCATCTAAAAAAGGATTCATCATTGTAACTGCACATTAACACAGAATCCTGAATTTTGAAAAGGAAAGTGTGTTAAGAGTGTTAATTATTTATTTGTTGTATATCAGAATCAATCGTTATAAGTTGGCAAAACAAAGGCAAGAAACCCTTCCAAATTAAAGTATAGGTAGTCATTGCCTTTTAATTTAGAAATTATGTATTTCGGAGATGCAAGAATGCCAAGGGGAAATAAATTAAGGATTTTAAAAGGAAGCAAGGAGTCATTTTGGATATACAAATATCCAACAATATAAGTAACCTATGAGGGAATATCTTCATTAACGCTTTATTGAGTATAAATGAGTTACGTATATTCTGAACGTATTTTGTGAGCTTTTGTAAAGAGTCGTTTGGAAAGATCTAGAATTAGATCTCCTCTCTCAATTTTAATTGATGGTGGAACAACTTCATCCTCTTCCAGTAAGAACGTCACCACTTACTGTTTGAGTAAAGCAGGATTTCTGTGCGAAATGCATAATTTTCCCACACTTTTAAGAATAAGCAGAAAGTTTTTATATACTTCGTAAGACACACTTAAATGAGCAGTTTTGCCTTCCCGTTTGTACTTATTTATGCTTATTTCGCAGGAAAACGATTTTGTTTACCTCGTTTACGGTGTTTAATTAAAACGGCATATTTTACCCAAAAATGTAAATTTAAAAGTGCATCTTTGACATTTAATCCGTGATTTTTCAGAGATTCGCTACTTTTATCAGCTAAATGCGTAAGGAAGAAATACTAGGGAATAGCCAGGTATTGTGAAGTAATACTGCAAGGGCAAAAGTTCTTGCTGCAGTAACTTTTCTTACAGTTATCGCCGCTGTGATATAAACAGGGATGGTGATCACCCGAGTTCCAAGTTGCAGTGTGTTGTCCAGCGGTCATTAGTCCAGTAAGTAAAGTGTGCATTACCGCTCTATGTTCAGTTGCGGAATGCCTACCGCAAGAACCTTTCAATAACACACTAATGTTTAGTAAAGATGGCAGTGTCTTATTTTGTTCGATGAGTGAAAAGAATGTCTTCTGCGAAGAAAAAAAAAAGTGACGTTCAGCTGCTAATACCACGCGGCATAAGAAGGGGTTTAAGAATAAATCTTAAGCTAAATCAGGAACTGATTAAAGGCAATGTTGCTAAACAATCGAGTTTTAGTGATGCACTGTCCAAAGACTTGTGCTTAGCGTTAGTGGGTTCGACATTCCGGTGTATAAATTATAGTGTTTATAAAGTCACCACTTAGAATTAAAAAATTCCGTGACTTTCTTCCAAATTTATTTTTGCCGCCTATGGGGAAGTGGTTGGAGGTGTTATACCTGGCAGAATATATCAGTAGGAGAAATTTGTGCAGTATCGGCCGGGTTAAGTTTTTTGACGTAACTCATTAACTGTGGTGGTTAATCGAATTTACTATTGTCTTACCTCAAGACATGTTCTATAGATAGTATAATGTAATAATTTTAATTTTTTATATATAGTGCTTTGTTACATCGAAAGTAAAAAAAGCTAGAATTATAAAGCTTGTAGAAAGTGTCTTGCAGTATCGGCCACTGCCTTTTCTGTTACAATATAGATTGTCAGTGATACATTGCACTGCCACATATACAACAATAGTAGAATATAAAAGCATGGGAACTTATGGTTTCCAGAGATCGCAAATATAGCGCTGCTATAGGCCTCAGAATATCTTCCGTGCGCTAAGTGTTACACTAACAATCATCAAGCACTCAAGAACAAAGAAGTGAAGAGAGGAAGAAAATATCCGACAATAGTGCACGTGGATGCACAAGCTTGCTACTGCTTACTGGAAACTTCTGCCACATGGAGGCGAAAAGGGAAATCACACTAGTGGCTGGTACTGTATGCCGACCGAAACTGCACGACTCTCCCCTATAGTGAAAACTATTTTGAATTCCATAAGTGCAGAAAATGCAGTCAGTATTGGCTCAGCACAAGAATACCTACATCAAGAAAATATGCAGTACATCTCTAATTATAGCTCCAAATACCTAAAATTTTAAAGCAGTTGGAAGCTCGAAATAATTCCTTCGAGCATTTACTTTCTCTGTCAGACGAAATTTTAGTAACATGGCGTCAGAAATACACGGGGCTGCAAAAATTGCTTTTATCAAACTCACTCAGGTGGCACACAAAAATTCCTGTTACAAAACACTATCCAAGTTCCAAAACGTTTTCTGGCGAAAAACACCTATTAAAGAGAAATTCAATAAAACAATGTGGTGCTTTTCTTATGCGATGCCAACTAATTTTGTCACCATACAAATTAATTTTTACTGATAGACGCAGGAGTTTTAAGCTGGCAAATGCCACGTTGACCCTTGTGTTCCACAAGTCTTCAGTAAGGTGAGATTTCTGTGAAACTATTTATCACATTTGAGTCTATTCGTTTTTGCTTAATTTGGTGCTTATTTTTTCCTCTTTCGTTCTTAATTTACTATTTAATCGTGCTTAGAAAGGCAGGTTTTGAGTATGAGTAACTACTTTAGATAATACCAGCTGGAGAGCTACGTCAGAATTTGGCTTATCTTTACGCCAGCATAATTCTGTAGATTCATGTATTTATCTTCTGCGGGCTGTGACGAATTAAGCAAGAAAGTTCCCTCCTACTCCGCAAAGATTTTCGTAAGCTTTAAAGTGGAGCAGCCTATAACTATTAAAGCCTTAGGTCGTAATCTGCCTTCGTAATCCCACTTGGGATAAGATACTCTCTACCAATCAAGAGATACATTATCTCTCGGAATAGAGAGCTTCGTCGCAATCGATCCTCAGCTCTGCTGGAGCTCCGAAGCTTAGTCCTTAATTCTTAATAAAGATTGACTTTTCTTGAGACCGTATTTGATAATTGTTCTTTCACACTAGCCTTGTGTATGGCAAAAGTTGCAGAGGTGAATTCAAACTAAGAGAAGGCATCTGTGAAAATGCTGAAATCCAGAGTTACATCACAACTGTTCGGAATTATGTTATTAAGTGGGCTAAAGGGAATCTAGTTAAGCTTCCAAATTTCAACCTTATATCTTTAACAGTTTTTTCAAAAAAGTTATGGCTTTTTACACTGTGATTTCTGTATGTTGAATAAAACGTCCCAATTCTTATAGTTTTTCTTTAAACAAATTAAGTTTTAGATTTGGTTTTCTTTAAACAACAGTTTATAAAAGTTGGTATACTCAATAATGTGTGTCAAGTAAAAAAATATATGCGTGTGTATATTAAATTTTGGTTAATTTTTTACGTTTAAAATTCAATAATAAATAAATTATTCAATATACAGCTGAAATAATACAAGCCTTTTATTAAACATTTGTTTAGGAATATGTATGCAAAGTTTCAAATAAATCCAGTGTAATTTGCAATTTCTAGAGCGTCTTGACCATACAAAAATATTGAAAGCGGAGAAAAGCGAATTTGAAGTTTTAAATAGAAGTTACGTTAGTTTGTGTGCTTCAAAAATTATTGTGGCATATAAAGGTTCATTAGCTACTTCAGTTTCTTTCTCATGTAATTTGGTTTCTTCAGTTCTTTCCTTATGAATCTTCTGTGTACAATAGCTTTTACCAAAAGAAATAATTATTGTATGATACTTTACAAAATTGCTTATGCTCGTTTGGCTATACTTAATGGTCCTGGAAGAGAACTTTTAATGAATATTAAGGATTTTTCTTGAATTGGTGTCAGTTTCCTGTTTTCAGTATCAATAATTATTAAGTTGTTTTATATACAGCCCTAATAATACAAAATGTTATAGAACAGCTATCTAGGAATGCATATATATGCCAAACTTAAAGAAATTAATTGAAAACTTCAATGTCAAGCCTTTTTATAATTAAAAATGCTAGAAATTAGACACACAGAAAAATCTAGTTAAAATGTTTAAATGTAAACAAACTAATCTTTAGTTTTATTGTCCTCCTGCACTATATGAAGGCTCCGCAGCTAGTTTATTATCTTCTTATTTTAATGTGGTCACTTTTAATTACGTCCTTGCTTTTTTTATGTGATTAATGAACTTTGGGCACTCAGTTTTAGCCTTCGCCTTTGTATTCCTAACACCACTGATTTGCTTGCTCACAGGGCTTACATTACTTGCGGTAAAGTTTTTCCCTAACATTTAGAGTAGCTTTATAACCCATACCAGATTCACTAACAACTGCAATCACTGCAATTTGTAAACCCCATGATTTCATTAAATTCTGCCACCAAACCACCAAATCCACAGTTCATACAGCTAAAACTATTAAATAATCAACAATGTTAAGTGGAGTTTTATTCTATTCTGAATTGTCTTTATTATACGCACACGCACACACACATACGTACACACACACCAAAAATGAAAGAAAGAAAAAGAAAAAAAGAAGTTAAAGAAGCTGATGATGAAGACTCTATATTCAAAATATACACGGATGAAAGCAAAATAGGAGAGCAAGTGGGTGCAGCAGTTGTAATATTCAAACAAGGGACTTCAATTCGAGAGTTAAAATACAAGCTAGATAGAAGATGTACTAATAATCAGGCAGAACAACTGGCCATATTGAAAGCGCTGCAAGAACTTCAAAACTTTAACAACACACCGGAGGAAGAGAAGACTGTAGCGATATATTCAGACAGTACAGTAACCCTAGCCATTCTGCGTAATAATAATAAACATAACTCCATAGCAGAGAAAACCCTTAATATATGTAAAGCCTTACAAAGACAAAAATGGAGAATACATTTCAGTTGGGTGAAAGCCCATGTAGGTATATGTGGAAATGAGTTAGCAGACAAACCAGCGAAATCCGCTGCTCTAGATGGAGATCTGCTCAATAGCTACAGTTTGATACCTAAATCTGCAATTATTTCTGAAATAGAAGAAACAGGACATCAGGTCTGGCAGAATAGGTGGAATGCCACGGACAAAGGGGCACTCAGCAAATTATTCTTTCCAACAATAAAAGATAGACTGAAGAGAAAGCTTCCTTTAACACCAATTTTCACAGCAATAATTTCCGGCCACGGAAAAACCAAAGCTTATTTACACCGATTCCATATAGTAGACGATCCAAAATGCACATGTAACAGCTCCCAACAAACCGTAAACCATTTAATATACGAATGTGTAGACAAAAGTCAACAAAAAGCCAAGCTAATTCAAGATGTAACTCTAAATGGAAGCAAGTGGCCAGTAACCAACGAGAGTCTTGTAAAACACCACTTAAGAGCATTCTGTAAATACATAAATTCAATTAACCTGTAAAGATATGTAAATATGTATAACTTGTGAAATCAACTGCTAAAAGATGTAATATTAACATGTAAATATGTACAATTTGTAAAATCAAAGTGTTGGAAAAATGTAATGTAATGCATGTAATACTACTATGTAGTGGGGCATGCTGATTGTTATCAATAAAGAAAACACACACACGCACACGCACACGCACAGGCGCACGCGCACGCTCACGCTCACACACACAAGCATGTGGTGGCAGTTGCTTACAAGAAAAGTAGCTTTCACAAACATCCAGGAGATGTCTCTGCACATTATCACAAAGCATTAAAATCCAACCGCGTGGTTTAAACGTGAGAATTCCACCAATTTCGTTGCAACAAGCTATTGACACGCCTACCTACACACACATTTAGATCGTCACGTAGAGATATTTAAGTGGCGCAAGGAGGTAACTGACGGCACACACTCCAACTTCAATGTTTCAACGTAATTTCAGGGTAGAAAACAGAAAATACTACTTTTTGTCATTTTTGACGATTTTCCATAAGTTAGAATCAAACTAAATTGGATCTTCGGCTCCCTGTGCAACTTGAACTACCTTGGTAACTATCCAAACAGTTTTATTTGATTCAAGTATTTCGCTAAATCTTCAAGTCAACCTCAAACCCTCTAACTATGCCTCAATTGTGGCTTGCAGTGTTGCAAATGCTTTTAGTTTCCGGGCTTTATTGATTAAGCGTAATTAGAGTCAATTTGTAATTGTGTTAGACATTTTTCTCTTGCTACTTATGTCAATGAATGTGTAAGGTGAATACTTTTTGCTACTTTGCTTAAATCTTACCCATACGTATCAGGGTACGATTTTATGAACTTAACACAATAATTAGTACGGTACAGTCCTTTTGCTGCAGAAATTTGTGGGAGGGGAGACAAACAGAAACAAAGACACATTAAAATTCATGCGTTTTTATAGATACTGTTCCCCGCACGCCTTGATGTCTACCACCTCTATGTTCTAGTTTGAGACAACTATATCAGTGGTGCCCAACCTTAGGAGAAAGAGGGAAGGGCCAATTTATTTTCACCTATTGTTCAGCTAACTACAACGCATTCGTGGGATTTAAAAACAAACCTTTCCAATGCCTGGTTACTACCTGGCACAGTGACCAAGCGTATTTACATTGACTGACAGCGCTGCATTCGTTTATCTGTTTACTAGAACAGTGAAATACTGATATCATGGCGTATAGTAAGTAACGCAACACAAATGGAACTTACAGGAGCTGCTGAAAGGTTTGGCAATTAATTATTATATGCAAGAGCAATTGCATGAGTATATACCTAATAGTAAAATATAACCATAATGATGGCAAAGGTAGTAATTATATACCCATGTAATCTTCATTCTAATATTTTTTCAAGAAGTGAAAATAAGGCTTAGTATTTTGTACCTTTTGCAGTTTCCATGATGGGGAAAAAGAAAGAAAGAAAAGCAAATGAATTAGTTATTACACTTTTGTTATTTTTTTTATTATTTTTTATTTTTTTCATTTTACGTCCTCCAACGTTAAGTCATATCGGACGATGAATGCAATGGGTGGAATGATGCTCAAATGAGCCCAGGGTCCATAGAGCTTAGTTACCCGACATTCGTCTTTCAGGATAAGGGAAAATCCCGGAAAAAACCTTATCCAGGTAACTCATCCTGACCGAGATTCGAACTCGGTACCTCTTGAACGTGAGACAGATACGTTACCACCACGCTATGGAGGCGGGCCCTTTTTTTAATAAATCACTTGTCAACTATAAGAAGTTCATGGTAATATAACTAATTTTCTTGTGTGATCAACCTGTACAACAACAGTAATTCTCAAAAAGGTAATTTATTCAAATGACAGAGGCGTAATTTCATACCTTTCATCAGCAATGTCTTGTCACTGAACGATGCTGCACTGTCATTATAAAATCATCAACCTCAACTTTTTGATCCAATAATCATCAGCAATTCTTTTAGTCTTTTCAGTGGCAAAACTTCAAGGATATCTCTCACGCTTGTCGATGAATAAAACTGCCGTCATTATGACTTGATGGCAACTACTGTATCTGCAGTGAGTGTGCTTCAACTGATAGGGCTCTTCCTCGATGTAAGGACGTGAACATCATAGCTGTTGCTCGAAGTTTCCGATACGCCTCGTGGCTTTGCAAGGTACAGTTTGATAAAAAAGTTTTACATGACAGACATGAGCTGCTCCACGTTGAGAGCTGGTATTTTCCAAGAAGCAGGTAGCAAGTAGCAAATTACGCATACGCCTTATCCTCTTAGTACTCTGAACATATGTAAAACGCTGGGGTTTATTTCACTTCAGCAAAAACATGCCGATGTAATCTATTTCCGGCTATTTTAAAGGCTAAAGTAATTTATTCTTAATTTGAATTCACTGCATTGCTGAAGCTTCACAGGTATGATTCTGAGTACCTACTGGTACCTACATACCTTTACAGTTGAATTTATTTCCTTCTCACTCTCCCTCTCTCTTTGACCACATGCTGAAACTAAATAAAACACCTATAAGAAGTACATTTGTGAACCTGTTATATTAAAGCATACCTTTCTGGTTTTTGTTCTGCATTTCTCTTAAAAGTAAAGCCCTTAGGACTACAATACCTGATCTATCTACGTAATATCAGAATTATGTTATATTTAGAGCTCAAATTCCTGGTCATGGAGTCTTTAAAATAAAATAGAAGCTATGGGAGTACGAAGCTACTTTCGGGTGTAATAGCCATATACAGAATGTCCCGAAATTGGACCGACTAACTCTGGGAGCTAATAGATTTTAAACACTGTGTTAGGGATACCCATCTGTGAAAATTGGTCAAAAAGTGCAAAACATGAGAATGCTTTTGGCATAATTAAATAGAGTAATCCGCATACTTCAATTTTCTATTATTTTGAATGCCATACAACCCTTTAAAATTGTGGCATATGACTATTTAAGTGGTCACTGTAAGTGGACACTGCTTGTGTTTTTTTTTTTTTTTAATTTTCAGCGCTGTTTAGAACATAAATTGCTCCATACGATGCAGCTTTCAAACTAGAAGCTTGGAAATTTTTGTGTTTGAATAAAATCAGTACCAAAGGAAATTGATGATTTTTTTATGTCACCAATGTTTGTGCAATTAAATAGCAAAGCACATATTTCACAAGCAAATATTAAATATTAATAAAAGGAGATGATGATAATGATGATATATATATATATAAGGGCGCTCCACCACGGCGCTCATCAGCGCCCTTTAAAAAACTAGTCATGGCAAAAGCCAGATATAAAACTTTCTAAAAACTATAAAAGTGTAACAAAACCTATTAAAAATACACGTACATAAATAACATCAATCAAAACCTACCAAAAATTTCGTTCACTAAATCCTAAACTCTGAACTAGACAAGAATCTAAAAACCTTCTCCACGGGTCTCCACGCACGGTCTACCCTTGGGTGGGCCTGTTGACCATCTCCCTCAACCACGAAGGGGAGCCCACACGAGGGAGACTGTTGGCTCGGGACCCCGGGTGCGCCAAACCCGTACCTACCGAAGTAGGCCCCTGGGGGGGTTAATAAAAGGAGAATTGAATAATTTTTTATCCTAAACCAAGGGTTAGATTAAAATTTCATCTCCTCAAGTTACTAATACTTTATTTATGAGTATAACCGCGAAGTAGTATTTTTCTAAAACTAAAATTGCATCATGTGGAACAGTTTAATTAAATGACAATCCCCCCAGGGGGACAATCAACACTATAAATATATTATCACAAGAACTATTTTGTACAAAGGTCTGAAAATTGGTCTGTGAACTATTGTTAATACTACAATAATTGTGTTAAAGTTTCAAGTCAATCCAAGCAAAATTGTAAAATTTTAGGATTTTCACAGATGGGTATCCTTAAGGAAAGTCTTTTGCTGCGTTGCTTCAAGACGAGTTAATGTCAAAGCAAATGTTGTAACACACGCCCATTACTATTAACACAGAGTGCATAGGCAGGCTTGAAATGCACCTGCAGTCCCTTTCCTCACTTGGTAGAATAGCATAAATGGTATTCTTTTCTTTTTCGAATTCCCCAAGAGAATAAACAAACTCTTTAGCATAGCTATGCAATGTAACACGTCGACCGGAAGTTGATTTTGTCTTGGTCGATGAATTCTCGGTCTACCTCTACCAACTCTTGTTTCCATACTATGTATTTGACAAAGTAGGTTAACAAGAAACCGAACGCCCAAGCGCGCTGTTTCCTGCACTCGACTAGAAATAACTGAACCGAGGAGTACACGATTCACCACTCCAGCCTCTGTAGTGTGATGGTATTGCCATTCAAGAGGTTAGTAACCGCAAGCCCAAAAGCAACTAGACTGTGGTAATTATTACCATAAACGGTAAAACACTGTAACTTTAGACAAAGGTAGCAGACATGATTTAATATACCTACCAATCCTATGACAACTCCAGGTCATAGTCTGAAGTTATATACATCCCCCACCCAATGAGAACACGCTTTAAGAATACCTATGACTGAAAATTTGAAATCCTGAACTAAAAACACCAGCTTTTTAAGATTTATACCACACATGTAACTTAATGCAAATATGGTCCGGTCAATATGTTGTCAATTTCACTTTGTTAGTTCGGAAAAATATTGTAAAATTTATTTATTCTTGATTACGTCAACTAAAAAAATCCCTTGTGACAAAATAACTTATATTTTGATCTAATATTTTAACAGCAGGTTCCCAATTCATCTTAGGTTTCTCTGTGTCTCAATAACTTTAGGCTCCAGAAATTTTTAAAGCTATGAATATGGCTTTTTTTGCCCAAAAGTTCAAATTTTTTAGTTTTGAGGTAAAGAAAGTGTACTTAAATGCATCTCACAATAAACAGAGGGCAATTTCTATTCACTGTATCTCTATGAACGTGTGTAACAAGTTTCATTAGTCTAACACCAAAACTGTGATGCAAGGAGCATTTTAAATTTTGAAAAATGCTGAAATTTTCAATAGCGAGAAAACAAGGATAACGATTTGAAATTCATATCTAACACTATCATTCACGTAACTTTCTAACTAGATTAGGGCATTTAAAAATGGCTTGCAGTTGCTATCTAAGCATTCTTTGGATTCAGGAAGGCTTACACTATTTTATAGACTAAAATGAGGAAAAGGCGATGTTTTGAAAATGTTCATGAAATTTCAGTCATACGTATCCTTAAGTTGTTGATGTATTTTAAGATAAAGACCGTCCGTTTTAGTCAAATTGACTAAAAATAGTGTTGCTCTGAATTCATTCATCCTTTAATTAACTAGCGCTTCCCTTTAATTAATTAGCGTTATTTTGTAACCATTAATGCACAAAGTGGGATAGCGCTGTAATAACGTTTGAGGCTCGCACTTGGGAGGTCCCGAGTTCGAGTTTGTTGACTGTCCACTTTTTACTTTGGTGTTTTCGTGGTTTTACGTGTTCGGGGTGGTTTCGTGGCGAATGACAGTGCCAGTCAGATGGCGCAGATACTTGATTACAGGAAAGAGTACTCTCCACGAACGTTTGAGGGTTTCTTGGTCGATGTGTCATTCATTTCTCTCTAGGCAGTTCCAGCAGTGGGACGGGTCCTTGAGCCTGGAACTGGTGGGATTTCTGCACGTCTGTGGCCTGCGTGAGTCGGCTTGGTCCATCCCTTCCTTCTGGAGGAGAGGAAAATGCATATTGCAGTGCTCGAGGTGCTCCCCGTCGTTCCATTACACATCTGACCTTTTATGTCATCATCTGATTGAGCAGAGAGCTTTTGGAACACCCAATACATGTACTACTGTGTTTATTTCCAGGAAGCATGAGCTTTAAAGGACAGTTGTTTTAACTTATGTCGTATAGAAAGTGGGGAAAGTATTGAATTGTACCCAAAAATTCCATACAGAGATTGCCCCGCAAATACGTGTTTTGGGCACCCTTAATTTAAAGGAAATCATAAAGAACATGGTCAATCTATGTTTTCTTTTTTAATTTACGTCCTCTAACGTTATCATATTGGACGGTGAATGAAATAGATGAAATGATGCTCAAATGAGCCCAGGGTCCATGGTCCATAGAGTTAATCGACATCCGATTTTAGGATAAGGGAAAACCCTGGTAAAAACATTATCCAGGTAACTTGCCCTGACCGAGATGCGAACTCTGGACCTCTTGAACTTGAGACTGACCCTCTACCATCTACACACCAAGGCGGGCTCTGTGTGTGCGTGTGTGCGCGCATGCGTGCGTGTGCACGCGGGTTCAATAACTCAAAAACGAAAATTCCATTTAATACCTACCAGACTTCCAAGAATGCGTCACAAAAATTTTCAAGTAAATGTCCCATCCCAAACTACCCTCTATTTGGAATATTTTTTCAAAAATGTTGATTTTATCAAAACTGTTTCTCACAATTTATATTAAAATGCCATATATGTAACATATTTTCATGACAAACAATGATACGTACATCTTGAATTTTCTGGGAATTTTCTCGGAAGTCATCTTCATTCTGGATGATTTTACATAACTAATAAACAGAGAGAGAGAGAGAGAGAGAGAGAGAGAGAGAGAGAGAGAGAGAGAGAGAGAGAGAGAGAGAGAGAGAGAGAGAGAGAGAGAGAGAGAGAGAGAGAGAGAGAGAGAGAGAGAGAGAGAGAGAGAGAGAGAGAGAGAGAGAGAGAGAGAGAGAGAGAGAGAGAGAGAGAGAGAGAGAGAGATGTCTACCACACAACAAATGTGGAGCTCGTTAAAACAGACAGCTTGTCAAATACTTTTGAGTTAAGCATTTTTGAGATGTTCCTTAATACTTGTTGAAAATCTCCAATACTCACTTTTGTAAAATGGGGAAGTCGTTATTCATCTTTTTATCTCTTGGCCAAGCAAAGAGAATTGTAAATTGTAAAGTCATCACATAGCGACTAACTCTGTAAAAATTGAATATTCCCTAAGCCCTACTGCATTCGTGTATTCCCCTGGGATCTTCAGTAAGATAATTTCTGTAAATGTTTACCTCTATCATGACAAAGTAAACAGATGAATATCTAAGGTTTGTGTAATACATAAGCTGCTTTTTTTGTCCTAGGCATGCAAAGTGCATGGCATGTTTTGAGTATTCATATAGCGAACAGCTCTTAAGAGATTTGACTATAATCAAACACAATTTATTCTTCTATTGCTCTTCTACTATAAGGAAGTATGTAAGACAAGCATTTAAGGGGACGGACGCACGAAAATTCTATCTGCTCAGATTTTGCACTTGGCATCACATTTTTATCCCCATCAATTCAGTAGCTACATTAAAAAACAACACTTCTCTAAAAATTGTAATGTGTTCAATGTTGTTTCACCTAAGAGCTTTAGAGTATGTATCTCATTCCATGGTGTACACTAACCACATCAGTGTATGCCATCCATCAATACAGCTATCGCTTTATACAATACAGAAAACTGGCGTGCAAATATAACCAACACCAACTCCAATACTCAGACCATAATAGAGATTTCAAGATGGCGAACGTCGAAGCCCAGTGACTCTGGTTATGCAAAATTAGAAACTATACACAATGGACATAATATAATCCTATTAAGAAGCAGCAAGATAACTCCTAAGCATTTATCACTTTACACTTTCAACCAAAACGTGTAATAACAAATAAAAAGTAGCATGACAAATTCTAAACGTTTATCACATACTGGCTCGACCAGTAGGTGCTATGCATTTTCCACCTTATACTTCCAATAAAAATTTAACTTATAAGGCATGACAACTTTTCCACCTTATACTTCCAATAAAAACTTAACTTATAAGGCATGACAACTAATAAGCATTTAACACTTTACACAATAAAAGCATAGAGGAAAACCTTATTAAATGGAACAAAAGTTAACTTATTCTTGAACACAACAGAAACGGTAAAACCAAGAACACATGCACAAGAAAAGAAAGAAAGAAGACCTTGTTTGTGTACCTAATTGTTCACGAATATGTTTGCCAGCACTTTCACACACTTCTTCACTTTCACAAGTAAAGACTCATCTATATTATTAATTTTTGTGTGTCCTAAGCCAGGAGTACTTGTACTATCTTTGTTAAAAATTGCCATAGATACACGGGATGTGATAATGCCACTACATTAGTTTTTCTTATTGTTTCATATGCTCCCGGGTATGCATATGAAATGTTTGCAACCCATGTCAAAACATCTGGAGAACATTTAACCTGACTAGCATAGCCTAGCTCCAGCTGTTCTAAAGCAAACTTTATCTTACAGGACTGTATCATCCTCTGTAGCAAGTAATAAAGTTTCTTTTATATTGTTTACGTAGTAACATTTTCTGGTAAGGACATACTGCTTATACTATAATATCTAAGAGAACTCAACAGATTGTCCAGTTTACTCCAATTATCACATTTGAAGGTGTCGGTTCCCTCATATTGCAAGATCCATCTAACATTTTCCACTGCTAGGCTCATTGCAAAACATACTCGCTTCTAGGTTATGAAATACTTTGAAACTCAGATTAAATGAAGG
Organism: Mantis religiosa; assembly: GCA_030765055.1. Classification (NCBI taxonomy): domain Eukaryota; kingdom Metazoa; phylum Arthropoda; class Insecta; order Mantodea; family Mantidae; genus Mantis; species Mantis religiosa. The sequence continues at coordinate 250,016 of JAUKNK010000203.1, forward strand.
AACATCAGTGAAGCTGGAATCTTAAATGTTATTGAAAAGAACAAAACTAATCATCTTTAATGAATATGAATGGGTTAAAATCTTTCCTTACCACTTCCGTTTTTAAGGACTCAAAACTGTCAATAACATCTTGTGTACACCAATTATTAACATTCTCTTCACTCTCTGCAAAAAGTTTTGCATGCGTTTTTCAGGATTTCCTCTTTTCTGGTTGATTCTTAAAAATTGTGGGGTAGGCATCATCAGTTAATTTTGGTACTTTTCGAGGGACACGCATTGGTTCACTACTATTTACTGGAAAAATGTCTTCGTTAACCACAAAGTGCTGTTGAAAACGATGAATACAAAGTACAGTTTTGTAATTTACTTCAAAATCTTTATGATGTATGTTCCTGATCCACTTATCCCATAAGGATTTTTCTTTAGGAAATTTAAATATTGTCGTATGAGGTGCACTACCATAATTAGATTTGCAGCCAGGAACACAAGAACGACCCCTTTCGACAATATTTCACACTATACGTTTACATAAACTTTATAACTTAATGTTATGTTAAAAACTCACTATAAACTAACTCGTTAGTCACTAACGCCCTTTTCCTACAATCGATTGTCGTATTATTGGAGTTGCTGTTGATATGAGGCTCTGTCATGCCGCCGTCATTATTGTTGAGCCATCCACACTCAAAGAAAAATACCGGCCACGGCCTTCTCTCGTTACAATTTACGAATATCATCTGGAAAGGAAAATAACCGACAAAACAACTGCATTTTTATTGTTTTTATTATTCTTTTGTGGCAATTAATAGCGACAGCAAGCTGTTGGTTTAATGCTTCCAGTTGGTAGTCTGAGAGCGATCTGTTCATAATGGAAAATTAAGGCAGGTTTGCAAACAAACACAGAAAACAACGTTGAAGTATTCCGATATATAAAACAAGTGCTTCTACTGTTACCTTCAGCACTTCGTGCTTTATTTTGAATTGCTGAGTAATAACAGTTTCAATTAGTGTTGTTTCGAAAGGATCCAGGAAAAGGAAGAAAATTCCTTCTGCACGTGAAACATGAATTGGATAGTTAAATTAGGTAAGTTAACTCTGATGTTCTATATTGCAGATTGGAATGCATTATTAGATGCCAAGTGCATATTGCTTTTTAAATTTAAATGAACCATACAATTGTTAACCATGCAAGGCGATATATTTAATTTTAATAGAACTGTAGAAACCTGCAGAAAATTACTTATTACTAAATCACATAAAATTCCAAAAATTAATAACTAATAAAGCCCGCGCTGTCAGTGCATTGTTAGGCCGCGCCGTGGCTCAGTGGGTAGACCGCTGGGCTCTCACCAAGGCGGCCCGGGTTCGATCCCAGGCGACAGCAAAGTGAGATTTGTGGTGGACAACACGGCGCTGGGGCGGGTTTTCTCCGGGACCTCCGGTTTGCCCCGCCATCTCATTCCACCGGTGCTCCATCTTCATATCATGTATCATCAGTGTCGTCACCTGCGGTGCCGTATGTAGTAAAAGCGGGCGTTAAACACTACATATTTCAGTGCATTGTTGGTTCTCTGAAAGGGTGTAAAAGGCCTTGCAAGCTCAACTGCAAGTCGTCTTGTATGAAGGTGACATTGTTTATTTTATTGAAAACCGAGCATACTAGAAGAAATCCGGGAAGAAGAAAAAGGATAAGAAGCAGCAACCGAAGAACGCCATGGTAAAAAGGAAACAATGTTGTGTGCTTGCAATGAAGAACACATATTATGTTTGCATGTATAATTTTCTCTGAAGAAGAACGCTGTTGATATTTACCAAACTGCATAAGAGTATTTGCAAGAAAACTAGATGATTTAAATGTTGATATATTTGTTTCATTAAAAAAAAGACAAGTCTATTTCTTATTCAAGCAAACCGTGACATGTCCTAACCTTTCAATAAAACTTTGTTATGTCTATCCAATTTTATGAGCTATTGTGGCCTACATAAAATACGCAGGCTACATACTAATTTCCGTACATTTTGATCCCTATTTCAAAAAGTTATATCGAATGCTTTCTATGCTGTATGTTTTTGCTTTTAGCCAAAAATCAAGTAAAGTAGACATGTCATGCTTTGAATGTTTGCTCCTCATTTGGATATTGGGGAATTGGCGATATTGGATACAGTAGCGACTTAAACCGCCATTTTTTTTTTTTTTTTTTGGCCTTCGGTAAAATCCCATATGGCCATCGTGGGGAAAAATTAGAAAAATAATGTAAGGAAGATTAAGAGGATGGGAGGAGACTAGATCTGTAGATCACTTTCTTGAAGAAATTGCAGAATAGCTTGGTATACAGGTTTGTGGCATAACTGTTGACGCTAGCGGGAAAAGGAACAGACTGCTGAAGTAGGCGGCGGAGGAAGGAAGAACGGTGGGCTCGGTAGCGAGAGCAACTGAACAGGAGGTGATTGAGGTCAGCGGTTTCGCCTGGGTCGTCAGGACATACAGGGGAATCGATGAGACGTAGTCGGTGTAGATGCGCAGGGTAACATCCATGTCCAAGTCGCATTCTAATGATGGAGGTGAGATGTCGACGTGCAATCCTGAAGCTGGAGAACCAAGGGGTCGTGGATAGATGCGTCTGAACGGCGGCGTAGTGTTTGCCTTTGATGGACTGCGAACGAATCCAGGCGTCATTCCAGCGACAATAGGCGTCACGATGAAGGACCTGGAAGAAATCCGTGTAGGGCAGTTGGATGCCTTGGAAGGTGCCTTGGGTGAGTCCCTCTTTTTTTCCAGGCGATCGGCGACTTCATTGTATCGAATTCCGACATGCCCTCTGAACTAAACCGCCATTTGCCTTCTTTTCAATACGGTCACGCTCCGTTTGCCCGCCTCGGTAGCGTAGACGGTAGCATGTCTGCCTCACGTTCAAGAGGTCTCGAGTTCGAATCTCGGTCAGGGTGAGTTACCTGGATAAGGTTTTTCCGGGGTTTTCCCTTATCCTGAAAGACGAATGTCGGGTAGCTCTAAGCTTTATGGATCCTGGACGCATTTGGGCATCATTTCACCCATTTTCATTCACCGTCTGATATGACTTAACGTTGGAGGACGTGAAATTAAAAAAAAAACGCTCCGATAGTTGCGGTCCTCTTTGATAGAGGGCTGCACTGCCTTATGGTATTTCCTGGATTTTTCTGTGTCATACTTTAATCGTAGATGAAGCTCTCAGACGTAACTGTGAAAGCAGTTCGTTCTATAAATATCTAATAGTTTTAAACATATTACGCAAACGGTATATTACATTGGCTGATTCAACAAAAATAAACCTCAAACATGCAACTTACTTGCCATGAAACCTGCGTTTTGGAACATATAGTTCCTCGAAAAACAAAGACTCAGTGTAGATGTATTGCAATTCTATATTGTTCTTGGAGTAGTTTTTGTGCCATATATTACAGTAGCACCAAAGTGTCATTGATAATCACAGTAAACTGTTGGTGTATTGTTCGTATGCATCAGTAACTCCCAGTCATAATGCATTTAACAAAATTATATTCAATTATAACATGAAGTTACCGCACGCAAGCATGCCACGGTGCAACATTGGAGCATTCTTGATGCTGGCCATCTATGGCAAACATAAGGCCCCAAAGATAGTGGAAGGCGTGTAGGGCTCCAACGTTTGACACCGCACAAGCGTTATCAATGAGAGTGAATAGATGAACTTAGCAGGCGAGTATGAGTTCCTTAAGTATACAAGCTTACGTTTCTGATTAGGTTAGATTTCGTTAAGTAGGGGAAGTATTTAATTCCACTAACAAATTTGAAATAAGATTTCACTGGAGATACATGCTCCTGAATTTGTCGGCGAGGAATTAACCGTATGATTGACACACATGGTAGTGTTATCATTAGGGTAGTGTTATTGAATTTTAGGTAGAATATTCTTTCATTTTAGTTTTCTTACATTTTTAAAAAAGCTGTTTTTAGGTTTTGCCTGATTAAAATAGTTATTTTTTAAATGTTATTGTTTATCAATACATATTCTTATAATTTTCCTTTTCTGCTACTTATTTGCAAGATTTATTCAAGAACTTTTTACACAAAAATATATATTGTCAAAGATATTCACTGATGAACACACAAAATAAGAGTTCACTATTTGCTTTCTAGGTTATTTTTTGGCATTGCAGTAGATAGCTACATACATACCCAAAGTTTCAGAGGTAAACCATTTCTATTGTTAGGCAACACATTTTTGCAGCAGGTTCTAGGGGTAACTTTCCTGTGTGTTTTTCTCTCTGCAATACTGAGTTTATGCTTGTCATGTCTTCAGAACCAGGATTTCTCTAATCTTCTGCAGCTTCGAACATCGTGCACCTCCCACTGGTCCAGGTATTTGTTTTCAATCGTGAGAGGCAATGCCATCATCGACGTAGCAACAAAAATGGATTCGGTGGAAATTGACATGCGTTTTCACATGCGTGTACTGTTCTGATTCTTTGTTTGCTTTCATTTCATTTATCGGGATTTATACTCAGTAATTGGTTATGGATTTAATTATTGTAAATGTTATATTATTATCAGAACTTAATGGTCTTGCATTGCAGACGAGATCGAGTAAATATGGCAACAGCGTATTATGACGGCGGCGTAGCAGGACGAACGTCAATCACAGGGTAAATTCTCAACAACAATTTAAAAAAAAACCATTTTTAGAAAAAGGTTTATGTGTGAGTGAATAGCACAGTTTAAAAACACATACCAAACGTCGTATGTAAGATCAGCATCTTCCAAAGGTGCTACAGGATGATTTTCCAGAAAAGCCTTCCATCCCAGACTATCCTTTACATGGAACAGTTTTAGAACGCTTTGTTTTTATCAAAAAATGGGTAAAGATGTTTATTAAAATAGCACATCTTTAAGATATTGTCAAGTGTATCATATTACATTACAAAAGCGGCATGAGATATTGCAAATATTTGACCATGTTGGTCAATCACTGCACCGCTGATATAGGAAATGGACAATTCGAGCTCCTTTAATTTAATGCTCAACGCGATACTCCTTTCTGGATGGTGGAAGTCTGAACAGAAAAGCGTGAAGCACGCAACATGTTGGAACACCATTGTACCCAAACGATGTGCTTTCTACGTAATTGAAGGCTCCACGTGGTAAATTACGGAACGCAAAACTGAAAAGGGTCTTGCTTCCAAAATTGATGAAAGACTAACTGAGAGGGGCGATAATAATAGTAATGTCATTTTATTTCTACACGATTAGTAATCATTGATTACAAGTGAATATAAACTGCTCTAATTAGCATTTTGAATTTAATGTATATATATTTGTATCTCTTAGCCTATTATTTCATTCAGTAAAACAGATGATGGTCGCGCCATGGCTTAGTGGTTAGACGGCTTGACTCTCTTAATGCCTGTACAGAAAACTTTGTAGACATTGTATAGGTAAAACAAAGCCACATAACTGTAATTTCTGGATTGTAGTGACAATATTCATGTCATTGTTTATTATGAGACTCACGGCATCGTCATCCTCTCACGGTGATGAATGTAGCTGGCTATTAACTGATTATTATAAATAATTTGTTACCAAGGCGGCCCGGTTTCGATCCCAGGCGACAACATGGACAACATGGCGCTGGTACGGGTTTTCTCCAGGTTCTCTGTTTTCCCTGTCAGCATTCCACCAATTGCTCCATCATCTTTCCTATCATTGATCTCGCCCATATATATAATCCACTTCCTTCACCTTCACACTAGGCATTGGGCTGATCACCTATCGTGGTTCTCTATCGGATCCAAAGCTTCGGTTAAAGGAATAGGGGAACAAGAATTCCCTAACACCACGATGGTGGTACAATTAGGGAAATGATTGAGAGAGAAAGAAAACACGTAACATGTAGTCACTGCATTGGAGATATCACAGGGTGCTAATTTTGATATTTCTGTATTTCCTATCCTTCACAATTGTATTTTTGCAGAGGTGTTGTTTTCTTACGTACCCGATATAAATATTTTGTTTCTTGCACCTAAGAGCGAGTCTTAGAAGAGCGACACTATATGAAAGTTGGACTCGCAGTGCACATATAATTGAAAGTAGGCAGTGCTTTCAATGTCAACAGCTCAACTAAAACTCCTAAATGGATCTTGAACTGGAACGATACTGTCGTAAATATCGTATATGGGGTAAAACCGTATTTATAAACACCCAAGAATTGTTCTTCACCCTAGCAACCTAAGAGTGTTCCGGCCGCGCTGTGGCTCAGTGGTTAGACCGCTCGGCTCTCACCAAGGCGGCCCGGGGTCGATCCCAGATGACCGCAAAGTGAGATTTGTGGTGGACAACACGGCGCTGGGTTGGGTTTTCTCCGGGATCTCCGATTTCCCCCGCCATCTCATTCCACTGGTGCTCCATCTTCCTCTCATGTATCATCAGTGTCATCGCCTGCGGTGCCGTATGTAGTAAAAGTGGGCGTTAAACACTACACATTTAAGAGTGTTCCGCTGAAGTGTCTCTGTCCCTCTTTTTATCCTCTTCCATATGTTGAAAACAGAATGGTTCTAGCTTGAGGCAGATTATACGCTGTGAATAAATTAAAACACTGCACATTTTAATAGGGTTTGAGGGTCGTTACAGTCACCGATGTTACATGCAATGAAATTATATATTGAAAAGGAATTTTAAAAAAGAAATGTTCCAGGCATAAGTTGAGGGTACCGCTCCGGCATTTGCCGGTTGTCAGAACTGAGGAAAACCTGGAAGAAGCCTGTTAAGGAAGGACGATCCTGGCAGGATTTTAACCATGGACCTTGTGAATATGAAGGTCATACGTTGCCTACCATTTATCTATGCAAGTAACAAGAAAATCATGAGGAAAGGAAGGAAAATCCAGCATTTGGGAATTACAAGCTAGAGAATTGCCAGTTATGTAAAAGTCATTGAAAGTGAAAAAGGCTTCTGAGGATATTTCAAGAAAATTCAGCACATATATTTCATTTGTCATAAATGCATCTTAAAAATTCTAGCAAAAATTATAAGAACCATTTTGAGAAAATCAACATTTTAGAAAACTATTCCTTGTGGTGGGAGATTTCCTTGTAAATCTTGGAGTCACATCGTTGGTAGATGGTGAACTTAAATACAAAGTTTTAGTATTCAACTGACATACGAAGTGCCTTCTATACACAACGTGGTTCGGAATCCACGGTATAAGCTGTCATCGTCACTATTACCCTATCATTGGAGGTAATGGACACCGCCCTTTGGGTGCCTCCACCTGAGAAATGGGTCCCGTCATCACGAGGTGGGGCGAGGTCACCCCGAAGGCCAAGGCCGCCATGTTGGGCCTATTAGTTACTAACGAACCAAAGTGTTCAACTGAGTTTCCGTTTTTGAACTATGTTCACACACTTTTTTAGATTTGAGTCCCAAAACATGTATTTCCGGTGAAATTTTGAGTGTTATGCAATACTTCGACTTAAAGTAAGTCCTCGTATATAGAATAAGGCCGCTGACGTATTTCGGCAGTTTTATTGGGTTTTAAAAAGTATGTGGTTAGGTTGTCTTTAAAAGCTCCGGTTACCTAACCAGCTTTTAAAACAGCACAATCCAATTAGTTGACTTTGGAAGCAGGATCAGTCGAACAAGCACTATGTAAATAGAGGACGTTGATTAATGACATATTCGTTTTCTTTCTGGCAGTCACAGAGCGATGGGAGAGGAGGCAAACAGCTTTATATGTGGAACAATTTATCATCACTAAATCTGTTACTATTGGGCTGCGACAAGTAGATTGGGGCCCACCACCTTTGGGATGAGTTGCCCTTATAGGCTTTTGTCCATTTTTTCTTCTTTACCTTTATTAGACAAATGTGGAGTAAGTACCAACGCAGCAGATCAATGCTCATTTCTACCCATTTCATTCGCCGTTGTTGTAAAGAACAGTTGTTAAAGGAAACGAGCATATTTGAATAATATTAACGTGCGACGTAGGTGCAATTTCATTACTAATTGCAAATTCACATTTTCGTATATTACTTGGTAAGATCAAAGAACTATTGTAGTTTTCTCCTTAGGTTACTTCTAATAAATGTATATCATCATCATCATCATCATCATCATGAGCAGCAGCAGCAGCAGCATCATTCAGTTGCACTACAATACTTTTTTGGATCCTGGGCTTGAAAGTTCTCGCCTCTATTCAATTCTGTATTGAGCCACTCCTTGCCAAGTTACTAATTCCAAGTTTTCTAGCATCTTGTTCTACCCCTATCTCAGTTTTGGTCGTCCAGTCCTTCGTGTAAAGTCTGTCTACTCAACGCGTGTGCAGTTCCGACTCAAAGGAAACAAGAGGAAACTCCACACTTCAGAAATGGAACACTGTCGTTGAGGACCAATAGCAACCCCAATTTTCTTGAAATGACACTCTACGTGGAGTCTCAGTTGCCGAAGTTCCAACTTCCAGTTGATCTGTTTCTGTTTCGTGCAGAAATTCGTTGTGTGTCACAATGTGGAGACCGTGGGAGGGAGATGCAGTGGTAAATGCAAATGAAGTAGTAGAGTACTTTCAGTCAAGTGAAAATAATCAAAGTGAAGACAATAATGTGAATAAATTGGAAAGTGTTGCTGGGCCGAGTTATGTTACTGGAAAAGCCTCAAAAAACAAAGTTATAACGAGAACTGTTTCTAAGCAAATTCAAGTGCTTGTTTTGAACCACATAGATATGTGCTGAAAAATAATCTTAGTAAGGGGTCGTGCAATGAACCTGATGATAAATTCTGGGTATTCACAGAAGTACAGTAAGAAATATTGTGACGAAAGGAATACCAAAGACGTCGATCAAGTGTGAAAACAAAAGGAAACGTTTCTCTAAAGTATATAATTTCACATTCGGTTTAATTTGCCGAGAATTTTATAAATTCCATGCAAAAGGGAGAGCTCCCACCTTAGACTAATTGGTTGCACATTTGGAAGAAATTTGTGATTTTCCTTATGGGCACTACAGTTTGCGCGGTCTCCTTAAGGAGCTGGGTTTCAAATACCGCACTTTTAATAAGATAAGGGTTATTATAGAATTCAGTATTTTTTTGTGTAATTTTACGTCCTTCAACACTAAGTCATATGGGACGATGAATGGAATGGGTGAAATGGTGCTCAAATGAGTCCAGGGTCCTTACAGCTTAGAGTTACTTGACATTCGCCCGGGATCCAGTAGAACTGTAGCTTGGCGATATATATAAAGAAAGTTTCGCAGTAATGGACATAAGATAATTTATTTAGGCGAAGCCTCGTACGATACCCATGACGTATCGAGAAAGGTGGCAACCTCGCAGAACGGACTGGGAGAAGGAGGGCCGGAGTTGTAAAACGATTATAAGGTTTCGTCAAAGGAGACGGCCGACGTGCACATGCGTTAACTAAACAGACTTTACCATATATATCTGCTGTTTAAAATCTTGTTTAGCGGACTCAGATTCTGGCATTCGTATCAAATGTTTTGCCCATCTGAGCCTTCCAAGTTTTATATGCTAGGCTATATCTGGATCTGCATACAAACTATACATGCTCCAGAATACTCTGTCCTTAATCCGACCAAATATGCTCCTCAAAACTTTCCTTTCAAGTACTTGAACTGCATTTTCATCTGCTTTTGTTATCATCCATTCCTCTGAACCATAATTCTAAACTGGACTTACTAATGCTTTATATATACATATCTTTGTGTGCCAAGTAATATGCTTGGCTTTAAAATTTTGTTCAGCCCGTAATAGTTTCTATTAGCTATTATAATCCTCCTAATTTCATCTGATATACTATTATTAGTATTGATAAGTATGCCCAAGTATTTAAATTCACTGACTACTTCCAGTTTTCAATTACCTATTATGCGATGGTTACCATTGGTAAAATTAAAAAAAAAAAAAAAACTCTTGGACGTGAGGCATACACGCTATCATCTACGCTACCGAGGCGGGACGATCTGAGATTAGATCTATTTTGACTACGCACCTTGCCTGTACAACAGTCATCTCAATCAGTTTGCTAAACTTATTAGGAATTACCAACTCTTGCATTGCTGTGTATAGTTCTGCTGTAATAACTGAGTCATAGGCTGTTTTATAGGTGAAAAGTTTCTTTGTTAGGCTCTAGATTTTTTTTTTTCTATTTGCCTTATTGTAAACATTTGATTTACTGTGGATCTTCCTGGTCGATAATAAATGTTTTAAGTTATTTTAAGTAGTCGAATATGGGCTTAAGTTACATGTAATATGCATAAATAACATTCAACGTTTATATGGCAAACAGCAGTGACGAGTTCATAGAAACTTTCATAGAAATGGGGAAAATTAAATATAAAACCATGAATAATCTACAATTTATAGAAACGTATTATACATACTATCTATATCTTTTCTTCAGAAGGTTTTTGTTAATATTTTACTGCTAGCAAATTACATGGTAGTTAAGCAAAAGAGACATTGGTCTATCTTGTCTTGTTCAGGGTGAGAACATTTCGTATTTAGGGCAAGAGCCTTAAGTGTAAATTATAATTTCAAAATAGTTATTAAAATTATTGTGTGTGTAAAGTAGATTTAGGCTCTATGTGTACAGGACCAAGGTAAACAAATAATGGTGACAAAAGACGTGTTATATTCAAATGACTTTAGTGACTGTTCTTTCTCAAGCACATCTGAATTTTTGTTAAACTCATTATAGGATACATAGGTAAAGCGATAGTCGGATTTTCAATGACCGTGCTGCTATGTCATGGCTTTGCATGACCACCACAAAAAAAAAAGACTTCCCTATTGTGAAAAGTGTAAGTACTGGGAAATTAAATCCCTAAACAAGGAATATCTCCGAAATGGTGAACACCCCCCTCCCTTAAAAAAAAGATACAAACTATGTTCCTTAACGAGGTGTACTTTCTGTGCAGTAAGATCTTGTCTATCTCTTTAAGATCTACCTACAGTTGTACAAAATGAAGGGTACTTCACAGGCAATTCCCAAGAGATACAAAATATGTATTTTATTTGTTCTAAAAATATTTTAAACATACAGAAGGTGTTTTAATCAAAATCTTTCAAGAACTAAAATTTTGGAAAATGATTCCAGGTAAGGGGCCTTTTGAGGTGGAGGAGTTTCTTCGTAAACTTCCTGTTCCATTCTTGAAATATGTTGAACCAAACACATAAAGTTTGATACTATTGAACTTTTCTTTTTTCAGCTATTTTTTTATGTTCCATTTATGCCCTACTTTTAACTCATTGGTCATATCGGTGGCCGTTCTGTTGGAACATATCGTCTATTGTTGATGGTGTTAACTCGTATATGCTGGATTGCTGGTACTTTGTATTTTAATCAGTAGATCACGCACACGTTCGCACTCTCATTCATACTTCCAGAGTCTAGAGGGAATCATCTTGGTTGGAGAAAAATCCCCACCCCCAGCCGGGAATCGTATCCGAGACCTCTCGCACGGCAGGCAGGTGCTCTATCGACTGAGCTACGGGGCCAGCCTTCGGTCATGTTTTTCACTCATGCGCGGAAGTTTTTCTAAATTTTTTTAGTGGAATGCAATACTTGTTCTACTTACTATAGATAAAGTAGTAAGTACAACTTTTCTCGTGATGTCAGTGGCGGTAGAAAGAGAGAGAGAGAGAGAGAGAGAGAGAGAGAGAGAGAGAGAGAGAGAGAGAGAGAGAGAGAGAGAGAGAGAGAGAGAGAGAGAGAGAGAGAGAGAGAGAGAGAGAGAGAGAGAGAGAGAGAGAGAGAGGACACAATACTTGGGTCATTATATGCCTCATAGTCTTCACCGAGAAACTGTACATTCCTTCCGAATTTACTGATTAAATATAGTCATTTTATAATTAGACTTTACGTCATAACTAAGGTACTCACAGCAGTTAAGTAAAACCAACTCCTCTCATGTGTTTTGCTCCACGGGGGAATGTATTATGATGTCCCTGGTTGGCTAAGTTGGAAATGAATCTATCCCTACTGTTTGGAAGAGGGACAGCATCACACACTACTCCAGCCAATGAAGGATGCGACCAGTGTAAAATGGACTTAGATAAGGTTGGCAAGCTGGTATTAGATTGGTTTAGTTCAATTAGATCCTTCAAATCGAAACAGGTATCAGCACGTCCACCATAGCCAAAGGGTTTATAGTGGCCGAAAGCATTATTTTCTTGAGTGTTGATTGTCGTGATCAGGTCCGCTTACCTAGCTTAAGCTCCTCACTTGTCTCACGATGCTGAGTGGGCACCGCTTATATACCCGGGACTTAAAATAGGCACCCCATGGTTGGGATCGATCTCGGGCCGCTTTCCGTGGCCAGGGACCAAGACATGCTGTCATAGCCCGCTACGCCACGGCGCAAGGCAATTAATACATAGTAGCTCCATATTGTGGTAGGGCATTGTAATACTACCTAATATTGCTAAGTTCTCAAAGACAAAAAAAAAAAAAAAAAAAAAAAATGACAAAAGGAAAAATATTTCCTAACATGTTAAAACATTTCCTACCAAACAGTTTGTTGGATAACTATTCTTCACTTGTTTTTAACTGTGGAGTGCACAGGCAAAGCATAAAAATGTGAAACAGATCGGACCGCTAACGTCTAACTTACGGCTTTTTAAACATAAGTATTTTTTTTTTTTTCCATTTTGTTGTATGCCTAAGTACCAGCTTCCCTGCGCAGATGCTGTAGAATTTCATCCCATCGAACTGCTGTTGTTCGTAGCCATTTAAAAATGTGTGCCCAACAGAAATGTTGCATATGCGTCTGCAGTGAAACACACAATAGTGGGTAGTAGGTAGGCTGTAAGGGAACTGCGAACCTGTGCATATTACAATGTATAAAATATTTAAAATATTCAAATAACATTTTAAATAATTTTAGCCAATTTCTATCCTGATATTTTGTTCTAATTATGATTTGTGGGCATCAGTATTATATATTTTATTTTTGGAAGTTGCACCATAAATAAAATTCGCATTCCGTAAGGTCAGGAGACCGAGCAGGCCAGAAACCCTTCCTAATGGTTCTACCCTCAAACTTTTCGCAATAAACTGTATGCGCGGTGGCAGGAAGTATCCAGGCCTACATTCATTGTCCGTTAGCTGTTCGAAATATGGTGCCAGTATATTAATTCTTTCTGTATCTATCTGCGTTTATGGTGCACTCATAAAAATAATCTCAATGCTTCTGTAACCGATTATTGTGCACCATATTACCGACTTTTTGATCATGCAAGGGAGTTTCAAGAACAAAATTGTCTGTAGCAATATCCGTTATGTTGTGATGACCCATAAACGAAACCATGCTTGATCATTGAACAGTATTAATCATGGATCGATTGTTCCGCCATTAACATTCCTCAAAATATAGTTACAGAAATTTACCGGACTCTGTTAATCACGTAGAAGCAATTTCTGGACAATAGTAACCTTGTATGGTTGCAGTTTAAAAAGTTTTGCTGCTGAAGCTTTCTAAATATTAGTTTTTTGGGCAAGGCCCCTCAACAGATTTTCGGAAGTGACCGTTCTGTCCCCGTTTTTTTTTTGTTTTGTTTTGTTTTGTACAATTTCTGTTTCGTAAGGACACACCTTTAGTCTTTCTTTCCTTATTGTCAATTGATCTCGTCTCTCTCAATTTATTTACAAGCAAACGAACAGCCTTTCAACTCGGAACACGCACGACATGAAATTTAGTTTCAAATTGCCTTAGAACTTCCCTACAAGATGATGCAGTATTACTTATTGTATATAATTATTATTTGTTGTAGTAATACTGTAATCTAGGCATTTTGAAAAGAACCTAAATCCCCTCCAAAAATTCCTAATGTAATTTCACATGTGAACTGGCCTGGAAAAGAGGTAAAACTATGTTCTGTAAGACTGACGCACGTGTGAAAACTACAGCTTGCCACAGCAAAGAAAGTCCCAGGGAAATGAGACGCAAGGAGGGGGTTATACACTGTTCCGATACACTGCCTGGTAGTATTTGACACTCAGGTCAGTTCATTCATAGCCCATTCAAAACATTCTGACACCTTTCACTTTTGTGAATAAATCTTCTCGGTTTTAGTATACTGAGTGAAAAGGGCATCTTTTTTTAGAGGTTCTTCTCCTTGTGTAGCATGCACACACATTCACTGTCCTTGTCGCACATTTCTGTCAGTGGCTTTCTTTACGTTGGCAAACAGTAGTGCGGATGCAGGGAAATGCAGTGGTCAAACGGGCCGTGGGCCTGCTGGCCAAGTTTTATAACATACTACGTAGTACTTCTTCCTTTATTTATGTGAAATGAAGCTAACTTGTCAAAGGTTTGTCTCCATTAACATGAAGTGTCTACCTACATAGAAGATAAGCTTTCATAGGAATGGTTTGTAAAAACTAGATAAAAGTATAAGCGCTACTGAATGGACAAACTTACTTGAGTATAGCATCACAGAATATAATTTTTACATCCTGTGTAAACTTTACCCTCCAGAGCATGCTTAGTGTGAACGAGTTATGCACTAGTAGTTTTCCTTAATCAGCATCAGGGATCGACTGTAAGGTTCGTGATAGAGGAATATTCCTTTCGTGAAGCGCTGTAAAGGCTAACTCGGTATCCAAAGGAAGTGCTATGGGTATTCATTCTCTTTCTGTGTCTACCTTGTCTTTACCTCCCACCCTCCCTCCCTCCCCCTACATTTTCATTTGCTATTATTCTTACAAATTCACCACCTGAGTAGCTTTACCATGACCCACTGTGCACAATAATAAAATACTAGAAACACTAAGAAAAAAAGGAGAAAAACGTTTTTGCTTTAAGAATTTTCTGGTAAGTACTCGGGGAGGAATATTTTCCTTGAAACTAGAGATTATTGTTATTCTGCAGCGCTTCCTTTTTCATTAGAAGAAAGGATCAATCTCTTAAAAGGAAATGTATTTTGCTACGGAAATAAAAAGCCTTTCAGGGGTTTCTTTTTAAAGCTCAGAGAGCACGACTGCTTTTAAAGTTTCATCTTGTTCTTTGTATAACATATTTATTGCGATTGATGGTTTCGGATCAGAAGTGTTCTTTGTTATAACGGATGTGCAAGGGACTGAATAGAAATTATAGCTGCAATGTAATAAATATTCGATGGACGTTATATGAAAGCTGGAGACACTAAGAAAAAAGAGGGAAATGCTTTTATTTTAAGAACTTTCTGATAAGTACTCTTTGAAGAATGTTTTCTTGAAAGTAGGGATTATTGCTGATCTGCAGCTCTTCCTTTTTCATTAGGGGAAAAGAATCAATCTCGTACAAGGAAATGTCTTTCGCTACGGAAATACAAAGCCTTTCAGTGGCTCGTTTTCCACGCCTGCCTCCAAAGTTGCATCATATTCTTTCTATAACATACATATTGCGATTGATGCTTTCAGCATCAGAAGTGTTTTTCTTTGTAATACATGTTTAAAAGACAGGATGGAAATTATACCCGCCATCTCATAAATTTCCGAATTCATAAGTCATAAATGAGCGTTATATAAAGTACTACATATAACACAATTCAAATTGTGAAATAGTATGAATTTAGCTCCATAAATTTATCTCCCAATTATCGGTTAATTTTAAGACCTTTTTGCGTTAACTTTTGAAAATATTTTAGTTTTTCTTCTGAAGTATTTTTGGGAAAAATCATACACCATATAAAGTATCAAGCAAAAGGATTTCATAGCTTCTCAAATTAGATAATGTACGGTATTTTAATTACATTACATTGTCATTCATTAATGCAGAAAAAAGAAATGCATGTGAAAATGGAGGGCTAATCTGAATCGCATTGAACCATTTCATAATGAAAATTAAGAATTAACATAAAAGACATAAAACTTAACCACAAACCCTAGGTGTTTTCATTAACAGCCAGAATTATTGGAAACATTAACTACAAGGTAGCGTTGCACAACGGCGAACTAATATTACGGTCGTCTTACAAGCGACCACCGATATTACTCATGACAAGAGATCAAGTAAGTATGTGTACAAGGGTCGCCTGATACGTCCCGGGCCTTACAATAAAAAATAAACATTTAATTTTTTTCTTTATTTCTCAACATAATCTCCATAAAGGCTAATAATATATCTAGCATATCGGTGTTCTAATTTAACCAAACCATCTCTGTAGTGCGATTTATCGTGGTCCTCAAAATAGGTATTTACCGCATCAATGACCTATTTTCTGTTTTTTGTTTTTTGTTTGTTTGTAATTTACGTCCTCCAACGGTAAGTCATATCGGACGGTGAATGAATTGAGTGAAATGATACTCAAATGAGTCCAGGGTCCATGGAGCTTAGTTACCCGACATTCGTCTTGAAGGATAAGGGAAAACCCCGGAAAAAGCCTTATCCAGGTAACTCACCCTGACCGAGATTCGAACTCAGGACCTGTTGAACGTGAGGCAGACATGCTACCACCACGCTACCAAAGCGGGTGACCTCCCGTTCCTGTGAAACCTTCGTCCTCCAAGAAATTTGCGAAGTTCGGGAACAAATGGTAGTACTGGGTGTCAGATCTGGCAGATAGGGTGTATGTTCAAGCCTTTCGAACTTTAATTCGCACATTTTTCCCATTGCAATGACTGAACAATGAGTCGGAGCATTGTCGTGAAGAAACAAGATTGTTTCTTTACGAAATGAGGTCGTTTTCTTTTCACTCATCACTCAAACGTTGCAGTAAGCTTCAGTAGTAGTCACCAGTGATACTTTTAGCCTTTTCCAAGTAATCAATAAAAATAATTCCCTATGCATCCAAGAAAACACTCGCCATAACCTTGTTAGCTGACAGAACTGACTTTGTCTTTTGTTGGAGTCGTTTCACTTGGCGCAATCCACTGTTTTGATTGTGATTTACTTTCTAGAGTGTAGTGATGTATCCAAGTTTCATCCATGGTAGTAAGATTTCTCAAAAATTCACTGGGATTTTTATGGCAGAGCTCAAATTTTCTTAACAGAAGCAGTTTTTCTTTGCAACTTTTGATCAGGTGTGTCTGTTTATTTGTAGAGGCGCTCCTCTCTCAATAGCAATTCTACAGTTTTCTGATTTATCCTTTCTAAACCTATTTTTGGAGTCTTTTAGTTTCCGATTCAGTTCCTAATGTGGCTTTAGAGACAAAATAAATATTATGGCATCTGTGTTTAACGAAAAACAGCTGAATTGGCGGTCAGACCTACTGCAGGCACTTATTCTCTCTTCAAATGTCTTGGATACCTAGATATGTATGCGAACCTTGATACTTTCGATACTCTGTGCTATCGAAGTGTTCGATACTTTCAAATGCATAGTTTTTGCATTATTGAAACAGTTTATTTTTAACTTGAAAGTAGTCAAAAGTTGATTTCGTGTGAGCAGTTTGTGTGGCTCCGTCACCTTGATTACACGTAAAAAGCAGGTGTCGAAAATGCTCCATGTTTTCGACTGCACACCCATTATATTAACTTGAAAACAACAGAGAGTACACAAGTACACAAAACTAAATACACTATTTTGTAGAGCGCATAATTATCTATCGAATAACAAAACGCATTGCTAAAACATTAGGGATTTCTTGCCCATATTCTTGGCAGTTACCGTAAACAGATAACTGATAACCGGACAAGTTACAGTTTTAACGTGAGGCTTCATGGTTAGCATTTCTCTTACAAAATGACACAATAAAGATTATGCTTTACCATTAATGATCTAATATTGATGAGGGAGGTAATTTCAACCGACCCATATGAAGGTCCAACTGTATGGAAAGTTGCAAATATGGTAGCTGCAACTGGAAACACCTTTTCCTTCCGTACAATAAAAAGGAGCATATGGATCACCTTCTCAAGCTGTACCATCTACCTAAAAGGCCCAACAGTTTCTTATAGGTGCTCCCTTTAATGATACAACACGTGCATAATATTGCAATTTATTTCTGCCAAGCCATGTTAGGTTAGCCAGATTTGTTAATAAGTGACGTGTGTTTCTAAATATTATATTCATCGTTGCGTTGGCTATTGCTGATAAATATGAAGAAGATAGGCCAAAACCTGCTTCAAAATCAGTCCGTCGCAAATCAGTCACAGATCTTCCACTCCTGAAATAGTAAATGTACTGTCAATACAACATAACCTAATGTATATCCATACGAAGGGTGTAAATTGTTTATTCAAACTTATCTCTAGCAGAATCATTCTTGTTACAATTCTAGACGGTTTATGTAAAGCCTGTACTATATATATATATATATATATATATATATATATATATATATATATTTTTTTCATTTACGTCTTCCAACATTTAGTCATCGGACGATGAATGAAATGGGTGAAATGATGCTCCAATGAGTCCGGGGTCTATGGAGCTTAGAGACATTCGTATTGCAGGATAAGGGAAAGCTCCGGAGAAACCTAATCCAGGTAACTCACCCTGACCAAGATTCGAACTCGGGACCTCTCGAACGTGAGGCTAAAGCCTCTACTAGCCGTCGTAGAGCCATTTTATCAAAATGAAAATAGAGTGGGCATTTTTTATGTGTAAATTGATTTAAATCTAGTTTCCGAATTGCCACGCCTCCTTGGGGGATATTTCTTTGTTAATATTATGAATTATCATACCTTCCAATAACTCATCTTCAATGCCAACGAACGCTGCGATATGAAGTAATTGCTCCATTTTCTGTTCTTATTAACCTACCGTATCCAATGACTCGTGCAAAAACTCTGACTCCAAGTCGATTCTGACAGGCTGTTAACAGCCAGAAGGTTTTTGCTGCGCACCCACCCAAGTTTTGGGTCTGACCGCAGGTTAATAATTTTGATGGTTACGGGATGAGGTGGGATTATTTTATTGTGGATATTTTTGAGGTAGCTTTTTGCTCCTCTTTATTTTGTGCAGGATGCCAAACCGCTTTTTTGTTTACACCCTGATGTTTTATTTTGCTAGAGGGGGTTAAATTTTGTAGCCAAACAGCTCATTTGGAGATTTTTAATATATACTATTCAAGTCATATGACAATAGCCGATACTGTATCAGAAAACACGCTATGGCAAAAACTCTATTTTATTTTGCACGCGAAACTTCCAGTTAAAAAAGAAAGAAGAAAAAGAAGGCACAATTTAGGCTCAATCATTATTAAACAGTATGAAATCCAGACTGTTCACTTTTGTGCCGTAATCTTCCGTTTTGTTTAGACGTCGTCTGCCTAAAGAGTGCACAGGCTTTGGTTTGGATTTTATTCGTCTTCTAATACCCAGGTTCTAAATAGTGAGCTATACGATTAAAAATTCCTACGATAAAGACGAATCTACAGCAGTGTCCTACTCTTCACGTTACTTTGTTGGAAATTAATTTTAGGTTTTGTGAATTAAGTCAAGTTAAATAAGTTCCAAAAATTACTCATTTCTGGCCTTCGCTTTGGATATAAATGTTTTCAGTGGTTATGCTTTTCGCTAATTACGATATTTTTAGAAATGTAATGTTTTAATTTCCAAAATAATCCTTTTATTACTGCTTAATATATGTAGATGAATGTAGTTAAAACATTTCATAGTAATAGTATTTGATGTTTGAAAACGCAGTTAACGTTTACTGCTGATAAGAATGCAGACTTCCATTGTATATTATATTGTAGTCAAAGATATGGAGAGTGCAGGCCTGGCTACGTAAATGTGACAATTTGGGGGGCGAAGTAGTAATTAGAAAAATGTTGTCAGTAAAAGGGGAAAAGAACAGGAGAATTATTTAGGAAAAGTTAAAGAGAAATTGCTAAGAACAATTAAGAGAAAAATGTAGAGTGGGATAAGTGAAATGGCAAAATGTGTAAAAAGGAGTAGAGGGCCTCCAATACGCGAAAACCTAGGGTTGGGTGTAGGAGTCCGAATTATTATTCAGTGACAAGCAACATGGTAGGTCATTTTCCAGTATGGATTTTATAATTGTAATCTTGATTTTGTATTTCCATTTGATGTTAAAGGAAAGATGATAAATAAATTACAAATTACTGCTGATAGGAAATATTAATGTTAATATTATTACACCATATTTTAAATATATACCTATAAAAGGTTTAAGACAAATTCACGTTTATAGGGTCAATTGTGTCTTTGACATATGGTGTAAGTGTGGAATCTCATCTCCCGCCAAAAAGGCCATAGCTCTGCCCCATAGTTCCTACCTCCAGCGCCCTTTTAATTAATCTGGGAGCACTAAGCGCTCTTTCGCAGGAGTCCAATATTTCCAGCCCCGTGTTTTAGGCGGTTTGTAATATTGCGTGTAATAAAACCCTGATGGATAAGGCCTTGAAATAGAAAGAGAGCCCACCCATTGAGCGTACTTCCTTTCTCCATGCCTCGGGGCTCTTGGTGGAAGTTTCGCCAAAGTGGCACTAGGAGCGCTGCATGTCCTTTGTGTTTACACCAGCGCGAGTTCATGCGGCCGTACGACCATCAGTGAGGCCTACGCGCCCTGGTAAGCGTAGTGTTTGGCAGAGGAACAGTTAGTAGTAAGTGTTGGCAGGTGCATACGTGTGGAGGTGACAGTGAGTGTGATTTATATTTTATTTTGTGTTCAACTAGTCAGATCATATTTCTTGCTCCTTCTGTGGTTATTATAGAAAAAATTACTTATGAAGAAAACATGGGAGGGGCATTGCTCTGAAATGTATTGATAAGTTTTTCAATGCCTGGATTATGACAGCTCAAAAAGTGCTATAAATTAAGCGCACCTTTTTTTAAAGCGGTGTTATTGCATCCATATCTCCAAAACCTTAGTTTAAAGAATTAAAACACTTTTACTTATAAGATTTATAAGACCAATACCAAAATAAGATATGAAGATTTGCGTATCAGGCACGTTAACCTGTTATAAGTTACCGAATTACGAAAAGAATAATTTTTTTGAAACCTCAAAACACATTATTTGTACTGTAAGTGTAATTTAAGTAATGGATGAAAGTAGATTGTCAGAAAGTTTACTTCAAATTGTATTTATTATTATTATTATTATTATTATTATTATTATTATTATTATTATTATTATTATTATTATTATTATTATTATTATTATTATTATTATTATTATTATTATTATTATTATTATTATTATTATTATTATTATTATTATTATTATTATTATTATTATTATTATTATTATTATTATTATTATTATTATTATTATTATTATTATTATTATTATTATTATTATTATTATTATTATTATTATTATTATTATTATTATTATTATTATTATTATTATTATTATTATTATTATTATTATTATTATTATTATTATTATTATTGAACATCAGCATCAATAATTCTCCTGTAATGAAAGTTATTTACAGAATGAGTTACCATTTCATTATTTTGTAAACAAATTGTCGTTAAAAGTGCATGGATAAGCATAACATTCTTAGCAGCTATAATTACAGTGAAATTGAAAATCATATTGTAATTACTAGCTTGTTCAACTTCTATGTTTATCACCTCAAGAGTTTTCGAACTCTAAAAACGGTCGCGCCGAGTGAAAGTTCTGCAATTATCGCGCCCCCTACTGCTATTGAAAGGTTCATTTTTTAAAAGAAGGAAACACTTAACTTTGAATGTAGAATAAATTTGGTTTTCAGATAGTACAATGGTTAACTTTAAGAAAATCTATGTCAGGTAAAAGGCCGAAACAAACTAATTTACTGCGTAAGCCTGAAGAAAAAATTAAGTAAACATGATTAATAGTATTAGTCAACCATTCCAGCACTTCCAGCCGCATTAATTATCCGGATAATTCTTAAAATACTTTGAAAGACGCATGTTGAAACAGGGCGAGGTAATTAGATATAAAAAAAAAACATTTTAAAGAGACAGAAGAACAAGAAGAAAACGGAACTAATCATATTTAGCCATTTTAAACGAGTGCAATAGATCCAAACGAATTATGGTACAAATTAAACGTGTCTCTCTGTATATTTGTAAATTCCAAATTTTCTTGTTAATGCTAATGGAGGTTTTTTGAAGTAACTTGAGTGTGCAGTTTAAGTGAAGTAAAAATATGTTTGCAGTTTCAGAGAACGCATTAAAAGTAGGGATTTTATAATTAATTGGTATTATTACGCTTTTACTTGATAGATTACACATTTACTTTTTCTCTAAGTTGACTTTATCCCCCCCCCCCCCCATTGTAAACATCTTCCCGAAGTAGTATATTCTCCATTATTTGTCACTGGAACCTGTAGCATAATACGTTATGATTTTGTGTGATATTTAGGGGGGGGGGAATTTGCGTATTATTATTTCAAAACTGCAGAAAATGAAATAAAAGTTATTTCCTGGCTGCATTGCGAACTTACCTACGTCAGTTAGAACTCAATTCACTCTGTAATCTGTCACAGAGTTTAACGATCCAGTTGTAAGGGAAGCGACAAAGAGTTCCTTTAACGGAACGCGCTTATTCAAATCCGCTATAAACGGCCATTAATTTTCCTCCAATAATCAACGTTAAGAGCGGTCCGTTTAAGTATAACTGTCTCTTTTTCTCTCGCCTTCCATATATTTACAACAGAATCGTCCTATTTTGAAACGAATTATACCAATCCTATATATTATTGTGAAGTTCCATTCCAAATAGTTTGTTTTCAGTAGAATTTCGTTGTGCAGCAGCTGAATCTGTTACATAAAAATAAATGTAAATTGAAGGAACTTCTCACCCGGATTTGTAATTTGTAATATTGCTTCGTAGAGTTCATATCGTACGTAAGCTTGTTACAGTACATGAGGGAGGTTATCTTGAGATTCTCTTGTGTGAATCTCCTGCGTTTATCAGGAATTCCCCTTCGATGTACCTTAAGTTTTGCAGAAATTTGACACAATATTTCGTAACCAGGGTTTTTCAGTGATATCTTACTGAGTTTCTTAGAGACATTTTTAACAATACCGCTAGTCTCTGAAGACAAGGTTACTGCAATTTCATATATCAAAGAAAGTAAATATTCTAAGGTATTATTTCGAGATTCCAACTCTGTGTTATTATAGCAGTTATTTTGGAGAAACTGTTATGGATGTACTCTCTTACCTGGATGCCAAAATTAGCAAGACATTCCTGTGCAGTGGCAATGTTGCTGGCATCTTCAGCATTTAAGGAATACAACACTGTTTTTACTTAATTGAAATGCTCTGTGTAGAATGACACAGCCTTTAACCAAGAACACCATCGAGTTAATCTGGCTGAGGAGGTAAAGACAAATTTGGAAGGACTTCATGAAATTTTTTTAGCTCTAATTGGTTAATTGACTCCTGTTTCAGCGAGACGATGTAAACCGTCTGATTGATAAAATGATGGCTAGGAGTTAACATTTATTTTTAAATTTTTATGATTTAGATAAAATAAGATATTTTAATTAAAAAGCATAAAATAAGTAAGCAAAAAAGCATATACAAGCACTTAATAAACATTTCATTTAGAAATTCGGGCTCTATTAAAGAATTTGATATTGCCGTCACCAGGAAAGCAAGTTTATATTGTTGTACCACTTTTTCACCAAGCATTAGATTTTCAGTTGTTTCATTTACATGCAATTTATGGCAGGTAGCTGAAATAATTTATATTCGATTTTTAAAAGTACTACGCGAACGTTTATATACATTTCTTATAAGGAGCATTTACTGAACATTTAAAAGTATTTATACCGAGTTATATATTTCACAAAATTTTTCTCTTAGACGTTATTTTTGAACAATAGCTTAAATATGAAAACGGAATATCCACTACTTCAGTATAAAAATTACAAAAGCGGATACGGTTAACAAATATTCTGGACATGGTTATGCCTCCGAATTATTTTCAGCACCAATTTAAAATTTATAGATCTATCGTTTTCCTAAGAACTGGTATGTTCTATTCCTTAAGTGCAGCTTTCATGTCATTTTCCGTTTAGTTCAAGTAATATGTTATTTTACAGAGTTAATCCATAGAATGAGATGGCTCTCGCTTATCAAACGGAACTTCTCTCAGCATCACTGGAGCCTTGTGAAAGAGGAAGTTTCCCAGGTGCTTGGCGGAGTGATGCAACATTATGAAACATGAATTCAGAGTACCAGTAAAAAAGGCTTTGGGACCTTTCTTTAATAATAATAATAATAATAATAATAATAATAATAATAATAATAATAATAATAATAATAATAATAATAATAATAATAATAATAATAATAATAATAATAATAATAATATATTAGTATTAATATTATTATATTAATATTATATTATTAACATTATTATTATATTAGTATTAATATTATTAAATTAATATTATATTGTTAACATTATTATTATTATTATTATTATTATTATTATTATTATTAATATTATTATTAATATTATTTTGTAAATGTGACGTCCTGTTTTTAATGTGCGTTAAACCATTGAAGCAACATTCTTCGCTTACAAATTTTAGGTCAGTTTAACCCCCCTCCCCCTCCCTAAGAAGATTACGGGTTATATCTCTGTTGACGCATTAGTTAGCGCTTCGATTTTGAAGGCTTAACTTTCGGCTAAGTGTGTACCTACTTGAAGGCCTCCTCCAGAACGGCCGTTTTACCTGCATAGTTCTACAAACAAGAGGTCTTAGACGTACCGTTTTGTTCTCACTAACCAGCTCAGTTTTCTTGAACCCTGCTGACAACAACACATTCGAGGGGCTTTTTTATATATACGTGCATGGCTCTCATTAGTTATTGAATTCAAAAACTGAAAGAAAACGGCTAGGTCGAAATGGACAACTGTTTCCCTACTAAGCTGCCGTTAATAAAGTTAAAAAGGAATCTGTAACTCTAGAATCAGCATCCAGTTGTTCTTTTTGTGCGCTGCTGTGCACCTGAAATGCTAAAATAGGTAGTTTTTCCTTATGATGTAAGTTTTGTGGTATTATATTTTTCCTCGTGTTACAGGTTGTATTGGATTTCTAACATTTTAGCATAGACTCGAATTTGGTTGCACATATCTATAAACCTTTTCTTTACATCAATCATAATTGGATTAGCAGTTGAATATGTTAATGGTTTTTAGAAAGTTCAGATCATTACGCCATCTTCAGGCTTATATTAACATAAAATTTACATTTGATTGTGTATAAGTTTATTAATGAAATCGTGTGCAGTGGTTAAAACCTGTAGTTTTCCATTACGGGATAAGCAATTTTACACATAACTTTGTTTTCAATTTTGAAAACTATTTTCTTAAATTTTGGTACATGGATATCTAAATAGCCAATAGTTTATTATTTATTTATTTATTTATTATTTTAAACTGTGACGCAGGTTTCGTTTACGTAAATTGGTTAATTTAGTAGAAATTATCAGTTTGTTACCGATTGTCTAGGTAAACTCAGGGATTGTTCTCGTCAATGTAATAGTGTAGTACACTTACTTAATTTTGAATGACCCACACATACTGACTTGTCTCCAAATTTACTTATTTATACTCTCAGTCGCTGACAAATACTTCCAAGCCAAGTTTAAGAGGTATGTACAGGAACGAAACATTCTATCAGAGACGTTCTGTCTTACCTGTATCTTAGAACTGTGAGGCAAGACTGGCGAAAATGGTCGAAAATGACACCTTTGGCTTTTTATGTAATGTTAGGAAACGGAATTCCCTCTTTTATTTGATATGCATTAACATCTTATGAGCATAATAATTGTAATTTAAATGTATATTAAAAATGGTACCGCATCTGCCGTTTTCTACTGCTAATCCTGCATCGCTCAAAAGAAATCAAAACTCCTACACATTTTTAGTTGAGGCAACTTAACTCATCTTTTAGGGCAAAGTTGGTCTACAAATTGGTAGGTGTTTTTTTTTGTGTGTAATTTGACGTCCTCCAACGTTAAGTCATATCGGACGGTGAATGAAATGATGCTCAAATGTGTCCAGGGTCCATGGAGCTTAGAGTTACCCAACATTCGTCTTTCAGGATAAGGGAAAACCGAGGAAAAAACCTTATCCAGGTAACTCACCTTGACCGAGATTCGAACTCGGGACCTCTTGAACGTGAGGCAGACATGCTACCATCTACGCTACCTATACTGGCACAAATTGGTAGGTGCTGTTAAATATTGCGGCTTCTGCAATCTCAAAAACATATGTTTTCTTTGTTTCAATTATATGGGAGTTTTTTTTTTTTTAATTGAATGTTGAAAGTGAAATTTTGGTATAAATGGCTATTAAAAATGTACAAACTATTAAGTTTATTAAATGTTGTACTATTAAAAATATCCTAGGTACTGTTGTGAATCCAGTTTTTTGTTCAAAATGTTTGTTATTAAAAAAATAAATGTTAATCAAAATACCTCAAAATAAGGAAAACTCCGATGTTCCTCATTAAGCAAGGCTTTTGTACAAAAGTAGATCAGTATACTAACTAGACGTATATCTACATGCTGTAGAACTTCCAGTTTCGTATTTTTCGGAGATAATGGATCATGAATTTACCAGATTAATTTTCGCGCAGTGGAGATTTTAACCTCCTATTTATAGATTACATCCCTCCCTCTTTTTCCAACTATTTTAAGCGGTTTTTGTATATCATGTAGATTTTTCTGACTATGCAGGATGTTAGGGGCAACACTACAGTTAAAAAAGCAAAATAGTCTCATGAATGATACAATTACAAAGATATTTGCAGAAAATGACAAAGGCCATACATAAAACTATATGTATGCACCTTCTGTAACGAGACTTGACATCCATCTGTTTTCTCATTGGCAGTTGCTAAGGTAGATAAATGACTTCGACATAAATCTGGCAGATATCCGTTGCTGGAGTCCTGTCTACCAATGTCAATGTAATAATTGTCTGTTCCCAATTCCAGAGATATTAGTGCCATAAACTATCTTTTGCAGAACTTTCTTTTTACATTATTAAAACTAACATTTTGTCATTCATTATTTAACTGGTTATACAGTTCGATATATTTAAACACATTTTTATGCGTTACTTTGCTCAAATTTACATGCTTCAACACTAGCATTAGAGTATAAATGTGTGTTTGTATTCAATAAAGTGTTTTTTTCCCCTCGGATACTGTGGATGAATCGACAATCTTGCGAAGGCATCTGTATACTGTGTGTAAATGTTTGAACCATTTTGAATTTAGTAAATATTAGAAAAAAATAATCAGAACTTTTCAGATCTTTTTCAATATTCAGATTATGGCTCTGATATTGATATGGTGTATGGTAAATCTTTTGCCTTAGTTTACTTTTAATGGGAGTAAATGCATTTTGAAATAATCAGCTTCATATCCACATAAAATGTTCAATACTTAACAGTATTTTAAATGTTACGAAAAGCATTTAAACCATAGCCTAAAAAACGTTTTTACGAATACTTGCACGACTTTCTCTGCCCCAAATTCGCATATATCCGTTATATTTTGAAATATAATACAAAAAATAGCTGTTCTGTTACGTGTTATATAATATTGACTAGAGATGTTTAAAAGTTACTAAAGAAGTGCGTACTTATATACAACATATGGGAACAGTATTTAAATGATTAAACGTGGTAATGTGAGGGTGCTCTTGCAATGGAAAGAAGCAAGAATCGGAAACTTCCAACTATGCCAATCAAATTACCGGGGAAGTGCAAACAATCAACAAAGCACATTTGAAAACGGTTAATGCTGTGTAAGCATAAATAAATAATATAAAAGGACATATAGTGTGTACCAATGAGCTCTCCATTTTTTCGTTGGATATTAAGGTTTTACCTCTCTGTTATGACTTCCCAGTTACACACACTTCAGTTAAAAGGAAGTGAAATTCACGGGCTATTTACATTTAGCTCAGTAGATATGTTATTAAGTTAATATTTATTGATACATCGTAAATATTTGCTATTTTAATACAAATTGTTGGTTATTGAGAATATAGAAGGCAATGATAATGTGTCTGCCTCGGTAGCGTAGATTTGCCTGCCTCACGTTCAAAAGTTCCCGAGTTCGAATCTCGGTCAGGGTGAGTTACCTGGATAAGATTTATTGCTAGGTTTTCCCTTATCCTGCTAACATTGTCCATTTTGGGTTCCATGGATAAAATCTCGTTATCCAATTTCTGAGAAAGTAAAACTGTGGAGCATAGTAGTTTTATTGATGGACCCTATTTAATTATTCAGGAGTTTTAAAGTTTACATAAAGTGTGCGCTTGATGGAACTACTACTACAATTACTTTTTACTGGCGTACTTTTATGTTAGCAATCCAAAGCAATTTTGTTTTCTCTTCCCTCGTTGCTACAAATTCTATACCTCTTATTTTGCAATTGGATGCTTAACGTTTTCTTTTCCCCATATTTCCTGTCACTTTTACTTGCAGTTATTTTGCAGTTGTACTTGTTACACTATTGTCTTAAAATGTCTGCTACATTTGAATGTATTTTTATTTTTTCTTCTACATATAGTAAGTAGAAGAGTAAGTATTGCATTTCATTCATAAATTCTACATTGGTGTTTCACCTGAAATACGTATTTTGGGATCCTCAGAATAAAAAAAAGGAAACATTTATAGAAAAAGATTCGTGTGTGTGTGTGTGTGTGTGTGTGTGTGTGTGTGTGTGTGTGTGTGTGTGTGTGTGTGTGCGCGCGCGCGCGCGCCCGCGAACAGCTTAAGTTCAAAAACGAAGTCTGTTAAATACCAAACTTGGCATATAAATTTAACATCTTTCTAGCATGCGACACGTAGGTTTCAAGAAAATCCTTCCACTCCAGACTATGCTGTACTTGGAATATTTTTCGATAATTCTGAAGTTCTCAAAAATGACTTCACGATTTTGAATGAAATACCATTCTTTAATATATGTTTGACAGAGGAACTGTATATTTTGAATTTTCTACGAATATCCTCAGAAGGCATGTTCATTCTGGATAACTTGTGCACAACTGTTAAACTGTAAAAGACAAATAAAATCTTATTACACAAAGAATGTAGAGCTGGTTAAACCACATAATTTGTCACTTATTTTCTTTCTTTCTTTCTTTCTTTCTTTCTTTCTTTCTTTCTTTCTTTCTTTCTTTCTTTCTTTCTTTCTTTCTTTCTTTCTTTCTTTCTTTCTTTCTTTCTTTCTGTCTTTCTGTCTTTCTGTCTTTCTTTCTTCTTCTTCTTCGTCTTCTCTTGTGGAGTGAACCATTTCGGAGACATTCCTTATGATCTATTTGAATTCTCGAATACTTGTAACTTTCTCAAATGGAAAATCGTTATTTCTTGGTCATGCAATCAGAACGAAATCGCATAGCCACCAGCTCTTGAAATATTTGAGATCGCTCAAAGCCATTAAGTGTATCCCACCTACAAGAAAATTAGCAATAACATAATATTTATCACGGTTAACATAAATAGATGGAGGAATAAGAGTTCATAAGAGTATTTTGTACAAAGTTAGAGAAAGTCATATGAGTGCAGCATGAGATTTTGTATGGATCATCTTTAAGCAGCATTAAACTGTTCGTTCTGTAAGATGTATAGAATTTTTGCGTAATTGGCTTTCTTTGTTGTGAAACAGATCCACTGGAATACTTAGGTAGCTCAAGTATATCAGCTATGTTTAGCGTTAACTCCAACATTTTTCATCGGGCCCCTGTTTCTTTGAGAACTCGTTCCTTCTCGTCTGTATTGTTTGTTTGCTCCCCTCCTAATAAATAAGCCACCCCATCCTTCCCCTTTGCCAAACGGTTCCTCTTTTGTAGCGAAGTTTGGATGTGAAGAAATGCATTCTTTCATTCAGGTCTGCAAGAGAAACTTTCAGCTGAAAATAAGAAGTATAAGGTAAAATAGAAACATAAAGAAATTGAAGTTTTCTTACCTTAAGGAATCTTTCTTTTTTGAAGTAGCGCAGCATATCGTTTGGATATTATGTAATAGAAAAAGCCTGATGTGTAATATTTACACAGTTTTTATGTACGTTAATTATTTTGGCTGTGTTCTGCAAATTATTCTTAAGCAAGCTTACTTCTTGTTTTTGATAAACAACGTTTTATATACCTATATCATTAAATTCGAGGGGGGCGGTGTTTAGTTAGAAGTCTAGGTTATCTCAAACACGCGTTTTTCTATTAAAGAAGTTTTCATTTTTGTCATCACAGAGACAGTAACATTTACTGCCCGACGTTTTTAAAACAAGATAGGTGTGCGCTGCAGAAATGGGGGAGATACAAAATACGGTAATGGAGGGGAAGTAAGTGGCAAAGGAAGATTGAAATGAAGGGCGAGACGACGGTAGAGGGGGGAAAAACGATGGGACCTTACAATTAACGCAATAACGTCAGCGTCGCTGAGAGAATTTGTTAGTTTTTGAGTTAGGCTGTTGGCGTACAAGAACCTTTTCATGAAAAATTCAATGTCAGCACGGCACGTTGACCATGGTAGCTCAATGGGTTAGAGCGACTGGACGGAAACCAGGAGATCCGTGGTTCAAATCCCGGCCATGGCATTGAATTTTTCATGTTGACTCTATCCATCAAAAACCTTAGCCTATGTATGGCTAGTGTGAGGAAATGATTAATTTCCATCAATTATATTTGTAAATTTCAGAAACGGTAATAATGACATTTCTATATTTTGTAAGGTGGAACGTACAGAATGGTGTATACCAAGAATCATTTTGGTAATTCTTGGTTAAAGTATTACGCAGATGCATCACGCATACAATTTTTTAAAAAAATGCCATATTTGCCTTCAATTGTTCACGTAATATGGATTATTAGAAAACGATTATTTTTAAGTGTTATTTCTATATGCAGATTGTAACACTGCAAACATAGTGGATTTCAAAGGTGTTTACAAAGTTACCGAGAGAATTTATACAAGGGAACGGAAGGAGGGTTCCGAGGTTGCTGAAGTACATTAGTGTAGTGGATACAACTTAAGACCATACTGCAGTCATCTCCAGCTTGTTTCTGTCGGACCCCATCCTTCTGCTCGACCTTTTGACCTCTATGGGCGGAACAGAGCCATTTCACAGGTTGTTGGAGTGGGAGGGGGTCTCTGTAATGATAACGGAATGAGAAATGAGTTCAAGCATGGAAACTAACACCGACTATGTCACACCACCATACATCCTCCTTTTTTGTGGGAGAAGCGAGTGCACGTTTCCATTGTAATTAACCCAATTCATCCAACCGTTCGAAGGACCTTTGGCACTTAGCGTGGGGCTCCGAAAGATTTAAAGCGCAATGAAAAAGGTCGGGCATTCTACAGACATTTTGGTACTGATGTTGCTAGGATACCGTGAAGCACTGCTGGTAATTTTCAATCTGAAATACCAACTCAACGAGTTTCACTGTCGTATCCTGTTGATATGGATTGTAATTTTAAAACTAAAATTATAGCAAATTTAGACTTCGTTTGTTATTTTGTTTTTCTCATCATGTGTTTGCATAAATGGTCTGAGTAGCAAACCTTAGAGGTTATGTTAGGCTCGAGAACCACGGCACCGAGGCAGTTCTACCATAGTCACAAATCTCGAGCTTGTTATTTACAGTTGGTGCACTTGCGGCATTCATAGCGCCATCTACTAGCGAAATAATTTTAAGAGTGGCCATATCTGACATTTATTCAAAATGTTAAAAACAACTCCTAATTAACCTATGTCCAAAAATACTTCGAACCTGCAGCTTCAATGATATGCTAGGGATTGAACTTCTGACTATTCAAATGCACAAGGGCACACGGCCAATGGCCCGTATTTATCTCCAATGTCTTTTATTCGACTTTGATTTTTCTAACATCTCTGCGCTTTGATGCTCCATACAAGGCAGTTTACAGCAGAAACTTGGAATGAACTTAAATTGACGTATGATTTTTGGCACAGTTTTAAATTCCTCAGGCATGTAATCATTTCGATAACTTGTTACAAAAACTTTAAAGATTTAAATATTGGTTTTTGAAATTATCAAAAGGTAAAAGAGTTCCATATGCCAGTTTGTGTATTGTTAAGAGTACTACTTTTGCATTGTGTGTAACATGAGATATTTAATATCACGATTTTGAATAAAAATTATGAAAGATGGCTATGGAATTTGAAACACGCTTGTTATAGTGGTAGTGCAGCACGTGACATGTAAATATTTAGGTAATAATTTAAAGATTCAGAAATTTCACCAATGGATACCTTAAATGAATCAAACAGTTGTGTCTGTTGGGAGGAAAAGAAACTTTCTGTGAAATATTAATTAAGAAAAGTACTGTAGGACAGGGATGAGCCATTTGAGGCGCTGTACATTGTACTAATTAGTAAGAAAAAGATAATTAGCCTTCTGCCGATTTTCAAAGATCCTGTGAGGCGATAAGAAATTCTGCTTACATTAAAATGTAAGTATGCAGCATTAAGGAGCCAGTTGTGGTTGACACAGCTGTTGAATTAAAATAACTGTTCCTGCTTAAAGTATGACACGGTTCGGATGGACAGCTTACCACTTCGAGCAATGAAATCTTTTGTACGCATGTTCCTGAAGGGGCGCTTCCAGGAGGGATACGTTAGGTGAGAGGACACTAAGGGTAGTTGAATCCGGGGAGATACGAAAGGAGAAGGCATGTACCCTAACAGCTATTGATTTGAACTCCCTGGGGGGGGGGGGGCGACTCGGACTGGGAGACCTCCCCCGATCTGATGTGCGAAGATTTAAGAGAGTAATGCACCTGCCATGAACGTCGAATCTGAATCAGTGAACCAGATTGGAACGTGAAAAGAAATGAGATAAAATGGAGAGTTAGGATATTCGGGGAATGTAATTATCTTTCCCAGCATTCGCCTAGCGACCCGAGGAAACCTCATGGGTCAGGAAGGTCGGCCACGGGAACCCAACTCGCAGCCTTTCGGTCTCGTCTACGTACCTCAAATAATGTTTTACTATTCGTGTCTCCATTGAAATATAGTGCACTGCACTCAAGTATTCAATTAAATATATTTACAGTGTTTAAATAATGGGAGGAAGATGTTCATTTTTCCGGAAGAAAAGACAACAGAAGTAGGGCATTTTGTCATCTATAACTATTATCATAATAGAAATAATATCCCCTCAAATACCGAGCTGGATGGCTCAGGTGGTTTCAACTGTGGGCCACATTCTGAAGGCTCGGGTTCGATTCCCTAGGCCGACCTACTTGACCCCTAGATTTATTCGGGGGGGTTTCCGGGTTGCTGAACGAATTCAGGGTAGGTTAATTAAATCGCCCGAATTTCCTGTTCCCCCATTTCACCTCCATTATCATTTCACATCTCTCCTTTGGTAGTTTCTTTCAGGGTAGAAGTGTCGGCGGGAGTGTCGGCGTTGCATGGTGGGATGATACTCTGGGTGAACACCTCCTCCGGCGGGACGGACTCCGGTCTCCGAGCAGGCCTAGTTGTCCTATTCAGGAACGCGGCACGTGGAATGCCGGTTGTGCAAGCCTTCCTGCAGTCCCTTGCTCTGGGGAGGTGGCCTCTGGTGTCGGAACCGACCTCGTGACTGTTTCAGGGCCACGGCAGGTGGGAGGATTGTCCTGAACCGCCGGAGAGTTTCTATCTAGTGAAGTGTAGGGACTCCGCCCTCTGTACTGTAGTGACTCCTTGGTGTCGGTGCCCACATCGTCCCTCCCGGAGGTAACCTATTTGGGGCATAGGTACAAAAGACCAGTCTGATCGAGTTGCCGACTCCCCTCCGAACAATCCAATCCCCTCAACTACATGTTGCACACGTATCGAGCTTGAGGACTATATTATAGATAGTAGACTGTGATTCTATTTTAATGAGTGGTTATTTACTGCCAGACAACTATTACATAAAATTAAAACAATTGTGTCTAATTTCCAGTGGCTTCAATTTTTCACCAGGGAATGAGAACATCTTAAAAAGGAATTATGCTAGTGCACGTTATTAGTTTTCTTGCTGCTCTTGGCTAAATGGAAAATAAAACTTGATTGAATTCCAATTTTAATGTTCTAATTTATTTTCGAACGCTTGGAAGCCTAAAGCTTACTAAAAGACTATACTAAGAAAGTGTTGCATTCCATGTAAAGAGGGCGGCGAGAAAGAGAGAGAGAGAGAGAGAGAGAGAGAGAGAGAGAGAGAGAGAGAGAGAGAGAGAGAGAGAGAGAGAGAGAGAGAGAGAGAGAGAGAGAGAGAGAGAGAGAGAGAGAGAGAGAGAGAGAGAGAGAGAAGCACGAAAAATCATATGAACAATAGTACATTTAATACTGTGCATGTAACCCTTCCTGTATTTTCCCCCTCCTAGTTAGAGTTGTAGCAGCACTGCCACGTTTCATTTGAATGTATAAAAATAAGAAGGAATTTAACTTTCTTTTTATTCCTTCAAGCCCTATGCCAGTGGTAAATATGTACTGCAATATATTCGTTGGCTCCACTCTGTCTAGTCAAGTACTTAAGCAAAGACTGTTTAGCTTTACGTTATTTAAATAACCGGCCTATTAAAGTTTAAGTAAACTTAATCCTTTAAAACAAGCTGCTGTTTAATTCTGAGCTATATCGTTTTTGGTATGCTTTTATCCTCGAGTACTCATTAGTGAACAGAAATTAAAGTAACAATAGCTCAACATCAAGGTTTTAATCACATTAAAAGTGTGCAGTAGATTGCGCTATAACTTTTTTTTTTTCTCTTTCTGCTTGGGATTTTGTTGTGTTTATTTTTCCAGCCAAGTAATGAAATTGTGGAAATGTTTGCAGAAGAAAACTCAATCACCAGGTTAACTGAAATTGCTTTGCGCGATCCATATGTACTTTCGCTCTCTTTGCACTGAAATAATTGGTTTTGGCCGTTATTTCTCATCTATAGTTCCCAGGATCTCTTTGTAGGTCAAGACCCAAAATTGCCGTCCCTCATAACATGATGAAAGAGAAATATAACAGTGCCTGGCGCTCTACGCGTGATCTAAATACTAAACTCTCCAGCATATAAATGTTGGCCAAGAAAACCTCGATGCAAATCTTTAATGAAGCGCAGATGGCGACAGATTACGACGGTGCCCTTAAGTGGTTGATCAATAAACTGTTTTCGCTTGTTTGAGTATAAGAATCTCTTGAGAAATGCAGATCGTTTCTTGGATACCAGAGATGAAAAGACGGCAGTGAAAGGAATCCAGAAAGAACCATTTTTACGTATCGTCAACAACATTTGTAAAGAAGAAACAGATGTAATGATTTTTTTTTTAATTCGCTTAAGCGGCTGCTTCCTTTCAGTGCATCCTTGTCGATGGTATTGAATAACATATTAAAAGCGACTACTAGATGGACAACTAAAAAGCCACAAATCGGATTTAATGACATCTTGTAAGCATTTCGTACATCCAGGGTGTACATTGCATGGCTGTTGGATTGTTCCATTCTTGCTCGCGTGATGGACATAACAAGGTATCTTTCGCAACATTGTTTTTTATGCCCGATTCCATTTGTCCAAGTGCCTGCTTTTAACAATGTTTAACGCCCGTTCTTACTGTATTCGTACTGAAATGAAATGATAATAGGACAAGAAAATTTTAGATGGAAACTTTTCGAAACTGTGACCATGTGCTCTCTGTGTTGCAAGCGCACATAACGTGTCGTAAAAATTACTTGTAAACAGGTGGTGTGTGTGAATGGGCAAAAATTGTGTCTTATTGAATTTTTACATTTATTCGAAAAATAACAATACTCACAAACTTTGTATTTAAAAATAATCTACGGTGTAACAGCCCGAATAATACCAAGAATTGCCAACCCGACTGCCGGCCTCACGCCCACATTCGCAAAGCAGATGTGGGCGATCTTCCCACCAATAAAATGCTATTTAATAGATTAATTTGTTTAATAATATGACGATTTTTGTAGCAAACGTTATGTACACATAAAAAGGCCCATAGCCTAACAGCCCAAAATGGGCCTGAGCCTGCCAAACCGACTTCCGGCCTCACACCCACATACACAAGGCAGAGATGGACGACCATCCAATTGATAGGGGAGGTGATATGGTCAGCATCACGCACCCCCAGCCGATAGTGTTGGCTTTCTAGACCAGGTTCGCTACCTATCGTAGCTCTTCATTTTCCTTGCGATGCTAAGTGGGCACCGGTCTTTTACCCGGGTTCTTAAAATCTATAGCCCTTAGGGGTGGGATCGAACCCGGGTGCATTCCGTGGTAGGGAACCAAGCACAACGCTCCAGCCCACCACACCATGGCGCAGGACATAGGTACACATAACTGACAAATATTTGAATACGTTAACAGTGTGCGCCTTGTGATAATGTAAATAACTTTTCCAATCTAACAATTTATTAGCCTCTTATCTTTTGTAAAACCTATCGTTTCCGCATGGATGCCCGTGCAATGAGATACTATGTCTACGAAATTTAAGTCTTTAATATTTATTTACTAACACTTAAATTCGACGACGTATAAAATAAAATATTGTACGTTGCAGGAATTGAAGTATTTCAAGGATTCGTTTCCAAATTTCAACCCAAAAACATTTCTAAGTTTCTATGGTGTATTCATATGTTGGTGCAACTGGCACCCATGTTGTGAATATTGCAGTAATGTTTGTAACAATGGAAAAGATCAAAGTGAGGTGTAGTATGAAACAGCCAATTGTGTAAGTGGGGCCGTGATGTCACAATCGTCGCTTCGGTCATTCTTGAGCTTCAGCTTAACAAATGCACTTAAAAACAAACATTTTATATGTGCTACTTCTAGCTTCAGGTAGTGCATTATACATGTGAATATCAGTTATTCATCTTTAATAAAAAAATATTACCAGCAAAATTTTGTTTAATTTATCTTAAAACGTTTGGGGCATCTCTGTATATATTATCATGAAACATTAGTGACAATTTTGGTGTACATCTGCACAATTGTTTAGTAAAAAGTTAAGACAAAACTGTAGTAACGTCGCAGTTCATTTGATTTTACCGAAAACCATCGGAGGCTACTACCTCTAAAAGAAGAACTGTTTAAAGTTACTTGTAGTGTCAATTTGTCA
The DNA here is from genome assembly GCA_030765055.1 of Mantis religiosa. NCBI lineage: Eukaryota > Metazoa > Arthropoda > Insecta > Mantodea > Mantidae > Mantis > Mantis religiosa. Next base: position 287,029 of record JAUKNK010000203.1, read on the forward strand.
GTGCCATTTTTGGTTTTGAAGTGAAATGTGAAGTGTAACAGTTTATGAACATTAAGACATCTTTCCCAACCCACACTACATACAGTTTGCCATTTCAGCAAAAATGTTGAAAATTGAGAAGTAATTCAAGCCGGGGAAGTTGTGCTCTCCAGAACTTAACGAAAATAAAGAAATACTGCTGATGAGATGAGCATTCTCACGGGAACAGAAAGCAACCAAACGTTATTATATTTTCGTCTGCTGCATCGGTTCTGTATTTTATCATGAACGTTGCCCAGCCTGTGCACAAAAATATTAGTAGCACAACGAGCATTATAAAGTGACGCTGTTTCTTAAATCTGTAAATGCCCAAAATTGGGATTCTTTTTCTCTTCGCGAATGAAAAATCAATATAACACTGCTTGTTGGCAAATGCTTTTTATATATTTTATGCAGCATTAAATTATTGTGGACCCCCCCCCCTCCGCATTAGTACGTTACCATGTACAGCATTTACTGCACATGAGGTGGTCTAGCCACTGTGGCCGTCTCCTCTCAATAATGCGACCCGGGTTCAATCCCGGGGTATTGCATTTGGCATTTGTGACGTTTAGGTTGGCTTGACTTCGGGTTCTCAAATTTCCCCCGCCATTTATTCTATCAACTGCTCCATTATCACGTTTTCTTTCATCCATTTCACCAAGATGTTATATCATCTCCTTCTACCAGGATTTGGGCAGATCTGATCCAGAGTTCCTTTGTTCCTCGACGGGCCTCTCATTTGTGAGTCCTTGGAATGTAAGCCCTTCATACGGGGAGGGTAAATACAGAAATGAGAAATTCACTTGTTCCTTCCCTCATATTAGTTTGAGTTATCTGAATGACATGGGATAAGAAAATATTTTATTTACAATAGGAGACCTTACTGTACTTTATATTAGTTTGTCATTTAGATTAGTTGTAGTAGATTCTGTGATAGCAATGCAAGGGTACTACTCCCTAACACAGATGAGGAGGCTGGAATACCATGAATGCAATAGCTAGATGAATGGTTGTGCAGGATTGTAATCGATAATGCTCAAGTGCTGGAATACCTTGCGAGCATTCTGTCGTGGCCAGTAACCACGTCCACTCACGGCTTCTCAATATGCATTACTTCAGCAGATGGAAACGCCTGGATTAAGGAAATCTCATTTCCTGCTGAAGCGGACTCCAGGAGTCAAGTTACCACCGCGAATTCAAAACTAGTTTTATTAGTTTTTTAGCATTTCAGTTATTTCTCCATGAGCCTGCATTACCGGAGTTGAAAGAAGAGAAAATCATTCATTTAACTGGTATATTTATAATCCTCTAGCGCTAGATTGTTGCAAACAATAAAGATAATACGTGTTACACTAACTTCAGTTTCTCAACAAACTATACTCACAAAATCTTGTTCTTATAACTACTACATTTTAATTGAGATAAATATTTGCAGATATGGTTTTTGCTTATCATGTGTTTCCTTGGAGGCACAACAGTCATATGGAAATATAGTAGAATTTAAGCGACAGTCACATTTTAAGAGGTTGTCGCTGTGTGATGGCTTTGACATTGAATTCTCTATGCGTGGATAAGAGAGGAGAAAAACTAATACGTCTTCCCATTTGAGAAACATATAAGTATTTAAAAATCCAAACCTATAACACGGAATCTGACATGGTTAATTCCACAAACTCAAGCAAACGCCATAAATCAGTAATATCCTACGGGTCACCTGTTATGCAAGTATTCATAATGAAGAGGACTTCAGAGGCTATTTTCAAAAAAATTAAAGATATGTATTACATTTGTTTTGAAAATATTAAACATTTTTAAAGTCAATTTTAAGAAAACAGTTTTCGAAGCATTTTGCACGTAAATTATGATTTAAGGTGTGAAGATTTACTTCAAAGTCTTCATGACCCGTCCTTGGAAGGTGTTGGGAAATAGTATGAAATTAAAGCCTCACGTATGGCGTCCAGTTTCTAAACTTCCGAATCACTGTTGCGTGTATATTTATAACGATATGTTTAGTGTAGCCATTTGTACCGAGCAGCCCGCCTCGGTAGCGTGATGGTAAAGTGTCTGTCTCAGGTTCAAGAGGTCCCGAGTTCGAATCTCGGTCAGGGTGAGTTACCTGGATAAGGTTTTTCCCAGGGTTTTCCCTTATTCTGAAAGACATATGTCGGGTAACTCTAAGCTCTATGGACCCTGGGCTCATCTGAGCATCATTTTACCCATTCCATTCATCGTCCGATATGACAACGTTGGAGGACGTAAATTACAAAACAAAACAAACAAGGCTAAAGTGAAGTAGATATAAGCTTTCGTAAGAATTGTTGGTGTGCCCACTATCACATGATAGAAAATGTCATGTGAGTGTGACACATCAGGCTTTAACGTTCTGTCACCTACCCATAGTGTGCAAGAGGAAATATCCATAAGGGCCTAAAGCACAAACAACATATTCATTTTTGAGATTTGAGCATGCATGCGTGCTCCTGACATTTGCAAACCTTGTGGTCAACCAGCTGCAGCTGTGCTTTAGGCCCTCTTTGATTAAATGAAACACTCCTAAGAAGCTGCCTCGCCAGTTTTCCTGAAATTCGGTTAAATAAATGCCCAAAGCGTTAAGTATCATTTGGTTGCTCCGGCTGTTAAATTTTTATCTAGTGTTGCCAACATACTCTTTACATCACGTTCGCAAGTAGTATTTCGTAATGGAAACTTCTTGCATAAAAATTTTGATTTCAACAAACTTCTATTTTTCTCAAAACTATGATTTTGTGCTTTTGGCCCTTATGGTTCTCAGCACCTCAACTGTACCGCACCCAAAATGTAGATGTTTGGATTTCATCAGAAATGCATGTTTTGAAGCCTCCGACCCTAAAAAATAAAAAGCATTTTTTTAGAAACAATCCAGTGGCTGTAAACAAAATAACTCAAAAGTTCAGTATGTCACAAGTATATAACTCCCCAAACTACCCTTTATGTAGTATCAAAATTTTAATTTTCTAAAAAAAATGGCTGTAATCATTTTCATTAAAATACTGCTCTTTTAAGTTAGCTTCTTAAGTTATCTTCATTTTAAATGATTTTTGCATAACAGGTTAGCCATAAAGATATATAATACCTCACTGCATAGAAATGAAACTCGTTAAAGTGTACAATTAATATCAAGTTATTTTTTGCCGTTAAACATTTGCCAGGTACGCTATCCCTTTTGCTTCTTTATGCAAAGAACGCATAGCGACCTATCTTTCTATTGCTTAAATCCTACTGTGATCACCAATGTACCTACAAAGAACTATAGAATAAGACAATTTCTGCAAAGGTTTGTCGCGATTAACGTGAAGTAAATAGAGAAAGGAGCTATCGTAAGATTCGTAGGAGCTGTATAAAAATGAACTACAGTAGACAGGTAGACTTGCGAATGTAACACATCAGATTTGTTCAAAGTAGAAACTCATCATTGCAGTCTTTAGTATTACTCGTGGCACTGAACTTAGATACAATGTATGGTGATGAATTATTCGATGATCAAGCTTCACGGGTGATCAGTCGTGTCTAAGTAACTAAATTTGAGCTTTCGGCTATTGTAAGCTCCATGACCTTCTTCAGGAACTGAATGAAAATCGCTAGCCGATCGTCCCCATATTTAGAGACTTCCTCATTTGGGTGAGGCTTGTCACGCCACTGCAGTTCTTTACAGTGGCGTGACACAAACCCCACTCACATGAATGCCTCTATATGTTTATATAGTATGTATATGTGCATATATGTTTAGACTTCCTATGTGGTCCTCACCCACATGAGGAAGTCTCTCTCTGTCTCTGTCTCTCTCTCTCTCTCTCTCTCTCTCTCTCTCTCTCTCTCTCTCTCTCCTCTCTCTCTCTCTCTCTCTCTCTCTCTCTCTCTCTCTCTATATATATATATATATATATATATATATATATATATATAGTGACGATCGGCCAGCGTTTTTCACTCAGTTCCTGAAGAAGGTCATGAAGCTTAGAATGGTCGAAAGCTCGAATTTAGTTACTTCTACACGGCTGATCGCCCGCGAAGCTTTAATTAATAAAGCTCACCATGAAGGGAAGTTTTACGTAAATTATTCTATTATTTAAGTGCAGAATATTTCATTTTTCAGGGATGTGCTTTTGTTTTTTTTCATTTTTGCATTTATATTTCCTCTGTACTGAACTTAAAGCTTAGAAGACTATTAAGCATTTCTCAAACAGCTCAAATGTCGTATTAAGTAATTAATGCTGAAATAATATCCGTCCTTTATCAATGTTACGTATGATATTTCGCCTTCTTGCACTCTGGGCACACGAGCTATCATAAGAGAAGACACTAGACCTCCCAGGAGGAACGGGAACTTCCGGGACTGCACAAACAGATACCCAGGTGGCAGAGTTCCTTAACAGTTTGACCAAACCGCTTGGATGTGCTTTAGAGGCTTCCCTCCAGCGGGAACCGGGGTAAGCTCTACTCAGCGTTGGACAATAACCTTCCTCTGGTGGAGCCAAGAAGTTCCTAATCGCAAACTTCTACTCCATCTGCCTGCCATCGACCGATACATAACTCTGGAGTCATCCTGTAACATGAAAGGGGAAGACAAAATAGGTTAGAGGTGCAATGACAGAAAACCCGGGACCTCCTGGTTGGGAAGCTCGCGCTTTTTTGTGGTGCCATCTCTAATTCAGGCTTGTCAATTTCCCCTTTCTTTAACACTTCCTGTCATACGGACTGGTGGACTGCACAGTCCAAGTAGAAACCCCTTGGTAGCAGAACCGAAAAAACAAAACAGTCTGTGTAAAACACGTTTACCTTGTGTCGACAAAGCGATCATTAAACTGTAAACTGTCAACTGTCAGTTTGCGTTAAAATAAGACTTCTTTTAATTGGACTCTTGGCTAGCAATGGAAAAGTCTTTGGGCGCTGTTGGTGGAAGAGGATAAGAATGATTGCCTTTAAAATTAAATATCATAATTTGTAAATATGTCCCACGTATTTTAGAAACTGCATTACTTACCATGTTTGGTCTTAAGAACTCTAGCGTATTAATGTGTAAGTCAGTAAATAACAAAGTACCGAAGAAATTTAAACCAGTTTTCATTTAAGGCTGAATTTATAATCGTTGTTACCTTTCAGCATCCGTTTAAGAAATCTTGTTTTCTATGCTTCCGTATATTTATACTTCCTTGTTGATTTCCTCTCATTGTTGCAATGTTCCTTCTTGTATTAGTTTTGGTTTTCACCTTTTCCAGTTGCAGACCATTCATGTATTTTTCCCAGTAATTCATGTTCTCTTATCCTTGGTACACAGCCGAACCATATAAACTACGCTACCAGAATTATAATGCTATAATTACTTAACTCGTTTAGTGATATGGTATGTACTTCAAATAGGGAATTTTTTGTAATAATTGCAAGGCATTGTAGACAAATTTGACAGGAAATATAAAAAGTACGGAGCTACAATTTTGCACACAAGTTGAACAGAGACCTGTGAATGGTTTCCGTTTCATCATCCTATTTGAATTGTTTTAAGTTTTATAAATATATTATTGTATATGGTGTAATTAATTGATTATATTATAAGTAATTATTATAAGTAAACTTGCCAGTTTATTTAGAAACAATTTGATCTTCATCAACATAATGTAGTAAACTTTGCTTACTTTATCAATTATGAGACTACGGTAAAAGCGTGATATATTGTAATTAAAACGTCGATACTCACTGCTTTTTAATTATTTTTGCCTAAAACGGAATATTTCTAATTTAAACCAATTAGTTTTCTATCAGTTGAAGATAACTGAACTTCCGCTTCATGTACAATTTAAGGATTCAAGGTCTGCTCCTTCTTGAGAAGCATAAACAAATGAATTTGTGTAAAACAGAATTAATATGTTAATATATTTATAAAATGAAAGATATTCAAGTAACGTAATGAAACTCCCAGACACCAGTAGTTACACCGCTCGCCTCTCACCAAGGCGGCCTTGGATTCGATTCCAGAAGACCGTATGCGGATTTTGTGGTGGTCTGAGCATGATTTCTTTTTCCGCGTTCTCCGGCCACTTTTTCCATCAAATAAAGGAATACCTTTCCTTTCATCAATTTCACCCGCATTTCATCTTACTCGCTCTCATACCAGCTTCGGGTTGATCACCCATCCCAGCTACTTTCTCTGATCTAGAGTTGTCTGACGCTTGACTGGGATGTGATCCCGGCGCCCTTTTGCAACTCTTGGGGGAGGGGGAGGATAAATAGAAAACGAAGTAGAATTATGTGCGAATAAAGTTGCTAACACGAATGAGATGCCAACCGCTGAGCAAGATATTGCAAACTAAGCTTACCTGTGACAGTTGAACGGAGGTATCTTAAATTCAATATATCGCGCCATGGAAACGTGCGATGCGCGACTAAATGCAGTTAGGAAATTTAGAAATATCGAAGCCAGTTCGAAGCTTCTGGAAAAAGCAATTACCAGGCCCATACTTCTGTATAAATGTTGGAGGTTTCTTGCGTCGAGTGCGCGGAGGCTTTTAAGACGTGTTAACTTAGAAAAAGATCCGTAATGTAGAGAACCTCACCTAGAAGCAATCAATCTGCCACTTACATGTGCACATAGCATTACATTTCAAGTGCGTTTGCATGTCTTGCTTTCTGGTATTTATTACGCATTTAACCAATGCTCATCGCGAATGAAGTTCACTGGTTTGATATTTGTGTAACTATGGGTTTGGTTACTTTGGAATTTCTTTATAATCATTAAATTCACACACACACACACACACACACACACACACACACACACACACACACACACACACATATTTACAACCTTAACTTATAATTGCAGACTCTAGCGAGGATGGGGGATTAATTCTCCTGCTGGGGATAATGGGCGTTTTCTTTTATTTGCATGCGGACTATAAACCTCTCCTTTAAGTACATTACTGTAAGTAGTTTTCTGATCACTGCTTTGTGCGAGCTGATTTCGGAGAGAGAAAAGTTTGCAAATGTTTCGGTTCTTATAAACGTAATTTCCCTACATTTTATTTTTCTGCTTCACATATCACATAAATATGTTCTGTATACTATATACAGATTAGACAGAAGACAGGTGAAATTCTACACACTATTGACTTATTATGTTAAATTAAGCTGCATTTTATTTAACAGTTACTTAAGGACACTGCTATTATATAATTTTAGCATTCGTATACCAGACAGCTCTCTCGCAAGTTCTGTATCGAGTTGAATGCTGATTAAGATGTTATTGTCTATAGTGTGGAGTTGATATTTAACACTGCATTTTATGTATATACATCTCGCGTACCGCACAAGCCCAAGAACACTTAGGTATACGCAATTGAAAATCAGTAAGCATTTCATCGTGGAGCAGGCCTGTGCTTCAGCCGAAATGAAACACAAGCGAGGCAAACCTTTAAAAAGTGGCGAGGGGCGAATGATCGCGAGTTGTTTCGCGGTGCTTAAAGAAAGAAACCCGGAATCGTCTATAAAAACATTGAGAAAGAAACTGGTGAACTTCTTGGTGTTTCTTCAAGTAGTGTACATAGTGTTAGAATGGAACAGCAAACACCCGGAACTCTAAGAACACCGGGAAAATCGCGTAAATGCAAACAGCGCGTGAAGAAATACGACGATTTTACGAAAAGTGCTATACGCAGTTAAGTTCATGATTTTTTTCTTCAGAAGTGAACCAACTCATAGATTTAATAAGTTAATGTGTAACCCAACTCTATTTATTGACTAGAAGTTAGCGCTGCTATATATACTGCTATTGTTTTAAAACATATGTGCGTGCATGTAGTGTCTAACATGTGGCGAGTTGAGTCAGCACCGCCTTGTTGTTTACAACAGGATTAAAGTTGCGTGAGATAGTGTAGCATTTCTATCTTATATTTTAGTAGATTCCTCATTTAAATTCCTTTTAGATTGCTTTTGATTTTAGACAAATTATATATTCATGAATATATCCTTAGTATTTGTTAGCACTCCTTTATACCTTCACTTCATTTCATAAGTGTTTCATTACCTAGTACATTACAGTTTACGGTTTGAAATTTGTAGGCCTACATACCGTGATAGGAATTTACTGTTATGCTGTGTGATGCTTTTTTGTTGTAAATTTATACGATTTACCGAAGATTTATGTACTTTTAATTGTTTTAATTTTTGAGGCATCTTACAAGATGTACAGGCTTACCTGGCGTTTCTGTATCCTTATTGATGAACTCAAGTTTTAAAATGTCCCAGTTCATGGTAATTAATTTAAAATGAACATTAGTCATGTTTCTCTTCTGCTGTAGATAATTAAAATTTCGTCTGATTTAAACCATAATAACAAGACCCGATGTTAATATCAGGACTTAACTCTTTCGCCGGACAGCCTTCAGCTGTTTTGGAAGGTCATATAGACCTGCTGACAGTGTTTTAGCTAGTGTTCTGGCATTGTTCCGCTTCTACAATGCAGCTTATTTATTCCCTTCCTTCCGCTTGCAGTAGGTTTCGCATTTATTTCATGGCCACCTATTTGTTACCAATACTGCGAAGTTTCAAAGACTATCCTCTGTTTGGAAACATTTAGTCACAAATCGGAAGACTCTTTATCAAGTCTATACGGATTTCAATCAAAATGAAATGTTGTTCTAACTCCTATGCATAACATTTAAACTCCATACCTGCATATATAAACACTAAACATTTCTAGCAGGCTGTTTATCTAAACTATTCTTATTCTCAATTGATTTAAACCAAATTTGAAATGCATCAATAAGTTTTATTCAGTGTCTTGTGTATGTTAACTCCATACTTGCAGCGGTTGCAAGTTACGCGGAAAGGCAAAGCACCGCTAATAGCTTCGCAACGGAGAACGCAGTTAAACATGAAAAGCTGAGATCTTGAAGATTTGCAGGTGAGAAGAAAATCTGTGTGAACGCTTAAGTCTCTAAAATTAAAATGGTTCTACATAACATTTTCGGAGTACATTGTAGGCGTCTATTATTTAAACTCGCGTAGAGGGTCGCGGGTTCGAGTCCCGCCTTGGGCATGGGTGTTTATATGTATAGTGTATATGTGTGAAACTAAAGAAAACAGATAGTAAAATAAACAAAAACAATAAAAGTCGGTTAAATAAGGAAAATAAAATATATACACTTTTTTTCAATAAAAAATCAAGAGAGAAAGGTAAGTCATATTGCGACAGTATACGTCAAGTAAGTCAGGAAAAGATGTAGTCACATCAGTAATTATTATAATTGAACCCTTTTGTTAAATGCAGGAAATGACGGAATATTGCAAGAAGTTTCATCACGATAACTGTAGTTACGAAACCAGGAAGACGTTTATTGATGTATTCACGGAGCTAAAATGTCCGTATTAGAACTTAAGAGCGTTGTGTTTTCTTTTATATCTTCTACACCTTACAGGAAAACACATTTGCCCTTCAGCGTCTTCATTCTGAATGCTCCTCATGTAATAAAACTGCCTTTGTAAATGGCTGCATTAAACAACGAGTGAGCTTTTATGTTTGTTGTTACGTTTGCACTTAATTTGTTTACTCTTTAAGTTCTGTGGCTTAAGATGTTATGTCTGTTGATGACACAACTAGTCAGTTTACATCAAAACAGAAAACAATTACAGGTGAACGGCAGATAAAATACGAAATTTAAGTTTATCAATTGCAAATTAATTTTTTGGGAAATAGTGTACATTTGTAAACATCTTTTATTATTATTATTATTATTATTATTATTATTATTATTATTATTATTATTATTATTATTATTATTATTATTATTATTATTATTATTATTATTATTAAATATTCTCGGAATATACCTCTTTATGCTATGCTTTATTACGTATGCTCATCTTTATTTCGTGTAGCAATGTAAAATCCAAAATATTGTGCGGTAGATTAAAACTTTTATGCCATATTTCACCAACAGATGTTTAGACTTAACACGAGTTTAGCAATAGTTAAAAAAAATTGCATTTCACCAAGTGTTAGCGTAACACTCGTGTTAAATCTCTTGTTAAACTAACAAGCCATATTTCTGTTGTCAAGTCCTTAACAATTGTAAATAGTCAAGATGGCGAGCATGAACGCAGCTGTTGATGTTGATTTGCTACATTTAAGACCGTCTAAATGTCATTCGTAATGGAGTACGGCCTATGAGGAGAAATGATTTTGAGGAGCTTATCCGAAGAAAATTTTTTCCGGAGGTATAGACTGTCGAAACATTTTACTATGAAGGTTACTGCGGTAGTACAAGAGGGGTTAAAACATACATCGAAAGGAATATGCCGATCTCGCCTTTGCTTCAAGTATTAATAACCTTGCGGTTTTATAATCCACTGGATTATGTGGATAATGCATTGTCCACCTCCCGTCTTGAAACGTTCAAGTCACTTGTCCTCCTTCGCTCCTCGTTTTAAATTTAGGTAATACTGACAAGTTTGGTGCTTGTAGTAGTGAAACATGCATTTGAATTAAACTCGTTTGCAATATTTTCCCCGTGACATCTTTCTCTTTTACATTCACCGCATCCGTTCTCTTATTTTCCACGATATCCTTACACTTCGTCACCAATTCAGTTAACAATTCTTTCTCCATCGATGAGAAATTTGTCTCACGGCTTTTGTTTGCGATTGTTCACTCATTTTTCAGCTTGTGCAGAGGAAAATAAAAACAAAAGTACATCGTAGTACGTTCAGAAAATAATACGACTCATCCATAGCCTTCTATAGCTGTGATATTTAAACGTTTCTTGGCGTTAACACAGGTTTGTTACCATTTTCAGAAAACAGGTTGGTGAAATGCAAGAAATTTAACATTAATGTTAGCTCTGTGACAAATTTTACGTTACATTTGTTAACGTCTATTTTAACATCTGTTGGTGATATCGGGCATTACAGCATTAATATGACACCCGTTTTGTAACCATTTTAAAATCACATTATCACGACTATTTCACACATACGTCACTATCCTCGTATAGACCAATCAAGTACTAGGATTCGTCAAATACCGACCAATCGGTGTTGTTTAATAATTGTACACCATGCACAATTATCGCTCAGCCATTATCACCACCAGTGTTAACTTATGCACGGCCTATAAAAACTATTAATCTTGTATGCCGTGACTTGTGAGGTTAAGTTTCATTCATGGGCTAATGAAAGACAGGCCTATGTGATTTAGGCAAACAAAACTTGTTTTATTGCTTTTAAACGGAGAAACCGGAGAAAGCCCGCCTAGACGCCGTTTTGCTCGTGATAATATGTTCACCTGGAATGGAACCCCTAGCGAGAGGCGAGCGGCCTAACCACTCGGCCTCGGTGCCTTCATAGCTTTTAAATAATGTAAAACAGAACTATTGGAAATAAGGTTTGATAACTAAATGTTAATGAATTGGGCCAAGTAAGACCTTTGAGATCCAATTAGACAAAACATTTCTGCCTTTGTTAGGTAAGCTTAGGCCAATAAGAAACACGTGCTCTGTTTAAAAACTACGACTATGATTAGGTAGCTGTTTGCTTAATTTTTATTGCTTAAGTAAGTTAAACCGATACGCCTATGACGTTATTCAGGAGTATGGAGCAGTTATATTTATGTTTTTGAAAAACAAGGAAGAAACAGAAAACGTAACTTTAATTGTCTATCCTTCTGCGGCAAATCATATCTGTAGTGCCTCAAGGTTTCGTTTCACCACCTCTATTGTTTAGTGTCTTCACTCATGACGTACCATATGTCAACATAGCCATATACGCTGACCCTATCGCCAGTTTTATCGCACACTACAAACTAGCAGGGGTTCTCAGTGCTGCAGCACGCTCTTTTCTGTTTTATAAATCACAATGTAGAAATTTTAAAAGACCATGTAAATAACAATGCATTATTATAAGTCTAAGAAATCGAGTACGACCAATAATGAACTCTTAATGCATAAAAAAACACCTGCGTAACTAATGGAGCGCATCCGTGACGTCAGCGTGCTGAGAGCGAGAGGCTATGGTGCGTTTGAATCAGCTGATAACAGCAGTCCTAACCTGTACAGTATAGGCTTTGAACTGTATGTCGTTCCTGTGGTCTGTGTGATATAACTTTTGTTTTACTTTTTTAACTAGTGAAATTAATAAAATTTAGTGGTTCAGGTTAGTGAGAAAGTGTTATATTATCATGTAGTTAACACATATTCCAGTTTGTTCGTAAATTTTATGTATTTAGTAGTGTTTTCAAGTAGGCTGTAAGTTAACCTCTGGGAACGTTATAACGGCTTCGATGCCATATTCCATCTTCTCATTTGAATCTAGATTGAAGCATTTATTTTAGTAAATTCTGCTTATTCTTTTATTATACGTGTGATATTACATAGTTCTATCTTGTGTTTAAATGTACAGAAAAATTATCTCCATTATTGAACGAAATAACTTATGCGTTCAACACATGGTGGATACAAGTTAATGTTATTATTACTATTATTTTCCTTTTAAGGTACTCAGAGTTGTAAAAAATGCCTCGACGTTGTAGTGTCTTTGAGTGTAGATCAAATTATGACACAGAAAGTGAAAAAAGTACAATATTTTCACTGCCAAAAGTCGAAAATCTTCGTGAGATGTGGCTACGGCATATTCCGACGGATTTTTCGAAATTAAAAAATCATTTTGTGTGCATAAAGCATTTTGAGGAGTCGTGTGTTTATAAGAATAGACAGGATTTCTACTTCAGAGGGAGAGTTGATAGAATATGAAAGGAAAATCCCTAAACTCACAGAAAATGCTGTACCAACAATATTTCCTAATACACCCTCTTACTGTTCTAAAACTATTCCCAAAATAAAACTTGTTGCTGATAAAGAAGACGAAAATTTGGTCCAGGCATTTCGAGACAGCATTCAATCAAATAAACAGCACGTGGAAATGAATTTAACAAATAATGTAGATAATAATAAATAATGTTTCTTTTGTAGATATAAGAAAAACCAATTCCAGTAAGGCTAATTGGACAGTAATTAAGGACAAGGGAACAATTTATATTTGTTTAATGGGTATAAATAATGGCACACCTAGTGTCATTTCTTTTATAACAGTTAAAGATGATTTAACTTATACTGTTGTATTGGAAAACGTTTGCATCAATGCTTCTAGTACTAATAATGTGAAAAAATTGAATTCATTCAATGTTTTGGATAGTATTATAACACAAATTGAAAATGGTGAAATATTACCCACAGTTAGAGATAAAATAGAATCTGCTATCCAGCTGCTACAGTCTCTAGTAAACCATGATGAGAATGAGCATATGAAGTTTATTGTGGAGCAATTAAATCTGTCACAGACTCCAAAGAATAACAGGTGCTATGGCAACAAATGCATGGTCTTGCTTCCACTCTGTATGTCTATTCATCATCCGCCTACAATGCACTAAGAAAATGTGATATGTTGATTTTGCCACACCCACGTACACTGCAGAAACTAATTTCATTCTATAAATTGTCCTTGGAAAGTAGTTCTTACTTGGAAAACAGATTTAAACATTTAAAAAGTCATGAACACTTAGTATCTCTCGTGATGGATGAAATATATATTCAGCCACAACTGTCATTTAAAGGAGGTGTGATTTATCGCAGTAGTGCAACTGATCCTCAGAAACATGCAAAAACTGCTCAAGTCTTCATGCTATCCTCACTACTTTCTAAATATGTTGATGTCGTTTCCATTATACCAGTTATCAATTTAACAAGTGAACAGCTGAAGACATATATTATAGAAGTTCTGGGTATGTTGGAAATAATTGGCTTTACAGTTATTAGTTTAATTGCAGATAATAATATTGTGAACAGAAAAGCATATGAACTTATGACCCCAAATAAAATTTTGCAGCCTAGCATTACTCACCCACTAGACTCATCAAGAAGGCTTTTCTTTATATTTGACACTATCCACATTTAAAAATGTATCAGAAATAATTGGGAGACCAAAAGAAATGCAAATAAGACCTTATATTTTCCTGATTTCAATCATCACTCCAATATACTTTTTCAGCTCAATACAGGCACTTAGAGTTGATGTATGAAAAAGAAAAGAAAAACCTAGTTAAGTATGGGCACACACTTTCCGCCAAAGTGTTATATCCATTGTCAATTCAGAAGCAGAATGTTAGCTTGGCATTGAAAATTTTCAATGACAATAACATTGTGGCCTTGAAACCTGTCACATAAGATCTTGGTGTTTCTGAAGATATTGATGAGACTGCAAATTTCTTAAATATCATTATTAACTGGTGGAAAATAGTTAATGTTAAAAGTGTGTTCGAAGGGAAACGATTCAATGATCCATACAGAGAGGCCATTAAAAGCCAAAGAGATATGCAATTTGAATTTCTAAGTGAAATGTGTCATTGGCTAAAAATTTGGAGGCTGTCTGTTCCATCAGTAAATGCTTTAACTCCGCAGACATTTCAGTCCTTGATTACTATGCTGGATACTTTCCTGGAAATCATTCCATATCTATTTGAGAAATACAACATAGATTACATTTTGCTAAGCAAATTTCAGAGTGATAATTTGGAGGGTCGTTTTGGATCATACAGACAGCTAAGTGGTGCAAATTACTATATAACTTACAGGTATTGGAAAATGAGAGGAAATTGAGATTTAAAAATACTGTGTTGTTTGCTGCTCATAATGGTAGTGTAAATTTGAAAGAACTGTTACCTACCCAACAAAATTATGATAATGATATTGACCTGAATGGTTTTTCTGATATTCTGGATGAAAAGTTTGAAATGCAAGTAATTCCTAATGATACAGTGCCAATACTGACATATTTGGGGGGATTTGCATCTAGACAAGTGCTACGTAAATCTAAGTGTAATATATGCAGTTCATGGCTCCAATTAAATAAACAAGTGGAAGTCGATTCTTCATATGACTTTGTAAAGGACTTGGACAGAGGAAAATTAACATTACCCACAGACAATGTAGTATTTACTCTTGGTTTGGCATGGCATACAATGTCATTATTAGCAAGAGACTCTCAAAATTTCTTAACCTCTGCGAAACAGCTCTCTGTAGCTCAGAAAATTTGTAAAATTAAACTTCTGAGATCAGATGTACAGAATACTGGTACTGAATGTAAATGTTTACATAAGAAGACCCTAGTTGAGAAACTGGATAGTGTTGCTCTTTGTGTTAACAAAATATTGATTAGTAATTTTGTTAAAATGACCAATGAGAAATCTTGTGATTCAGACACTACAAGGAAAGTAAAAAAACTGAAAACATAAATTTTGGCATTATTTGTGATCATAAGACTTCTTCCATAAACTGTTTTGATGGATTACATTACATTCTGTACTTTGTATATACTCAGTGTATATATCAGTGTTAAATCTGTGGATTTATCTCTAATATCTGTAAAAATAATTATGCTAAAGTATGGAGTTTGGCAGAATACAAGGATCACCTCATACGTTTGGTACGTATAAATATCTCCATATAGTGGTGTAATTGCAAATAACGCTCATTTGTTTATTTCATTACCTCACCTTTTTTTGCTAGGTATTATCCTAATATTTTACATTCATAGTTCCTGATTCGAAATTTAACTGAAATGATTGTGCGAGAAATATAAGTAATTTTTTTTTAGGAAAAAGGGATTCAAAGTGTCTTCTGAAAACTTTATTTGAAGGTGAGCGATATACTGTATTTTATCATTTATACATTATTTCTTTATTCTTTAAAGTATCATATTTATAGATCTAAAAAGTATAATAACATAAGTGGTATATATTATAAACACGTAAGTAATTTTAAGAAACGTAATATAGCTTAGTAGAACGAGCATACCAAAAATCAGTTCCGAGACATAAAATCCCTTCTAATATATTACTTATATAATTATGTTAATTAAAGTATAATTGTCTAGAATGATGAACACATGTGAAATACTGTTTATTTATAATCATTCAGTTCACTAATAAAACAATGTAACTTCTGCGCTACGCTGTCTACTCTCTCAGACTGCATGTGTGACGTCACACGAAAGTTTCCCTGTCGCGCCGAAGCCGGTATCTTTCGTTAGCCGCGGCTGAGAGCCAGCAAGCTCGGTAATCAGCATTGCGCATGCGTACAACCTTCACCTCTTGCCTCCCTGATGGCCTAAGTTCCATAGATTTTCGCACAAATGCGTGCTGCATCTGGGTGTTGCGCGGTGATCATTCGCTGCACCATGAAGCAGGACCACCAACTCTCATAGTTGCAGCTGTGGAACTTGAATATGCATTGAATGTCATTCAACAATCTATCATTGCTTTATATTTGAGTTCTAGAAACTAATTCCATCCTTCTTACGTAAGCAGATCCAATACCTAATGGTTATTAATTCGGAGGGCAGATTGTTTGTGATGTACCTATCATGTTGGCACCATCCTGCATTCCCGCGACCATAACGAGAATCCCCCATAACAAGTGCATGTGGTTCGCATGCTCGTATTGTATCCAAGTGTTCCTTTGTGTAACGTTATCGGGTACCTCCGGTCAGGCCTCGGCCGCCCGGAGGTGCAGAGGGTTGTCTAAAAACTCCCGGATACTAGTCTGCAGAGCTAGTAGGTGTGCTAGATCACCAGGCGGCCCCACCGAGGTTTTCGGTAGTCTTCACTGCGGGGTTGACGCGCGTAAGTGGCGTATCCACTTCCATCCCGTCTTGACGTTGTTGTCGATTAGGGGGGAGGCTTTTTAGACTCCAGACTGCCCTATGGAAAGAGCCCCGGAGTTTTCATCGCTCCGGGTTTGAAGGAGGTCGGGGTCTTCGGACTTAAGGGTAGATCCTGTGCGCATAAAATAAAAAAGTGGCTGATATCAGTTTCTTTATTTTGTGTGAGAGTCTGAAACGTGTTATAAATTGACTTTATTCAGTGAGAAATTTAATATTACGAAAACTTTAACCAATAAATAATGAACCTTGTTAATGAATTTCTGAAAACTCCCATTTCAAGGAGAGCATTAGAAGAAAGGCTTAGTATAAAATGTTAGGGCGACCAACACCCGGTCTAAAAATTGAGCAAAAAGCGTAAGGAAGTAAAAATTCTGTTTACACCATGAAGAAACATCGAAAATAGGTGAGTTGCATGAACTTTTTTTCCGCAGCACGCTGGTATTTTTCGGCACGAGCCGCCACTGCAACCTAGATACCTATGTTCACAGACTACAGAAATCTCTTTAATAGTTTAGTAACGCAAGTCGTCTTTGTATATGTTTTGTACAAGTCTTAAGCATATGCTTATCCAATTTGGGTAGGTGCAGCCGTAAGCAACATTAATCGTGTTTAGGTCTTTCAAAGTTCTCAGGGTACACCATGATCACCATATTTACACACATCAGCTCTCAAGCTCTCAACTTACTATTGCCTTCACTCATTACCTGGCGTATGGCTCTTATCCTTGGGAGGAAGATCTGACGCAGTTCCACATCGAGAGTCGTCTCCCAGAGGACTAGCCGCTCTCTTCCGGACGTGATGCCGAATTAGAAGACTTTCAGTAAATCAGTATGTGTTCTGGACCTTAGTTCACCATTGTTATTTATATTTTCCGATTTTGTAGAGAATTTCTATCCAATAGACAAAATAATCTTAACTTTTGTGTAAAGTGATTACATTGGTCGGGGTTACTGTTCAGATATTCCAAATTGACCCATTGGTTGTAAAAGTAACAGAGATAGTGATTATGTCAGTTTCTTACTGACATAAAAATTTAACAGTATTTTGGTTTATAATTACAAATTTAGAGGTTCTTATGCAAATGTATCTAGTGTGAGTTTTTGACATTCAAAATTTTAAAGGGTGATTTCACGAGAGTATTGCAACATAAAGGATGATTCACTGGAAAGACAACATTAAGACGCAATAAGGAATCACTTATATTTATTTCTGTACGATTTGTAAATATAATCAAGAGTGATGGGAGTTTTGTTTAGATTATTATATTAGACTACCACAACGTGCTCACTGTTCTTAACTCGGGCCATTTGTAATCTAGGAAATCGAGTGTAACTTGTCTAAAGCTATGGAAATATTTGCATTGATATCATGAATTTTCTTAGGTCGCTGTGCATACATTAATGATATACTTCAGTAAACTCTAAAGAGAAAGAGAGGGAATGATATTGAAGTTAAAATTCACAAATTGGCCTATCTTATGGCACCAGTATATCATCCAAATATGGATACTTTAAGCCATGCGCTGGAATACAATATGCGTGAATTTAGCATACCAAAATGCACAGTATTTCGTTGGTGAGCTGCTAAGTAGCTTATGTTGTAACTTGTAAAATATGATTCAAAACGACCATCCTCTCAACAGTAAATATACGCATAATATAAAAAGGAAAAGGAGGAAATAAATAAATAAAACGATGTACAGAACTGGAACGAATAAGGTTGTGGTAATTTAGTATCATTAATTTATCTTGCATTTTAGATTATTTATCTGATATCTTCGTTGTTTTATCCTTTAATTTAGATTGAGCCGGCATCTGGGTATATTACTCAAAATTTTCTTGTAACTTATTTTAAATTATTGTGGTTTCAAGTAATTTTTTCTGTGGATAGTACTCATACACGATTTTTTTTTTTTTTTTTAATTTACGTTCCCCAGCGATGGGTGATATGGGAAGATGAATGTAATGGATGAAATGATGTTCATATAGCCCAGGGTCAGTAGAGTCAGCTTAGAGTCAGCTGACATTCGTTTTTCAGAATAAGGGAAAACTCCGAGAAAACCTTATCTAGGTAACTCGCCCTGATCGAAATGAAATGAAATGTGTAGTATTTAACGCCCGTTTTTACTACATACGGCACCGCAGGCGATGACAATGATACATGAGATGAAGATGGAGCACTGGTGGAATGAAATGGCGGGGGAAACCGGAGATCCCGGAGAAAACCCGCCCCAGCGCCGTGTTGTCCACCAAAAATCTCATTTTGCAGTCGCCTGGGATCGAACCCGGGCCGCTTTGGTGAGAGCCAATTGGTCTAACCACTGAGCCACGGCGTGAGATTCGAACTTGGGACCTCTTGAACGTTAGGCAGACACGCTACTATCTACGCTACCGAGGCGGGCACCGTGCACGATTAATTCCTATATTAAATTAAATGCATATGAAGAAATGGGAGACTCCTCCTCTTCTCTGCTGTCGTCCTCCGTGGTCCAGGTGCATCATGCTAGCCTCTTGTTCTCGAGGTCGCGGGTTCAAACGCAGTGGAGGACGAAAAAATCCGTTGCGTGGCTTCCTATGGAAGGCAAGTAAAGCCTTCCTTATAAATTTACGCGATCTAAGAGAACCTCAAGCCTGATAAAGAGGCTTCTGAGCAAAATTAAACAGTATTTCACCGCCAAATATGAAATGGAACATTGGCCACAACGGTTAAAGAGCATCCATAAATAATAATATAATTTTTAAAAACTCAATTTTTACATCTCTGTTACAGTGAAAGTCAAAATTGGCTAAACGTTTTTGTTACTTTAAAAAATACATGCAAAAACTCGAATTTCTTCCTTGTTACTTCATGGTCTAGACAAGTTACCTGTTCCGGCTTCACAGCTATTCCGCACATCTTCTCATAGGTCTTCCTAATATCCTTAACCCTTAGGTTTATAAACATACGCTGCTTTGGGTAGACTTAGTGGTCTGCATTCTTTCCAGATATTACTATTTATAGCGTTATTCCTTTAAGAGTAGTAATATATATTTTGAATACAAGTTCTATTAGCATAGGCGTGCATTCGCGTAAAACTACGAATTTAGTGAAGTATGAATGACGGTATGCTCTGCAAGAACTAGTTCCGTGCTTGGTTTTCTTTGGTCAAGTAATAATGTTTTGTATTTCCAATCTTTTCTTGGAAGTTTGTTCTGTATAGGTCGATGAAATACAGCCATGGAAGCGTTGATACACATTTAGACATTGTAATAGTTACGCCGCATCTTCCCAGTTGCAGTGTTAAGCCATAGTGGGATATTGATGCGAGGTCGCTGGACCAGCGCGTGTATGACCCTAATGGAGTGTAGCGCACTTAGCCAAACCTCCTTCAGCCACGTCCCCATGTCAAGTGAATGTTGTTAGGCTGCATTCTTATTCACTACTTCATATTATAAATAGAGCGCTTAAAAATATGATGAATAATCAGATAATTTATGGAATCTCTACACTCTTCACAAGACTTTCTCTACTTGCTCTTCTATAAGCAATTTGTTTTAAAAAGGCTACTTATTAATAAACACAAACTTTAGTTACATATTTCACTGTAGGTATAAAAAGAAAATAGAAGGCTAAAGTATTAGATTTTTAAGAATGAATCTTTATGTGACGGTTTTGAAATACCATGATCCTTGCTTGATCGTGAGAAATAACAAAAGCACTCGTTGAGCCTTATCACTACTTTTTTGAAAATTCAAACCAGTAGCAAAGAATATCTTTGAAGTGTTTAATGTAATGCATCAATAAGTGTTATATTATATAAGGTGTCATTAAAGCTTCATATTTTGCGTAGTAAGCCTTTTTTATTTTGCTGCAAACCAGTTATAAAACGTTCATTCGGAAGGACTTCTCAGAAAATTCAAAATATACTTATTATTTGTCATCCATACACCTTTAGCATCTAGTATTTTAATCAAATAATAGTAATAATTGAGAAAATTAATAATAATAATAATAATAATAATAATAATATAATAATAATAATAATAATAATAATAATAATAATAATAATAATAATAATAATAATAATAATAATAATAATACTTACATGTAAAGGCTAGTTTAGGGTCGTATGCTCCAGTGTGAAGCTCGTTATGTAACACGCACGCACGCACACACACACACACACACACACACACACACACACACACACACACACACACACACACTGAATTTGTGTCCGGACCCTACTGAATTACAATGTCTCATGCAGTATTGAGAGTGTCAGACCTGAGGTTTTTCAACGTGTCGCCAGTGTACGGGGTCATCGGCTTTAATTCCGTTCCGAAGGAAGCTATGCTTAGGACTTTTGCACACGAAAAAATCCATCGTTTTCTACCGGATTTGAATGCGCGCGGGCACACATACAAACAGTGCTTTTTTCTTCTTCTAAGTTTCAGGGACTCAAAAACGTATTTCCGGTGAAATCTCGATATTAAACAGAGAAACAAAGAAAAACAAATGAGCAGCTGCCAAAAACAAAGTTGTATTCGGAAAACATCGGAAGCGTTCGCTGATGCTGCGTTCACAAATTACGCTTTGGAAAGGTAGTCAAACTGAAAAGTACAGTTTTGAATCCCGGCTATGGCATTGAAGTTTTCAGTCTGACTCTACCTTTTCATACTTTGGCCAACACACGGCTAGTGTGAAAGAACAATTCTTTTTTCTAATATAAACTTCGATACCACTTCATTTCAAAACTTAGCGATAGATAGGAAGGTACCTTGCGGCTTGTTGTTGTTGTTTTTTTAATTTACGTCCTCCAACGTTAAGTCATATTGGACGATGAATGGAATTGGTGAAATGATGCTCGAATGAGTCCAGGGTCCTTAGAACTTAGAGTTACCCGACATTTGTCTTTCAGGATAAGGGAAAACTCTGGAAAAAACCTTATCCAAGTAACTCACCCTGAGCGAGATTCGAACTCGGGACCTCTTGAACGTGAGGCAGACATGCTACCACCACGCTACCGAGGCGGGCCCTTGCAGCTTGGGTAACCGAGCGGTAAAACTCATGTCTGGTAAGTAGACCAACTTGAGTTCCATTCCTTGATGTGCATGTTTCATGTTACTTTAATAGCAATGTCTTGTTCCTACTGCAGAACATAAATAATATTTAAACCCATTCATTTATAAAAACCCAAATGACATATTCTTGTCGTTTTCAAAATAAATGCAATGTTATTATAAAATTGCCTTCATATTGGTTGTGTAAACACGGGCTCATACACCTGTTATGAATGGTGCTGGCATATATTGAGATGTGCCCGCCTCGGTAGCGTGGTGGTAGCGTATCTGCCTCACGTTCCCGAGTTCGAATCTTGGTCAGGGTGAGTTACCTGGATAAGGTTTTCCAGGGGTTTTCCCTTATCCTGAAAGACGATTGTCGGGTAACTCTAAGCTCTATGGACTCCGGGCTCATTTGAGCATCATCTCACCCATTCCATTCATTGTCCGATATGACTTAACGTTGAAGGACGGAAAAAAAAGGGAGATGTATCCTCTCGTGAAGATTTCGCTAGGCATTTGCTCTGAACCATGCTCCACAGAATGAGGGCAGTAATAGAAACAGAGGGTTGACACCCGATATTAAGTTAATTTACATTTTAATTTCATTTTACATATAGGAGTAAATCATTTATTTCAGTTAGGTTTAAAACAGATTAGAATTTGAGTTTTTATGTGTGAGCATAAAACCATAAAATAAAGTAAACCTTAGCTAAGTCATATTAAAATGTGCGTAATGCACATTTTGTATTTCTACAATAAAACAAATCAGTGTGATGTCTGAGATTCGAACCTTTGTAGGTCTAGCTCTTCTGTAACCGCTCGGCTACCACTGCACGTTCAGTAACTGAGACTCAATTTTGAGTCAGTTGTGAGGCTGAATTTTTTGCACACATTACAGTGTGCGGCAAAAGGAAGGATTCCTTATACAAATATGCACGAAACATAAATGACACACAATATGTGAACTTCCTCATTATTATTATAATTATGAGATGATTCAGTAGGACGAAGCTTAAGAGATGCGTTCCGATACAGCTTTGTAAACCGGCCTTGGAAACGATGAGGACTTTGAAAAAATATTTTGCATCTTCGAGTACCGTTTGGACAATGTGTTTGCTATTCTGCGGTTCTGGTGTTTTACAAACAAGAGACGTTTAAGTAAACCTAGCTGCACGAACTCCCAATAAAATGAATAACACGTTATGGTGAAGTAGGTAAACAGAGCACCGCAATAAGCTCTACTAGTTTATAGCTCCAAACAACAGTAATTTAACACAGGCTGAATCACTTAACCCATTACTTTTAACCATATAGGAACAATTATATTACTTGTTTAAATTAAGAAATATGAGAGTGATATCCATAAAGTGCAATTTTATGTAATATAGAAAGAACATAATTCCAGATACATTACATTTCTCACACAATCTGGCTACCTATATGTATCTAGTTGTACGTTTTTTATAACAGTTCAAGGATATGCATTGAAGGCTCGTAGATTGTTGTCGCATAAATGGAAGCCATATGTGGGATAAAATTTTCAAGAAATTAAAACCTTTGTGCTTCATATGACAGCACATTGATGACACATTGATATTGGATATTATATTTGTTTATTTACATAATGGTTTACTGCATAAATGTAAATTTGGTTTCATTAAAATTAGCCTGCATATACATTATTCACAGAATACAGTTATCTTCGTTGAACATATGTGTATGCAGATTTTACGAAGCTTTGTGGACAAAGAAACAGTCCTTGAGAGTTGACTTCTGACCATTCTAAAACCATAATCTTTCTTGGCAGTACTGTGCGTTCATTTGCGTAAAATGCGAATGTCATACTTTTCCGCTGTTAGTAGCATGCAGTTGTTGGTTGGCAGGATGTTTGGTTTCCAGAGGCTTGCATCATGCCGCCCACAGGATTTAGGAGGACGAGCCAAAAGCATTAAGACATAGTTACAGAAGGCTCTACGTGGGAAGCTGCACAACTCTGCTTTGATTTGGCAAAACCTCTCGAGGGAGACGAAAAATCTATGGAATTCTGCGCAGTGACCATAACATGTTGCTAGATGCCGTTCCAGAAGTGTAACTGAAATATTAACTGGAACTCGGCCAGCATGCCCTTGGTACTTCCTGAAGCAACACAGGCTATTCAGTATGGTGTACACTTATTTTAATGTTGCTACTACCGCCTGACATTAATGATATTTGCGTTTGTTATGAAGTAAACAGCAAAAATGTATGCCAGCAAAATAAACCTCTCGGAGGAAACCGTTTCCTTCAAGACATCCACTGTTCAAAATTAGTAGGAAAGAGAAAATTTAATATGCTTATGTTTTTTCTATGTGTAGGATTGACATATTTTTGAGAGTCTTTGAATCATGTTATTAAGAAATAGTAAATATTGCTGTGAAATTATGTTCTGAACTAGAAAAAACAAAAATATTACGTATTCCAATGATGTGGCTATCTTTAATTTTGTATAAATGCCTATTCCTGTATTTCTTAATGTTAGGATAAGTATTTGCAGAAATTATGTTACATACAATAGGCTTTAAGCGATAGTCAAATATTTTACAGCTGGTCATTCTGTGTTCCGTGCTCGTTGCATGGCCAAAAGGTATTAAAATGAATAACTTCCCATTTGAGAAAAGCATAAAATTGGAAAATTCAGACAAATATCAAAAGAATGTCTCCGAAACGGTTCACAAAAAAAAGTATTTCAAATAATGTGTGATTTACACGCGCGCGCGCGTACACACACACGCATACACGGACACTTTTTCTAAAAGTGTTTTTATGGATCCAGGGCACCTCAAAACTTGTATTTCTGGTGAAATCTCCGTATTGAATTTTTGGATGGAATGTAATGCCTTACATACCTAACATGTAGGTAGTAGATAAAGTAATGCAGTCGCATACATTTCTGTAACCATTAAAACTTGCCTGCTGTATATGAAAGCATTCATTAAAAGGTTGCTCTTTTATCCAGGACGTTATTCGTAATAAAATGTGTAACATAATTTCAAATTCTGGAGTAACAACTAATGGCGATCTGCAGAAACGACATTCAGATGTTTAGCAGAAGCACAAAGGTATAAATTCATAAATTAGTAGTGACATCTAGTGAAGGAAATTATGAGAAAGGAGTCAGTAACCCAGCACCTTCCATTAAATGACTAATGAAATATTTAAAGAAATGGTGGCGAAGAAATCGGGTGTTTCATTCAAACTATCCATTCATTCTCTCTTATTTCTTCTACAAACTGTTCTTGCAGATCATTATATGCGTTTCTGTAATCACACTCTTTGCATGAACACCACCAAAGACAAAAATATTACTCTACCACCGCAGACAATATTAAGTATTAGAAAATTCCAAACCATAACAATATTTTGGAAATAATTTATGCGATACAAAGTAATAGTTTTATAGTTGCATTTTAATGGAATCTATATACTTCGAGTAGTGAGATTTTGTTACACCTTATTAATCATACAAAGTTCAATCAGAATGCATCCTGTACAGGCTAATCTTAGAAAATTCAACACGTATACAGTGTTCTGTTGGTTATTCAAATACTTCAACATTGGTGGTCTTTGAGGAAAATTCTTCAGTATTTTTTCAGAAAAAATATTTCCCCAGAAAGGATGCTTTGCCATTCTTTAACAGTTTCCGACTTAAATGTGAAGTTTATTATTTTTTCGAGCATTGCCGTGCAACCGAAATTCTTATTTAAGGGAGGATAATTATATTTAGGGGAGAATTATTAGTCGGCCTCAAAGTGTCCAACTCTTAAAGTGATCACAGTACCACTCGGAGTATGTGAATGCGAAATAGCATAGTATAAACTGCCCTACGTTACGCAGTAGCTAACCAGATAAACGGTTGTAGATTCAAACCCTCCATAGTTTTAATGGATTGGCCTACAACTTTGACCTTTATTAACTACGTTGAGTGCAAAACAGAAAGTCTTGGCAATGTTATTGGATAGAAGATTACACATGGGCTTTACAAAATAATGTGTTTAGGTTTTATGTTCTTATATACTATTTGTTGTTTTCAGTTCAATAAAATGGAGTGTGGAATCGATAACAAAGAGCACTTTCAACATCTTTTTGTGTTGCCAAAGTTGCAGCGCGAGCTTAGATATGAGCAACTGTAATGTAACGAATGTTAATTTGGAGGCGACTGAAATCCAAACGTATTGCCATGCTGTTAGGTTGATGACAGATCAGAGGTTCATGCGGCTTACTCGCTGAATCCAACCATTTTTCGCCGGTGAGCTTATGCTGTAAGTGTATACAAAGCATCAACGAGAAGTGTGCATTTCCATAAACAGGTTTCCTCAATCATTTTAGATCAACATGGAGAACCTGTTATTTCTTGTAACATTACAGTCTTCTCACGTTTTGGAATGGGCGTAGTTAAAAGTCTGCTTTCATTTAAACATTGACTGCTTCTGCGGTTTGGTGGTCAGCTTGCTAGCTTCGTAATCCATAGTTTTCGCATTCGGTTTCCGGCTGAAGAGTTGAAATTTTGCTTTAGTCAAGTTTATTTTCCATCTTGCATAGAGTGCGAAAGTGTGTGTGAGGGTTTCAATGTGTGTAAATTAAATTTTTATAGAGAAAAACCACGTAAACAGAAAGAAAACACGAGTAAACGTTATTGCCGATTAGCAGTTATTCCAGGTTCAAAACGACATAGGTGTTAAAGGTGGCATAGAAACGGGGGAGGAACCTCAGGTTTATATAGGTACCAAACAGTGGCAAATATGCAACATTCATATACTGCCCTCACATATTGCAGGTTGCATTTCTCAGGAATTATGGGGTACTGGTGTACCACATGATAGAGCACGGCTTGTAATTCCTACGTAAGTAAAATCAATGTTCGATGTTTCCAAAGAGCCAACAACTCAGGTTGAAAGCCTCATAAAGGTAATTATCATGTGCCACTAATCCTGACAGCTTACGCTACACGGGCTTACCCTATACCACTCAGGATAGGTATTGGCGTTTTCTATTATTTTTTTATTCTTTCCTTATGTTTATTTCGGAGCTTTAGTATTGTAATTTCACTGAATTTCTATGAAGAAAATTGAACAAATAAGTAGACATTTGCGGCAGATATATAGCAAACAATTTGAAAGCACAGTCCATTGAGCAATTTTAACATAGAGAATTCTACCTGGTCAGTATTAAGCAATTAAGTCTCCAAAATAGAAGCATTGTGTTGCTTTACATCAATAGTTTGTTTTAAACCTAAATATTTGGCATTTTCAGCCTTTTTTCTTCAAAATTTCACTCTGGGTGGCTTAGTTAGGTGCCTCGCAGGTTGGCCCAGACCGATGGTTTTTAAGCACGCTTAAAAGCGATAGCCTCATATCGGTATATTAACTGGCATATAAAAGAAATTCCGCTTCACTGGTGTTGCTGATATGATTCTGGCAATTAATAATGTTAATAAATGAAATATTTATTTATTTTTTAAAATAACAGAAATACAATTCGTTTTGAGGCGTTAATCATGATCTTCACTATTAATGCGTTCCTGTATCCTATTTTTATGAGAATTCAGTGCCGTTTTCACTCACAGCAGAATATGACTATTTATAACAGTTAAATGTAATGAAGTGTTAATGAAATTTTAGAGCAGTAGTTCAAAGGAATGTCTCCAATCACATAGGCAGGATCGATTAGTATTATGTTCTAGGTACGTTGCGTTTGAGTTTCACTGTAACTTTTGGCGGCTGTGCAAAACTGGTAGATGGTTCTTGCTGTTAGCAACTTTTCACACAGTAACATTATTTTCTAATAGAATAGAACTCAAATTTGTGTCAAATGTTACTTACTAATTACAGAATGAAAGTCAAACGTGGTTCTGAGGCGAACATATAAGATTTGTGAGAGAAAAGAAGTTTTGGACTACTGCAGGAGTAAGAAGATAAGATAATTAAGATAAAAATTCCCAAAGAGCAAATACGAGATCTAAATATATCACATTTAGATACTTAGTTGGGTGTGTATATCGCAAATAAATCCCTTATCAGTATTGAACGGTCATCTGCTTAGGAAGTTTAAGTAGAGTAAGATGGGTATTTAGCATGCAAAAGTAAAGCTTCTTGTGTTTTCAAATGTCTTTCTGAAGTTATATCAAAGGAGTAAATGAACTCCATTGCAGTGACTAACACAGGCTTTCAAACAGAAAAACAGAAGGGGAAATATTGCAGGTAGCCTAGTTTTTGAAAAGCTGAGCTTGCAGTCACCTGGTGTAACCATTCCTTAGGTGGCAATATAATTTTAGCATCGTGAATTAAATGTCGTTACAGTATACATCAGGGAAATAAGTATTTATATCCCAGAGCCTTTGTTGGATCACATATTTATACAGAATTAAAATGCGCCTCCCTTTTTTATTGTTTCATACATACCTTGCCTTTAACTTTTCACTTATCGACGGCCTTTCCTTTTGGAACGCATTGCCTGTAGTTAATAGTGTTAACTGAGTTTTCGATTATATATTACATCATACACACATTCATACTTCGGCACCGGGGAGGACTGGGAATAATCTGGACTAGAGAAGAATGTCCGCTCCCCAGCCGGGAATCAAACTCGGAGCCCTTCGCAGATGCTCTATCGACTGAACTTGGGGCTTATGCCAACGAATGTGACGCCATGTTCTCTTGTTGATTTTAATCGCTGCATCGAACATAGAATGTGAAACGCCCCTTAATGAGAATTTGCGTATTTGCAGCAACAAAGTAAATACAATTAAAAACGCAGCACCTAGTGGTTTTGCATTTTCGCCTCTTTTGCTTGTGATTTAAATAACTCAGCAATTTAGTTAAATGAAACTGCAAATGGAAAATATAACACGGTGCACTATCAGACACCCTAGAAACTCTGAGGTGTTTGCTGTTATGCTGGTATATTTTTACTTTCCTTACTAGTAGATAGAGGAAGTATTGCATTCCACCCAAGGATTCAATGCGGAGATTTAACGTTTTGAGTCCATAAAATGTATGCTTAGAAAAAAGGTCCGCGAGTGTGAATAGCCTAATTCAAAATCGAAAAGCGAGGTAGGTACTGAACTTATCTAAATTTAGTGTCTTGTAAAGATTCGACATGAAAAATTTTAAGAAAATTAGTTAGACCAAAACAACCCTTAAGGGAAAAAGAGCAACTTTTTATTTTCCGAAAAAAAAAACAGCAATAGTGATTTTCATTGAAATACTATGTACTTATGTAACAAAATGTTTATATTGAATTTTCTAGGAGAAGCTTCTGAAATAGTTTTCATTCGGAAGTAGTTTATGTATAATTTGCTATAACGTGTAAGCTGCCTATGTAAATCATGACTTGCTATTGGGCAAACTGGAACCACATGCGTGCGTGGAGTTGTACTGCAATGGATTAGATCCTACTTAAAGCTGACATAGGCAATGTGTTGAAATTTCTCATATATAGGAGAAGCTTATACAGGGTGCTTCAGAAGGTTACTGTAAAACTTAAGGAACAGAATAGACGGAGTAGTGGAACTTTCTAGTAGAAACCCATGTTCCCAAATACGATCAATATTCAGTACCAGTAATATTCTGTTAAGCCGTAATACACTTTATTATGTACAGGATTTAGTGTAAAACGTTACAAAAGATGCTCAAACACACCAGTAAATTGAATAAAGGCATTGTACCGTCAAACAAAGCTTTGGCGCTCTCGCTTGAATACCCCAGGTATGTGGAAAACTTCACCTGATGCCACAACTATTCTGGCTACTAGGGTTGCTGGATCGTCCACTGGTGTCTGATGAACCACAGTTTTGATATGCTCCCAAAATTAATAATTAGGTGACGTTAAATCTGGGGAACTAGGTGGCCATGCAAGTGGTCCTCCTCTTCCGATCAAACGTCCAGGATATTAGGATATTTGCGATATAGGAAGCGCCGCACGTTGACATCAAAATGTGGTGGCGCTCCATCTAGTTTTACCCATGCTTACTGGCGTACAGCAAGTGGTACATTTTCTAACAACCCTGGAATAACTTGTTCCAAGACCAGTTGATCCAGAAGTACTAGTTACCAGAATAGTTGTGGCATCTTGCAAACTTTTGCATATACCTGGGGTATTCAATCGAGTGCGCTGCAGATTTATTCGACGGTACAGTGCCTGTACTTAATTTGATGGTGGTGTTTTTGAACATCTCTGTAACCTATTACTGTGAACCCCGTACATAATAAAGTGTATTACGGCTTAACAGATTATCACTCGCACAGACTCGAGCTCGTGTTTGGGAGCATGGGTTCCTAGACGAAAGTTACTCTATTTTTTCTGTTCCTTATGTTTTTCAGTAACCTTTTGAAGCATCCTGTATAAATTCCCTACAGCTGGGGTAAAGGTTCTGTTATAGAATCCTTATGTCTTGTACATGTAAATGATTAACCATTAAGTCTAAATAGTGTTTTGTTACTATGCATGCTGACGATACTTCCGTTATGAGCTCTGCATACAATCCCCAGACAGTGGAACTAAATTTTAACAAAATACTAGAAGATGAGAGTGAATGATTCCGTGTTAAAAAGCTTCAGTTCAATGTTAATAAGTCAGTAAAAATAAGTAAATTATAAAAAATATCCCAAATTCCAAACTTAAATTTATACATAAAATTCACAAATTAGGAGATCATTGAACATGAGATTCTTGGGAGTTATTTTTTATGAATGTATGGGATAGAGCCAACATTATATTTGCCTAAACGCTTAACTAAATTATGGTTGGTTTTCCTTTAAGACTTGAGTAGCATGTCGAATTTTGAAATATTATTATACTTTTATTATGCTCACTTTGAATCTAGATTAAGGTATGGTATTTGTTTCTGGAGAGTTTGTTTCCGGTTACCAAACGCATTTATCAATAAAAAACACATACTACACCGTACTTTTAAAATAACACTTATCTTTGAGTTCGTGTGAAGACTAATGTTAAAGCTGTAGACTGAGGTTCTGTATTAGTGCAAATAGAGGTCATCTTGGTATTCGCATTTAGTACAGAATACGTTTGGCTTTCATGTTCAATAATAAAACTACATTGAAAATTCAGTATAATGCATTTTTGTAACTCTCTGAAAAACTTGCAACGGAATTTACGGCAAGACCAAGTTTAGGTAGGTGAATATATAATACACAACACAGGAGGAATAAAAAAGGTAAGGATACAGCAGCAAATATTTTGGGAATAGTTAATGCTTCGAAAGATTTTTGTCAACTCTCTCTCTCTCTCTCTCTCTCTCTCTCTCTCTCTCTCTCTCTCTCTCTCTCGCTGTCTCTCTCTCTATATATACTTTCTTGTAATAGTCTGTTTATGCCATTTATGCATAATTAACATAATTTGTGGGTGCGTGTAATAAACTAGTCTTCCTAAGAGAGCCAAAGAGCTGAGAGCCCAAAGGAAATCAGGCGGTGACACTGATGATACATGAAATGAAGATGGAGCACCGGTGGAATGAGATGGCGGAGGAAACCGGAGATCCCGAGGAAAATCCGCCCCAGCGCCGTGCTGTCCATCACAAATCTCACTTTGCGGTCGCCTGGGATCGAACCTGGGCCTCCTTGGTGAGAGTCACAGCGCGTCCTAATGTGTTGGGATAAGTTGCTTTTCTGGCATTTTCGCTCATCTTGAAAAGGCAAACGTGTAAGCGATGGCCCTCTTTGAGCATTTATTTTACCCATTTTATTGTTCTCATCAGCCTTCAAGCTTTAAAAGAAATTCTGCAAAATGACTTACGTGCTGTATAACATTCAGTAAGACTAGTTGGAAAAATTAATGAATTAGCAAGCAATTATGGGGGTGGTATACCTTCCCAAAAAGTGTCGAGGTTGCTCTCTGGAGAACGCCTGTCTTTTGAAACATAACCCATTTCAGATTAGAGCTATCCTTTAACTACACTGACGAAAGCAGCATTTTCAACAGTTTATTTATCTCTTCTATGTTCTAGGGGGAGACTATTATTTTATGCAGAGAAAGATTTTGCACTTTTTCCGACTAATTTCAATCCAAGGCCGCCTCGTTAGCGTAGTTGGTAGCGTGTCTGCCTCATGTACAAGAGGTCCCGAGT
Source organism: Mantis religiosa (assembly GCA_030765055.1). Lineage (NCBI taxonomy): Eukaryota > Metazoa > Arthropoda > Insecta > Mantodea > Mantidae > Mantis > Mantis religiosa. The sequence goes on from JAUKNK010000203.1 coordinate 318,958, forward strand.
TCGAATCTCGGTCAGGGTGAGTTACCTGGATAAGGTTTTTTCTGGGGTTTTACCTTATCCTGAAAGACGAGTGTCGGGTAACGAAGCTCCATGGATCCCGGACTCATTAGATTATCATTTCACCCACTTCATTCATCGTCCGATATGACAACGTTGGAGGACGTAAATTAAAAATCATCAATCCATAAAAGATTGCCAGTGACGTATGCAAAGCTTGGGTAAAGCTCTTGATCGAGCATGTTAACGACAGTACTTCAGCAGAAATTGAAAATGTCAAGTCTTGTTATAAACCGCGCTGTAAAAGCTGAGTAGCTAATGAAGTTTGTGGAGAAGATGGAATTATGGTATGGTATTGCCAGTCTTTCCGTTAATTACCTTGATGGTAGTAACATCCTTCACTGTTCTCAGTGAAGCTTGACACGAATGTTAAACCATGCAGCAAAATATACCTGGTTGTAAAGAGGATTATCCCAAAATATGCTACTAATTATACGCCGTGCTACACACATGTTACCAACTGAGATTATTATCTGCATGCTTTGCGATGTTGAGGTTTGTTCTCTAGCAACTCGCCTTTCAAGATGTTATTAAGGTCGCTACCCAGCTCCCATCCAGTAGGAATCGATTCATATGTAACTTAATCCTATCAGGGACAAGAGAACCTAGTCACGTTTCGCTTTATTTCTGTGAATATCTTAGTCGTGATGTCTAATTAAGGAATGGATTATACAAGCAGCATTTATTAGATTTATTTTAAGAATAATATTTAATACATTCTGGTTTTATTACTGTCTGCCCACCACAAGAAGGCAAGAAGGGGCCGAAGGGGAGAGGAGTTTGACCTGTTTATCTGCTCTGTTAGTGGATCTGTGTACTACGAAATGAGAGTATGAGAGTGCATATGAGTCAACCATGCTGCCAGATCTAATGCTCGTTTTATAACTGTAGTGATAGGCATTATGCATGGTTAAGTTATGTGTCAACACTGTTGATAGTTTACATATCATGTCCGCAAGGCGAGCGTAAACATAGCAAAAGTGAATGTTACACATTCCTCTGCCTTGCCTTCTTGTGTTGGGCAGACAGTACTTGAATCGTTAAGACATTTTCTATTACTCGACAGAGCGTTGAGGCGTATCGACCTTCAGGTGACCAGCGTTGTGATCGTCTCTTATCGGGTCTTGTCTGGTTTATTAGAAGAGTGAAATATTAGTAAGTTGAAGTAGAGTAAGTTACGAAACACAAATAGAGCGATTGAAAGCTGTGTGTGTATATGATAAGTTTTCTCGCGCCTGCCGATGTATGACACATTGCTGTCCAGAAGACATAATTATATCTGAACAGAATATACATACACTGGACTCGCCGTGTATTATATATGCGATAAGCTGAGGTAAGCGTATGTTTTCCGATACGCCTTCTCGCTTTGCCGCGTAGTACATAAATATTAATTCTAAATGTTTTATTTAAATTACCTTTGGACCATTTTGATATTTTAAGCTATATGACAATATCCATCTTTGGTTGAATCTTCGCCCATGTGTTCAGCACCATAAACGGTGTGACATTCTACTGCCTTCGAAATTGATGTAGCCATTTAACATACTAAACAGTGGTAACAAGATCAGGTGATGTTATTTGCAACAGAATTTTCACATTTTGTCAAACTTTTCTTCGCTTTATGCTAGTTTCTGTTCATAAACATTTTCTTTTAAGGTGATAGCTACTGAATATTAGACATTTACTTGTTTTTCTTTTAATTTACACCATATTTTCGGAACTGATTAGACTGGTCAAAAGAGGTGTTTTAAATTTAAAACTATTCCTATGTAGTTTTAATTCTCCTGTTGATTAAAGTAAATGATAAATTCAGAAAGAGTCCCTTGGACTGTTATGCAATTTTTTCAAACCAGACGCTTTTTCAAACAGACACTCGTATTAGGAAAACCTATTTTGAACGCCATTCTATGCACATTTTTAAGTGTAATAAAAATGGCATACTTGAATATCTTTAGAAATAATATTTTTTTCTGGTTTTGAGACCTGAGATAGCCTTTTCTGTTAACGGATTTTAAAATCTATAATGGAATTTATACACAGTGTGGTATGTTAACATTGTGACATTTCAAAGGTACTATATGTGAGAAACAGTGATTAAAAATGTATATAGTAAAACAGCGTGTTTTATGTGAGCCGTAAGCTATTAAAGTAGGCAGCGCATGGCTAAATGACACTGTACCTTTAAAACTGGCCGTGCATAAAAAATAATAATATCCCCGTAAGGGAAGGATTAGGGGATGTTTTTAGTGTGTGAATATATGTTTGGAATTTTGGAACAATTTTTTTAAACAAAAAAAAGTTAGGTAGGATGTCCCCATAAGCCTGTTCTGCATGTCAGAATGAAATTACTGAACAAAAATATGGTTGGGAAATGAATGACTGGATATAAGACCAAATGACGCGGTTTATTAACGAATGTGTGTTTTCTCATTACGGTTCATACCACAGTGAAATGGAATTATCGGAGCAAACCACCGCTACTTCATTGTTTTCATTACAAATTTTCATTTCTCATCTGTTTGTGTAACATCCTACGCATAGCACAAACCCATGTAACTGTCCGTGTGCAAATAATCAAACCAACGTGCAGTGACGGACTTTTGGATTTCATTTTGCATATGTATATTAAAAAAAAAATGATGAACCCTACAAAGAGCGTGTTTGGTTAATATAGTGATGACCACGAGGCACATCTTCAGCTAGTTGCTCAACTCCACTGTTGCGGTTAAGAGCTACTGACGTCATTAAACCGGATGTTCTTTTGAAGTAACACAATACTTTAAAGGCCGGTTTACAGCCAAAACATGAGAATTGTGTAACATATCTGACTTTTCCAGTAAACAGGAGCATTTAAACATCCTTGTACTACTTGATGGTGCACAAAACTAGGACGTGTTACTTAGTCTTAGTAAGAGAACTTGAAATTCCGACTTTTCTAAACGATACTGTTCTAGAGATTTCCTGCACCCTTCCGCTATCATTGGTACACAATTATTTCAAAGTCTCAGTATCTTGCCTATAAGAAGTCTTACTAAGAAGCGTTTCTTTCAGTAATTATAGTACTATAGAGATACTGCAGAAAGTATTCGCCAACACAAAAATTCTGCTTACCAAATTATCCGAGAGATAAGTCTCATTAACAATAGCAAAAAGGATAAAAAATTATTAATATATATCCAAATTCTTGAATAACGCCAGAACATGTAAGCTTTAATATCATTTGTTCTCTCTGCACATCACAAATTTGAGTTTTTCTCCCTTTCCTTAATTGACTGATAGACATTTATAAGAATTGTTTCGGAGTCAAGTTTTATGAAAGCTGTAAGTAAATTGCAAATTAGTGTGGAGGAAAAATGACATAGAAACTGCACATACAGAGCAAGGATTAAGAGTAAATCAAAAACCTTATTATATTCTAAATATTTGATAGACGAACTATATTTCAATCGAAATAAGTAAAACGTTAAAACCCATTCCTATTTCTAGTATCAGAAATGTTGTGCACAGTTATTGTTTATCAGCTTAAAACTCTTATTTCCCCTTGATTATTGTTTTTCTAAAATTGTAATGTCCATCATTCATTATTTTGAATTGTTATAAACATCGGAGAAATATTTATGGATTTTAGAGTAGCAAAGTATCCCGACTGTTTTACAAAAAATAAATCATTATTTTGACGTTTCACTTGGTAAGGTATTCTTAAGCGATATGTGATAAAACTAACACATTTAGATATTAGATTTTTAACCAAAGCAGATTGAAGCGAGTTAGGAAGCATAACGCATGAATCTTGTTATTTGCAACGATGTGCTGTTAAATTCCGTGGACGTTAACTTCTGTACTGTAACCAATAAATGGATTGGGGAGTTTTCAAAACTGCGATTGACAAAAAACGACTTGTTGGCGAGTTGTATGTTTCTCCACGCTTATTAAGCACGAGAACATGAATGGATATTCCCTAAAACGGTCTAATCATAATTTTATCGGAAAGGAAAAGCCAAACATTGAAAATGACAATAGCTCACCGATTCTTTCACAGTAAAAACAAAATAGCAATACAGCCATGTAACAGAGTTACCCATGTGCGCCACCTCGAATTTGAAATGTCATCTGAGCTATTACAAAACAAAATGCAAGCCTGCAACAAACGATGGGTCAAAACTTAAGTTTTGTCTCCTCACTAGGGCCCGGGTTTCTATGTAAATACGGTTTTTCTCCCCTCAAAATGTGCACACATATAACAAAGTTTAATTTCCCTATCTAAATCCAAGAAGTATATATGCAAAATTTTATTTCACATAAAAATACACATTTTGTGGAAAGAAAATTGAATTGTTTTGGATAATTTCTCTAAAAGTACGTCTATTTTAGTGCTTTCCTTCCTTTTGTAACTATACGAATGTATTAATTCAGGCCACTTGATATCTTCTAATACATTTGCATCTGCTGAACTGGGAAGTACAGAATTGTACGTCGAGATTTATCATATGTTTGATAAACCTGGCCAAGCGATGACGTAATATACTGAAATCGGTATTGTTTGTACCCTGTTAGTTACAGTAGGTCACACTAACGCAGTTGGAGTGTTAATTAACAGCGTGAATTAAAAATGCTAAAAGTGAAATCGGTATAGATGAACGTTTGTATCAGTACGTAATTAGAGCGTAAAAACCTTTTTACCGTGATGGCAAAATACTCTTTTTCCAGCCGTATGTGAAATTTGTTAGTGCGGATCAGCGTTTCCAGGTTGTCCAACATTTGTTAAGAGTTAAGCACGTAGCAGTTCGTTAGGTGCCTCGTCGAAGCAATTTCTTATCGGTGAATCAACACTAATCTTTCCTTCTGACATAGGAAAACATTCAGAATAATATTCAGATTTATGCAATGCGTTTATTTCAGCTCAGGCTTTATAAGGTGAACAATCCTGAGCTCAGAAAGTTTCTTAACGAATATAGAAATCTTCCTGGCTGAGTCGACGCTACCGAAAAACTATCTTCCAATTACCATGAGAAAACACAGTCACATGCAGTCCATTTGTGAAAATGAAAAAACTCTGGGTCGCCTTTGGCGAAACTGTAGGTACCAGTGGTAGAAAAGTGGAAAATGTAACTGTAGGTACTTTGATAAGTAATGAAAAAATTTTCTCAATAAAAATTCTTGCTAGGTTGTAAAGAAATGGCAGCCCGAGTAACAATAGCTATGTGTTACCTGAAGCTTTGGAAGCTTAGTGGCCAAATGGTGAAAAATATGACAATTTTATTGCTTCTGCTTTTACTGTATGCCCACGACAAGAAGGCTAGAGGGGTATGAAGGGCAAAGGAGCTTGAAATGTTTGTCTGCTCAGATAGCGGATCTGTTTACTAGGAAATTAGTGTATGAGAGTGCATATGAGTCACACATGCTGCCAGATCTAATGTTTTTGTTGCAGCGATAATATTATGAATAGGTGAGTTAAGTGGCAACACTTGTGTATTTTAAACGAGCCTTCCATCCTTGTCATACTCGGAATTCGAGCATACAGGAGACAGCAAAAGTGATTATGTTGCACATTCCTCTAGCTTGCCTTCTTGTCCTGGGCAATCAGTACTTACTCCAAAAGTTTTCCGAATACGTGTTCTAGCTTGCGTTATTCACACTCTGCATAGATTGTGTAAAGCAATCCGAACCTTTTATCCTAATATGGACAAACCAGTCTCCAGTAGGGGGAAAAGGTATTCGTAAAAGCCCCATTAAGGATTAATGCTTTCAAAAATATTAATCCTGATCTTCCATTGTCCCCTACATCAGTAGTCAGGCGTTGGGGTACCTGACCTATTCCCCTCTTCAAGTATGCAAGGTCTCTGATATAGACCGTCAGCATAACCCAGCGTGGTGCGACAGCCTGCGAACCCGACTGCCGGCCTCACGCCCACATACACGAGGTAGACGTGGGCGATCACCCAACAGATACAGGGAGGAGATATGGTCAGCATCTCGGCATCCCCAGCCGGAATGTTGGCTTTCATGACCAGGGCCGCATCCCTATCGTAGGCTCCTCAATTTCCTCACGATGCTGAGTGGGCACCGGTCCTATTACCCGCGACTTACAAACCGCACCCTAGGGGTGGGATTGATCCCGGGCTGCTTTCCGTGGCAGGGAGACAAGGCATGATGCCTTAGCCCACCACGTGACGGCACAGGAGATGTAGAACGTTCCTTTTCCCAAAATAAGGCAAGATAATGGTCAAGGCAATGTGATTCGTAGTCTGTAGACGACATTTGCTGTGCATTGCAACTCAAGCGAAATGTTTAAATCTAATGTTTAGCTGCAAATTGTTGTTCCAATGTTCACTGTTTTTATAAGCTACATGCTTTCTTGTGTTCTGTTCTATTTTCTTAAAACAATTTTCAGTTTTTGGACATACTTTTACAATCAATAGCACACACAGAATAAATGTTTAAAAGTGTTTTAGTGCATAAAAAGATAACACAGATCTTCTTGAAGTTAGCCGAACTTCGAAGAGAATGTATTGGATTTTCTACAATAGACGGAAGCATATCATATTATTTACTTTATAAAATGTGACGGTTAGCATGTTTTTGCGAGCACCCAAGTAATAACAGCTCTGCAACGTTTACTAGGTTCGAGAAAAATAATAATTATTTGTTGCGTAAAATATCAATGCATATAGTTAAGCAGTATGTAAACTAAAATAAAACATTATACTGGTGATCAGATGTGATTCTGCGAATGTGACTGGAAAGAGAAAAGCAGTAGAACTTACACCAAGGGATTATACATCTTCTGTAAATTCTATTTGAAGTACGGCTTAGGACGAAATAGCGGTGTACACTCATGTCAACAAGTGGCGAGTCATTGGAACATCTCCCGTCCATTGACTCAAGTGTACCCAATATCCCTTAGGAATTTAATGCTTCGGTCTTCTAAGGCAAGCTGTTCGTTTATAGATCAAAACATCAAACCATCTGTGTAGCCGCGGTTTTACCGGCAGTATTAGAAGGAAAACTAGATCCTCTCACTAACAAAACCAATATCGTGTAGTAAGTGATAAATCTGGTAGAAGTTTATTTCTTCCTCTTTAAATGTTTTCCTCTCTTCATGTGTAGGATCAGATAAGGGTACCCAGGATGATACTCATGCCATTGTCTGGTATGAGAGTGAGAAGTAGATGAAAGAATGCGCGCGAAATGAACGAAAGGTGTTGATGGAGTAATTGGTGGAATGATGGCAGGAGAAACCGGATATCCTGGATAAAAACCCGACCTGTTATCCAACACAAATCCCACATGCGGTCGCCGGGATCGAACTCGGGCTGCCTTGGTCTAACCGCTCGGCCACGGCGTGGCCTTAGAAGGTTAATACAAATCGTAATCCTGCGGTAACTTCTTAGACATCAGTGATATTTGGAAATTAATTGTTCTTTCACACTGGCCGTGTGTAGGCTAAATTGTGGAAACGTAGTCAGACTGAAAAATTCAATGCCATAGCCGGGATTTGAACCACGGATCTTCTGGTTGCCGTCCAGCCGCTCTACCACTGAGCTACTATGGCCAACGTGCCGATATGACATTAAATTCTCCAACTGACTTGTATTTTCCCGGTAAACCACTAGGAGTTCTCATAAACACATGAGACAACTACCTTAATGACGACTTACAACATGTAAGTACTTTAAGGCCCGCGGCTTTATAGTTAACCACTATCAGGTCAATTAATGGAAATTAATTATTCTTTCACACTGGCCGTGTGTAGGCTAATTGTGGAAACGTAGAGTCAGTTGCAGAATTTAATGTCATATCGGTACGTTGGCCGGTAGTAGCTCAACGGTAGAGCGGCTGGACGGAAACCAGAAGATCCGTGGTTCAAATCCCGGCTATGGCATTGAATTTTTCAGTCTGACTCTACGTTTCCATCAGTGATATTTGTTATGAATGTCCTAATTTTGGTTTTTAGGACATTTCAATAATAAATAACTAAACAATAAGATCTTGTATCTCACCTTTTTCAAAAAGGGGGTGTATGAACTTGCTTTTTAACTCAGATTTCAGGAGGTAATCTAGGCCAAAAATTAACGGTTAGTTTTTGCTCTTTGCTTCTATTTTATTTGAACTTGTATAGTCCCCTTTACGTTCTATGATCATTTCGACGGTTTTAGCCCAAATGACCTAGTACTCACTCGAAGGCTTTGACTTGAAAAACAACTCGTTGATTGTAGACTCTTAATGCGCTGGTCCACCACATTGGCTATGTATATAATATAACGATCTCATCAAATGAACCGATTATGGTGTGGCCATTTTTTGAGGAATAGTACTGAGCTTTATTGCACATCGTTGCAACATTTGAAGAGCTATGCAGCTATGACATCAATTGATCACGTACTTGCGCATACACTTTTTTTTTTTTTTTTTCAAAATAGCCGCGCGTTATTATTTATTTCAGATTGCGCTATACTATAGGACATAGGAGAGTTCTGTCACGTAATATGACATGGCAACACTGGCATTTTAAATGTAAGTCCGCTAATGTAAGAAAATAATACCGAAGCATAACAAAATTCTCTTGTTAACCATGGGTATATAATAATGATTTTGTTAGATAAAACCCTCAAATTTAATTGCATTCAAAAGTGTGAATGTACTAAGGTTATGATCCACAAGCGCTGACTATTTGATTGGTTCGATCGTACTTCACTTGCACAAATGTGTTTGTGAATGAATAATTCTTGTAGACTTTTATTTATAGCCTTTAATGAATAGATGTGCATTTAATTTCATGATGAAGGATATTTCGAAATTGGATTGTCATGTGCGAGAGTTAAATGAAATACACTTTACCACCAGGCGTAGGATGTACGAGGCATTGATCAACTTGGGGAACACAAGGAAGATGTTGCAGAGAAACAAAGGAGTAATGAGGATATCAACATCCTTTAAGACACACTCTCTGCGATTTTCCTTTGTTACGCCTGTCTTACTTTTCCTTCCTGTGTCCACAACTGCTGTATAAAACGTCGGTTGTATACCAGGTAATCCTACCTTCGGTCTTCCTAACAAACTGGAGGTATTGAAGTTTGCCATGCCTAACTAACCAGTCTACTTGTATACGACTACTAGGTTCCAAGTTTTAGTAGTAGTAGTTTTTAGTACTGTGGTGTTTATTATAGTTATTTATGGAAGCAAATCTAAATGCAAAAATCAGGTCAGTCATCCTTTTTTTGTGATGTATAATGCCCAGTTTTATTTCCTACGGTATCACAGGCGAAGGACACTGATTGTAAATGAAATGAAAGAAAATTTGGGAATGAACTGTTCCAGATCTTAGTTCAGGGTGCCTGAGAAAAACCTGGAAAAGACCTCAGTCAGTAGTGTGGTATTGGCCTCTTTTCGAACTCAAAACCTCCCGTTCAAGAGTGCATGTCTTAACTACCTCGACTACCTGTGTCGGTTTCACTCCATTTTCGAAAAGGGTGGAGTAAATCTCGGCAAGTTACCATCGGAGGAAGTAGTAACTTTGCTTGTATTGGATGTGGACAGTAATTTTAAGCGTGAGCTGTCACAGTTGATAGTATGAATGCCATGACTATTTACAATATACGTTATTTGTTTTGGCTGCTTTAATACTTCAGATCGTAGGAGGGGAAGTAGGATTAGTAATCGAAGAGGGAGGGGCAAATCAATACTAACTGAAACTTCGTGGTTGCTATAGAGCTATTTACACATAACTGTAACTACATTAAAACTATGTGAGGTTGCTAACGGGCTGCGACTAACCTTGTTAAAATAAATCATTAAAATTTCCCTTCTATCATTCATTAAACCAATTGCTCTTAAGCTTTGCAGAGGCGCTCAATCTTCATTTCACCGGGATAGGAGAATTTCGCTACTTAAAGGTAACTATGATCTGAACGAAAATTAGCAAACGTTAGGAAGTCGTCGATTTTGTTACACTTTATTACCGTGTATAATATTTGGACTATTAACAACAATGTGAGTAAGCGCTGATTGAAACTGCGAAGTATTTCTGTCTGCAACAATGCATCTAAGGATTGAAATAATTACAAGAAAGTTAGCAGTGAAAATTGTAACCTGGTGACGAGACTAAAACTGCACACGCTTTCGCTAACTACGTACAGATCATTTAGTATCTGGCATTGCCGTTTACTGATTGCCCAAGTTTCTAATTGTACAGATAACTAATATCCAGAAAGGAATACATTTATTTAAGAATATTACAATTTCGCAATGAGTAGATGTATTTTGTCCTGTGACTTTTAGAAGGTAAAGTTTTTTTTTTCCCTCAATTTTACGTCCCCCAACGTTATATCATATCGGACGGTGAATGAAATTGGTGGAATGATGCTCAAATGAGTCCGGGGTCACTGAAGCTTAGTTACCCGACATTGGTCTTTAAGGATAAGGGAAAACCCCGAAAAAACCTTATCCAGGTAACTCACCCTGACCGAGATCTGAACTCGGGACCTCTTGAACGCGAGGCAGACACGCTACCATCTACGCCACCGAGGTGGGTAGGTAAACGTATTCCACAATTTTTCTTTTTCTTACGTAAAAGGTTTTGAATAGGATGAATAAGAAAATTTTAGGTTTGTTAAAACTCATAAAGCTGGATAAACGCTTTCCACCAGAAGCTGTACAGGTCAAATCACCTCTCAGGTATAAGGAAGGGCTACGAAGTGTGCATTGTGGAACTTTTAGGAATTGTGTTTTACCATCACAGTAATAGCTGTTTTATATCAGGCTTTCGAAACCTCAGAGTATGTGTGAGTTGCACGGAAGGAAATAGGGAGTTCATTATATTCCCTGTATTTTTAAAGGTACTTAAATTATCATTGTAGGCTCAACCTCTTATAATTTAAATATATAAAGTAATTGTGCATTTACCATGCTTGCACTGTGAATTCTGCATCACTTTACAGAAGAAGATAACAAATCGCAACTCCTGCACAATTTGGAGTAGAAAATTAAAATTTAGCTCATCTTTTATGGAAGTTTTGCTCCAAAAATTGATACTACTGTTCGGTATGGCAGCTTCTGTGTGATCAAGCCATTTGATTTGTTTCTTGGAAATATATGCAGGTTGCTTTTCTATTTTTGCTTTGAACAGCAAAGTTCATCTCAGTGGAATGGAGTCAAGCAGGCTATGAAAAAGGGTGCTAGAATACAAACCTAAAAGAAGAAGATGGATAGGAAGACCATGTTAACGTGGAAGTGGGGCCGAACAGGCCAACTGCCCAATGCATGAAAGGATAAAGAACAACAGCGTTTTGTATGAATGACATTCTGGTATAAATAACTCGTTTTCTCAGGAACTATTGAAGATAACTAAACTAAACTTTAGGATGATTAAAAGACCTGTAAATGTCGTGAATCTACTCTGGTGGTAATAAGATGGTTGGTTAGTTTCTGAAGAAAGTACGGCTGATAAATTTTGAGTCAAATAGTGTTTTAATTAAGAAAATAAACCTATCTTTCGTAATATACAACATTATTGTTCAGAAGTAGATTAGTGCCCTCAATATGCATGCATTTACATACTGTGAAGAAAAATCTGTATAATATCTTATATTCCGAGTCATACATTTAGTACATTGAACTTGATATGATAGAGCCTATAATCGCCCTTTAAAGCAGCAGTTTAATGAGTTTTGATTCTGTGCTAGTCTCTTAATGATTTAAGGTTTTCCATACGCTCGTACTGAGTCACAGATTTCAGTTAAATTCCACCCAGCAATGTAAAATATGCTTTGGTTTAGTGCACTCTTGGAATGCACTGCAGATGCGATGCTCTAATCATTATCGCTGCACCTGCCGTGCTCTTACATACTCTCAAGAGCGTTCTCCGTTAACAATGGGAGTATCTTACGATGCACGTCCACTCCACTTGGCTGCACTCTTCTAGCCCACTTCATTATTGAGCAAATGTTCCAGCACTACCGCCAAGTCCATTACAACTTTTAAGCTTAATTGATTCGGAACAGCAAGGCTCCTTGTAGTCAATGAAATGCAATTTAGCGTACCTCAACTTCCGTTAACAGCTGCTTCTCAGACAGGCTTCCTCGCAAGCCTAGCATGGTTCGTGATGAACTGAAAAAGCATGCGTTCAACCAAGCGGAGTGTAAACCTTTCCGAGTTCTGCGTCAGTTCTTTCCTGTTTATCGACTTCACTGCTTGCTGTTCTTACTTTCTATTCCTCTCCTAGGGGTAGTAGCAAAACTCGATATCGAGAATATCAGCGCAGATAATGTTACGCAGTTGCCTCTGGATAAAATGGACGAAGGCTTTGCTAAAACAAACTACGTGTGCATTGTGTGAGCTATATATCTGGAAGGCGAAACGCCGATAGCTTTCGATGAAGAAGGTGAATATTCACAATGAATGGCCCCGTGAAAATAATGCTTTATAAATAATAAACAATCCCTTGGTTTTGGTTTTTGGTTTCTTTGTTTATACTATCAAAGTTGATTCCATTTGGTTATAACACATGTTTAAGGTATTATGCAGAATGTATATATGTGTGTGTGCGTGCGTGCGTGCGTGTGTAGTTGAACCTTGCTTTGCGCATATCCAAGTTCTAAGTAGGTAGTCAGACTGAAAAAATTCAATGCCGTGGTCAGGATGCTATTTAATGTCATGCTGGCACATTCGCCATGAGCGTTTTAAAAGCTAGAAAAAAAAACTATGCACTATGAATCCAATAGGAAGCCTCTGATGTGTATAAACAGTGGTTAAAGTAACTGGCCATTAGAATGAAAAAGAAATAGAAGATCCATCATTTTATGGATCGGTGTGCAGCAAATGCACCTCAAATAGCTTAGGAAAATGTTCGACTGGAATTTTTCTGTCCTAACTGTACCAGTTATCTACTTTCACTTGATTTGGACATAATTGCAAATTTCAAAAATTTATTATACAAAAATGTGGTTTCAACCTTTTAAAACACTGATTGATGCAGGAAATGAAAAACTCGCCATAACTTCTACAAGCCACACGGAATTTATTTCGGATGCCTGGAATCAGGTGTCATCCTCCACAATCAAACACTGTTTCTTCGCTCCCAGTTTCACAAATGTCAAACTATACTTCTATAGGATGTTTAAATTTGAGTGGTCGAGTGACCAACGTTCTGCCTTCTTATCAACGAGTTTCGGGATGATTCGTGGTGGAGGAATTTTCGTACAACTTTAATAATTTCATATCCCTGCTTGATGTCTGTCTCACATCTTCAATATTGACATAATTTCCCAGAGAGTAGTATATGAGTTCTAACTTAATGTAGTTAGGGGGCGGCCTGTTAGCCTACCCCTGAGTGTTATTGTTCTTATTGTACTGTTACCTTCTTTTCACTCTGATCTGTAACGCATTGTCCTGCTGATCGATCAATAAAAAAGATTATAAAAAAATCATATCCCGCGGAACGTGGCAATATAAGCGTGAGTGCGTAAAAACGCATAAAACCAACGTGTAAGAACTCAATCAGTTTTTCAAATCGACGTGATAATAATGGCCAAGGTGGTATATAATCGAAACAATTTAGAATAAAGAAAGTCATTTATGCAATTAATTTGTATTTCTCACATTTATTTGATGTCGTAGCCTGGTTGTCGAAGCAGATGAATGTGAGTAAATGAGGAGATAAATATAATTTATGTGCGGTTCTTCTTCATATTCCAAAAGGCTTAAGAAAACTAATTCGGGCAGCTCAAAGCTCTGTAGATTTGGACATATTCTAAACATTTCATTTACTTTCTTAGAAGAGTGACTTCCGAAGAGATTGTCAAACAAAAAAGTGGCCAGTTGGATATAGGAACTTAAGTAAATTCACTAATTAGTCCCCCAAAGTATTGGCTAGACCGATCCTGACCTAAGACACTTTAGATGTTGGCGTAGCATAAACTTCCTTCAAATAATACAAGAAGTCCACTTGAATCCGTTAAAAAAAAAAAAAAAAAAAAAAAAAAAAAAAATATGATTGTTACTGAAGCGAAAATTTTGGGCCAATTTGATCAATTTCAGATCTCCGAGAAATTTCTTTATAACATTCTACTTTTGTATTAAGACCACCATTGTTAAGGTGTTGGCGACGTTTCATTTTGTAGGAGAATAACTTCATGAAATGTTTGTTACTTTTATGGATTCTACAAATGAGTATTTCAAGTATTCCTTTTATCCGCTACCATAAGCAAAAACACATCATTACACGTTACTTTTGTTACTGAAAATTAGACCTTTTACTATTAGATATGAATAATCTCTGAAAATAGTCGAATTATTTCTACTTTATTCAATATGGTGGGTCAAACAGAAGAATAAAGTTAAAATTTGCGAGACAAAAACACGTTATTATTTAGGATCGCGTACTCTAATATAGTGTCAAAACATTATCTCGTTGACGGTAGTTTACCTCGTAGATGGTTTAGTCCGATGCTCAATTTTTCTTTAGCCATCTGAAAAACAAGAAAAATATATACATCTACAATGTACAGAAATATATTGTATTATTCTGGTTTCATTGCGTAATTAATATAAACGGCGCGAGCCGAAATTTTCTTAGGTAACTGATAAAATTACCTGTGGGACTAGCGAGGTTTGATGTTTATCACGCTCTTGAAATTTAAGCCCACGGCGCTAATGTCTCAGGCGTTACATTTTTTTCACTCACTAATAAATATCAACTTACCTCGCAAGTCCCATAAAGAACTATTTTCTGCGTTTCAGTGAGAATTCGTGGTTCTTACTTGTTGGAGGCAGTTTCTTCAAATTTCTGTACTAAATTATCACAGGGTTGTGTTACGTTAGCTCGCCTTCACGAGTACAACTATTTTCTGCTGTATGAATTCATATAAGTAAATTAATAGTTAAGCATAACTAATATAAGCACTTGGTGGCCTTTTATTATTTTGGTTTTAAGCTACAATAACAAATACTTTTTGAAAGGTAGACAGACTGAAACTTTCAAAGGCACAGCCGGGATTTGATCCACGGTTTTCCCGGTCTCCTTCCGGTTGCTCTAACCGTGGAAACATGCCAGCATGACATTAAATTCTCAACCTGCTGTCATTTCTCCCGGAAAACCACTAGGAGATCTCATATACGTATCACCTTAATGGTGACTTACAATGCTGTAAGTACTTTTTAAGTTCCGGCCTTCGTAGCTTGGACAACTATTAGGTCAATTAATGGAAATGTATTGTTGTTTCACATTAACCGTGTGTTAAATGATTGAATTTTTCAGTCTCATTCTACTTATCCAAAACATGTCCTACGCGTGAAAGAAAAGTTAATCTCTAGCAGTGATTCTGTTTGTCAAGAGTTGTAAATTTTGAAGCAATCAACTCAGTTGTTCAGTAGATATGTCTTTTCTTATATCATCAATTCTTGCAGGTATCACAGTTATTGTATGGCAAAAAAGTTCTTAGATTTTTACAGTACTGGGAGAATTGCACTAAGACCTTTCTCCACCTTTGACATCTTTTTTGCCGACTGTTTATTCCGGGAGTGCCATGTGAAGTTCACGCATGGTTCAGCTGCGTACTACGGAAACATCTAATGAGCGGGCTTGCCTTTCAGAAGGGAAGACAGGATATGGAAAATATGTGTATACACTGAATTTGTTTTTGCCGAAGAACCTTTATGCAACCGGCGGATGTAAGTAGTCTTCTTTTTCTTTTCTTTTTTAAAATGGTCGTGTACAGAGAATACCCATGTAACATAGGTTCATGCTTTTCCCCCAATAATTTTAGGTCATTTAGCTTACCTGCCAGTAACTGTCGAAAGTGAAATTTAATTTCCGTGTAAGGACTACTCTTTTCTACTGCTATGTCAGATTGAAATCTACAGAATTCACCGAATTAGCCCCACCTTGCTTGTAATAAATGCTTCTTGAGAGTTGGCTTTTTCAACAATTTGAAATTCAAATCAACTCGAACTGTGGCGATTCTCCAATCCATTCGTATTTCACGTACCTATAATAGCTAAAGTCTGGCTTTGAAGTTTGGAAACAGTTCTCGTTTTTACATTAGATTCTCATCATTCCACTTCAGCCCACGGATGCAGTGCTGGCGAACTTCACTTTTACCGAAACTTACCCAAGAAGTTTATTCGAGCATTTTACTACACACCTCGAATACCATTCAAGAGTAAAATCTCCTGTTTTGAATATTGTTTATAGTGGAAATGCATTACGCTA
The DNA here is from genome assembly GCA_030765055.1 of Mantis religiosa. Lineage (NCBI taxonomy): Eukaryota > Metazoa > Arthropoda > Insecta > Mantodea > Mantidae > Mantis > Mantis religiosa. Next base: position 335,225 of record JAUKNK010000203.1, read on the forward strand.
TCTTTCTGGAACTAAAACGATCCTGTTGTACAAATGGGAGGGAATCAACACACAGATACTTTAACAGAAGGCTTGCCACCTTATTGGTGGAGAGAAATTCGTTGACGTTTATAAAGCCGTCAGCCACCAATCAGCAGCATGAGAGGCAAAACAGGATTTGCCTTGCTTGGAATTTGAGGTGTGTAATAAATGGTGGAATAAATTATTGGGAAGACTTTTTAATAGATAACATGAAGGAAATGGTCTTAACATTCATATTTTCTGAGAAACAATTATTTTAAATTTGTTCTGAATACATAGCAAGGAATTGGCAAGTCTGCGCTCGATAACAGCGTGGTGCGTTTTAACCGCTCCATCGCATGTCAACAAAGGCGCAGAGCACACAGCGTACGGCGTCTAATTAAACTTGGTTTGTTTACTCCAATATAACAGTAAACATTTCGGAAGAGAACTATGCTCTACTTTCCGTAAATTACATATAGATTATCATATTAGTACAGACAGTAATGAAGAATTTATATTAATTCCTATCCTTCTATTTGGACAGATTATATTGCCATTATTGCTGCATTGCGCATTGCTATACTTGTTTAGAGAACTCTTAAGGGTCCGTATGACATTTTCAGTTTTAAACCAGCTGATTACTTTAGTGTTTAAAATGTATAAGTTTTGAAATTATTTTAGAGGGTGTTTTTTGTAATTTCACGTCCTCCAACGTTAAGTCATATCGGACGATGAATGGAATGGGTGAAATGATTCTCAAATGAGCCTAGGGTCCATAGAGCTTAGAGTTACCCAACATTCGTCTTTCAGGATAAGGGAAAACCCCGGAAAAACGTTATCCAGGTAAGTCACCGTGACCGAGATTCGAACTCGGGACCTCTTGAACGTGAGGCAGACTCGCTACCACCACGCTACTGAGGTGGGCACTAGAGGGTTAGAGCATAATGCAATCAATCAATGAATCATTTTAATAACTATGATATTATTACCCAGTAACAGCTGACCAACATGAAGTGGCAAAGCCCGGCTCGAATTATTAAATCCTTTTTACTTTTCTCTACCACATATATAGCAGCTCGAGAAGTTACTGCATTGCACCCAAAAATTCGGTATGTAGATTTTACAGGAAATGCACTTTTTGAATTCCCCTGAATATAAAAGGGACATTTTTACTTTCTTCACTGCCTATTGTAAGGAAGAAAAGTACGAGATGCATTCTACGTTAAAAAGATCGATATCGATGTTACACCAGAAATTCCTTTTTTGACCTAAATAAGAAAAAAAGTATTAAATATCCAACGCTTAATTAGCAAACTTGGTATTTAATTTCAACGTCTTTTCAAGAATGCGAGTCTTTAAGATTTTCAAGGAAACGCCCTTTCTGTCCGTGACTACCCTTTACATGGAACATTTTTCGAAAATTTCAATTTTCTCAAAAATGGCTATAACAATTTTATATATAATTTGTCATAAAATATCTTAACGTATATCTTGAATGTTATGAAAATGTCCTCAGAAGTCGTCTCTATTCTGGATATTTTTGCATAATTGGTAAACTGTATGGGATAGGCCACTACAAAATGTAGGTCTCTTTAAAACACCCATTTTGTTTCGGTGGAGTGAACCATTTCCAAGAAATTTCTTGTTATTTGTTCAAATTGTCTAGTACTTTAAATTTTCTCGAATAGGAATACGTTATTTGGTTACTCTATTTATTGGTGATGCAAAGAAAACGGAATTCTATAGCTATTACACAGCAACCAGCTTTAAAACACTTGACTATAGCTTAAAACACTTTTCCGTATTCCACTTGCAACTGAAAGAAAATTAGCAATGGTATAATTTCTGCAAATATTTACCTCTATTAACATGAAGTAAACGGGGCAATAAGCATTTGTAAAACTAGTTTGTGCAAGTGTTGATAGTTTGTCACCAGATTACATCCCATCTCACTTTGTTCGAATAAACAAGTACGGTTTTCTATATTCCAAGCCTCTTCCTAGAAATTCAACCGCCTGTGTACTGTTGGCCTTTCATATCATGTCGAAAGTACATTAAGAAGTGCCAATGTTCAGGCTTAAAGCTAAATTCTGGAGGAAAATGACTTTTTTTTTAATATAAAATGGCATCTTTTAATTTATGAGGATCAGGAAGAAACTCCATTATCTGACACAATGTTTCCGTGTATGTGTGGTGATGCGGTTCTCCTTGGAGGCTAGGCAAACCAAGTACCAAACAGAGAGTGAAGTTAGTAGTGGAGTTCCTTCCAGTAGCACACCTGCTCAAAAGTAACTCCAGGTCTCGACCTAAGAATACTGGGGCAAATATCTATTGATTTCTATAATTAATTTCCATCTAATTTCTATATATTAATTTCCTAATAGTTGTCTAATTATTAAGCTTGGGACTTACGTACTTAAAGCATAAGTTGCCACAAAAAGGTATCTCTCATAGTATACGAGACCTAGTGGTTTACCGGGGAAAATGAGTCAGTTTGAGAAGTTGGTGTCATGCTGGCATGTTGCCATAGCAGCTCAATGGTTAAAAGCAACCGGGTGGAAGCTGAGAGATCCGTGATGATTCAAATCCCAGCTATGCCATTGACGTTTTCAATCTCACTTCACCTATCCAAAACATCCATTAGTTTGATATTCGATCTAACCAGAATTTTAATTGATACCTTATTGTGAGAAGCAAAGACTGTATCCATTATCTCCGAAAATACTTTTTAAGTATTGTAGAAATGGTTCTGAATTTGCAATTAAGTATAAGGCGACACTTATTTTCATTAGAGCTTTTTGGGTTACCAGCAACGTAATTTTTATGCAGTCGCTCTAGCTTTCGGCTATTCTAGCTATATGGACTTCTTTCGGAAGTGGTACACGGTTGGTGGCCCGTGAAGCTCTAATCAATAATCATCGCAGTGAAAGCTTTAAATCTTACGACACATATTTTGTTTTTGCAGAATTATTGTGGTGGATTGGTTACAGTGAGCTTTCAGAGGGTCAACTCCTAGTGTTGACGTGGAGGGAAAAAATCTAACTCCATTTTTGCTGTATCATAAATTCATATTGTGCCCATTAGAAGAATTAGCGATGCATGTATTACTCTAGGATGGCTATAACAAATTCCTTGTGAACATCTGGTATTAAAAAGTGAAAGAATCTACTACTAATCGCTGCATATGTGGAGTTGAAATTTTGTGTTTAAGTATTTTAAGAAATATTGTTGACAAAGTGTAAATTTAATTCAAGTTAGTAAAAGCTTAAGGTACATGGTCATCTGTAACGCTGCCCAGAAGGTCAATGACAACGGTCCTCATCTCGAACGAAAAAGCGGGAGTTGTAATTACCTCCTTCCACCCGCTGGGACAGAATGACTCTCTAAGGCGTGGGTACTCAGATCCAGTGATGGCAGTGCGGTGTTATTCTTAGTACAGGAAATGAAAGAAAGGTGTACACATTCATCCACCTCTCGTTTCTTTGGTCACTGACGAGGGGAAATAGCATGTGTAGGGGAAACGAGTACATGCTCTAGTGTTGAGCATCCTGTTCTATGAACTTCAGGGATAACCTCGTTCCGCCAAGCGATCACTTGACCCATTTCTGAAGTAAAGGTACTTAGCGGGCAGAGCCCGTTACCTCAAATGGTAGAGTGGTGATGAGAATTGCTATGAAATGAGAGGCTGTAGCATTTACTGTAGACAACGAACCACCTTGGATTAGGGTTAGTTTGTTACTGTTTGTTGCTTATTATCAAAGTTCAAAGCCTTATAACAGTGGTATTATTGCATGGCTAAACCTTTAAGAGAAAAATGTTAATGTTAAAAAATAAACAACACTTCACATGAGTTAATAAAAGATGAAGGCTTTGTTAGGGCCGAATTAAATTGTCACCCCTGGCCCCGGAAATCGCACCAAGAGAATTGTAAATGAAACCATGAGCTACTTAGTGCTCAAAGGAGGGTATATTAACATGACATTTCAGGCTTGGTGGTCGTGCCTTGTTAGTGAGTATACCTGGCAAATCATCACTTTTTATGGTGTACGTAATCACAGGAAGTGTTGTGCTACATATTTTTTCTCATTTCTCAACACTTCCTTCCATGATGTGACGAAACTGCCAGGTATTCATAATAAATATACGCAATACATGAACTGCAACCATAAACTCCGAAACTTCTTACTTTTTTGCCTTCGCAACTGTATGAAGGAATTTATGAGAGAACTTTTAGCAATTTTTCAGTTAAATTTCTGAAGTATTACCGTTATAAACATTGCCAAGTTATCTCCTTTGGAAGGAATCCGAAGGAGGTTCCTAAAGGAACCCGCAATTTAAGAATATATTATGTCCCAAACTAGAACGATCCTGTTGCAAGCTCGTAGAATCGGGAGAAAATGACATTGTAGCGGAGCGCTCTTAGGCTAGTGATTGGTAGGAATGTCCATGGGCGTTTATTGTGGTGGAAGCCTGCCTCTATAATCACACCCCATGCATTACGGCATATCTGTATCTCTCTTCACTTCTTCCGTATGTTTACGACAGGATCGTTGTAGTCTTAGATTATCAGAGCACATCCAGGGGTTTATTAACTTAATGTTGTTAAATGTGAACTTTTTGCCTCCTCGATAGCGTCTACTTTATCTTTAACTTTATAGATTAATGGGTGTAGTTAAGCTTTAGAGATGTCGTTACCCTCAAAAGCGAATGTGGGGCAACTTGGCGCCGGCGGGTTCCATGCCTACTGGTTCATTTCATTACTTTAATCGTCTGGAAGGCATGGCAGTAAATAGACATCTCAAAAATTGTTCTGTCGGACTTCAACAATGACCACAGAAGAAATGCAATAAAATCTTAGTTGGCTCAAGTATTTTTGTGACTTTATTAGTAATATTACTTTTATACCGGAATTGTAAGACTAGTCATCATATGAAGAAATGATGTCAAGTAAATAATTTTCATATGTAAAACTCCATGTACAATGTAAGTAATACGTTCTGCCAGTGGATAAGGAATCACTAGTCGGGCACGTTACTTGTTGAGGCAAAGCAATTAAAGTCAAAGCAGCTAAGGCAATTAGGTGTCCCGTCGAACTCGTTTAACAATAAACCAATTAGCTCAGGGTTCATGCAATTAGAACTGAGTACGTTCAGATTCAGAATTGCTTGAGAACGCACATGTACAAGTTCTGAAAAGTAAAAGAACAGAATTCCTAGAATTTAGCAAGTCAAAGTTTAACATTTGTGTTTCACAAACCACTAAGAAATTTAAGATTTGGCAACTTATAATGTAGGAGTTTTCGTGTGTTGTGATGTAAGCTGGACTAAAGTTGTTTAAAACACATGCATTTCTAAAATTCGTGGCCTTAAGTCTTTTGCATTTTATAGAATTGTTTTACAGTTGTCGACTATCGACAGTCCGTAACAATTAAAGACCGCGCTCGGGTTATCACTCGTATTTGCCAGTAGCCGTAAGCCGATTCACAGAAATTTACGCTTCTCATTGTTATAACGGAAACAGTTAACGTTAAACTGTAAACGTATTGACATTTCAGAAGTTAGCAGACGTAGTGTTTGAGCAACTACAGCTTCTGGTGTAACATACAAGAATATTTTAGTTCTTCATCCTCAAAACAGACGGCAACTCGCTTTAAATAGTTCATGCATTAGCTTCCATTAAATTGACCAGTCAGCTCAATAGCGTTTCCTATTCTCACAGCCAACCACGCATACCCCCTGAGAAAGATCACATTAGGCATCATCACTGTAGCAGCTGGCAGCAGACTCATCAACAACAGAGATACTGGAGACGGCATCAAAAGTGTCGCCTTACAATAAAGCTCTTGAATGAACCAGAACAAATAAATAGCTTATCTCTGTCCATTACCATGTATGTTCATGCTTGCCCCTCGCTCCATTTAAATCATATACATTTTATCCTGAAACAGTCCATTATAAAACAACAACAACAATAATAATAATAATAATAATAATAATAATAATAATAATAATAATAATATTATCCAACTGATACGGGGAGATGTGGTCAGCATTTCGGCTCCCCCAGCTGGAAACTTGACTCAATTTCCTCACGATGCTGAGTAGGCACCGGCTCTGTGCCCTGGATAGGATGGGATCGAACCCTGGTGCATTCCGTGGCAGGAAACCAAATCACAACGCCGTAGCCCATTACGCTACGGCGCAGGATATATGAATGTGTATATGTGTTTGAAAGCTAAGAGAGCACTTCAAATATTTAAGAAGTAAGTCGATTGTAATTATAATTACATTCCAGCTATTTATAGTTTTCTAAAAAAAATACAATAGTTATTCCCTTTTATTCTCGTGGTCATGGAAAAATAATTTTACAGCATTCACGTGCGACTCGTTCATAAAAGTTTTGATCATCGCTTAAGCCTGTTCATTTCCCGAAATACCATTGTGCCTACAACGAAATATCCAAGAAAAACGTCTGCAATGTTTATCGCGATTAACAGGAAGTAAATAGAAAAAGAATATTTTATAGTAATAGTTTATTGAATAGTAGGCACGTGAATGTATCAGAGATTTGTTTTTCTCTAATAAACGTTTACAGCAGAGCGGCTCTTAATGGGGGAAAACAAGGGCATGTCTGATATTAGCTTCCTTTCATGCCAATTATGTTGGGTTGTGTGAACTAGGAAGGGAGGTTCGCCATTGTAGCTTGTCAAGGGATCCACAATTTGTGCGGTGGGCACTGTTTTTGTGACACTTGATCGAGCTTCATTATTCGTATAAGTAGGATCCCAAATTGATTTTCCTCGTTCCCCTCATGACACCCAAGTGGGACTTCCGTGCCAAGAGATTGCATAAACTACGCTCCCATTCTCCAGATAGAAACCTCTATTTGCACTTGGCATGCTGCAATGGATTTTGTTATCACACATACAGGGCTTGGAAAAATATCTTATTTTTAAAGTTTTTAACAACTTATATATATGTGTGTACCTGATCATTCTTGATCAGCTTTCATTTCTCTCGTTATGTCAAATGAGGTGCAACAACGGGATTGTTTCTTACAGATCTCCAGCGTCACTTACTTTTGTTTGTGGCATATGCTTTACGGCCATGTTTTCTTTTGGAGAATAACTAGACAAATTGTTCAGCTAGTATATAAAAATTGCTTGCCGACCTTCCCATTTTCAGCTCTCATATGCTCACATCTATTTGTGTTGCACAATGCTATTCGTATACTGTAGATTTTGTTGTACGCATTAGAAATTAATCTATTTGCTATAAAATAATCCTATACAGGGTGTAAAAATATGCTATAAGGTTTGATAGCCGATAGGTGTGTGTCATATCAAATTTTGTTTATAAGCCTTTATCCAGAAACTGTGCAACCTCCGAAATGGAAGGATGAACAAACCCTAGGCTCCGCGACAATCACCAGACGTTACATTCATTAGTTGAGAGTTATTTAGCCCCGGTCCCCGTAGCCTTGATCATTGTCCCCTTTGGCATTGACGTATCATCGTGAAAGTGTCGCGGATTCGAATCCCTTTAAGGACACGCATGTTTGGTGCTTGTGTGTATATGTGTAACAATGCAGCGCCTAAGAGTGGGACCATAAAACTTAGGTAGCTGCTGGCCAAGAAAGAAAACAATTTGGAGAGGGGATTGTTTACCAGTGGTAGTTCATTAGAAGTTACGTGATGCAAAACAGTGTTAAGTAGTTTTATGCTTCAGTTTTCATTTGTGTTGCTATTAAGTGTTAATGAACAATGGTAGACGTGTACACATATCAGAGACGCTGTCTTATCTACGAGGAGACCCGAAGGAATGCAAGAGAAGCTTGCCGGCTCTATTAACACTACCCCAACGGTCATCACCGAGCCCAGACCTGTTTCTGAAACGTTAAGTGAAATAGGGAGCTTAAATCATTTCGGGCGCTTTCAGAGCTTGTATTTTTAGTGACATGTAAATTTTCTTCGAATAAACATGCTATGCTGAAGCTGTGTGCGTTCGTGTTCGTATGGAGGGAGAAGAGTATAACACTGAAGCTGTTATCTTTGAATGTATTATTTATAAAAATTAAAATTTTTATTTACAATGAAAATGTAATGTTATATACTTTCAATCAATTTTTTACCTAGAAACCTATTAAAATATAAATCTTCATAATTCATAAATGTAACGCTACGACTAGCACCAAGAATGAAATACAATGTTCCTATGTCTTTCTAAAATCATTCTCAAGAATAAATAAGCATTTATAAAATGTCTTATATATTAAATAAAAAACTAGATAATTTAAATTGTTATATTCTTTGAATTGTTCTTCCAGCTGCAATCTTAATTTCTATTGCTCTACCTACCGTCTTTTCTTTAGTGCGCTCCCTCCCAACGGTGGTAAACTTGCTTGCGTATGGATACGAATAAAGAACATTCTACTTCTATCCACCATACCATTCAATGTAGGTAAGCGGAGAGCTGCGAGAGGAAGGGCTGAGGAAACAGGTAGCTGCCATCTGTGGTGACGTTACTGATGCGTTTTCCTTGCCGACAGAAACCGATTCAGGTTTGTAGCGCAAAGGTTTCTGCATCATAGGGCTCATTTTCGCAAACCTTTAAACAAACCATGAAAGATGCCAGTTAATTTAATTACTTAAATTGGGAGGTTTGTGGTCGAATTCAAAGCCGCTTGGTTATTACACTGAAAAGCAAAATTACAAAACTTGCAGTCTACCAATGTATACTTTAGCCGCCTTCTTTTATTTTTAGGGAATACCTGGCAATTTCTTTCTAATGTTCGTACTGCATACCTACCACAGACGATGATTGTGTATGTAATTGGGAAAGGAAGTTTTCGAAGGAAACTTTCCAGACCTAAGTTTAGCATACCGCGTCCCTCGGCAGGGAGGATGTTTCTAGCTAAACTTGAACTGTGTACCTGTCATTCACGAGTTGGCCTACCCATGTCGATTAATATCTGGCCGCAACTATCTTTTGTGTACTGAACCTATATCAAGGAACTTTATAGTTTTCTGATTGCGGAAAACCCATAGGAGTGAAAGGGACAAGGCGTTTGATGGAAAACTCAGATTACTGTGAATGATTCTGATTGTTACACCCTTTCTGAGAAATTAAAAAATAGCGTTTTTACGTGTAAATGAATTTCCTCGAAAATGTTGATCTTGCTCGCTTGGAAATGATTTAACTTAAATAGAAAATTTAAGGTAAACTGTGCATTGACGAACAGAGTTCCTTTGAGAAAAAATGTCTCAAAATATATCCCCATTAATAAGGACATGCTTCGTCCCTGGCAAGGAGTAAATGAACCATGACCTTTAAAATATCCAGCACAGCAGTGATATTCTTACTTATATTACCATTACTATTAGTTAAAACTTATGAGTTACATTATCAACGCTTTGCATCTTCTCCATTTTTAGAATGAACACCTTTCCCCTCATTGCCAGTCATCCTAGGGTATGAAACGAAGCATAAAAAGGACACAGTAAAGCATTCAAATTGTTTAAGCTAAAAGTAAAAATAAATGTATTTATAAAGAAAATTGTTCTAAAATCCATTTGTGAAACGTTACTGTAATTTTACTAATTAGAATAATAAATAATGAATTAAGACACAGTTTAGTAATGAAACTGCCCTTAAGAACAGCAAGTGTGTTGCAAATGTAAGTGACATGTATGTTGTTTTAAGATGTTATTTAGCATCTGCGTGCAATATCTAATAGTAATCTTTGAATTTTAAGCCTAGATATAAAAAGAAACAAATCTTAGGAATGGGGGTAGTGGTTATAGGATAATTGTACGAATCGTGAGCAAAATGAAGATTTTGAGGTTAACATTGGGTGAACAGTAACAAGCTGATGATATAGACGGGCATTCAATAAAGAATATAGCAAAACATGCACCAAATTAAAAAGCACAGGGAAAGATTAAACGAGCAGGATGTGTGACTGACTGGGAAAAACTAAAACATCCTATTTTACTTTCTCCTCCGCATACCTATATTGTGTGGGATAGTATTAGCTTTATTGAGAAAAATCACTGGAACCACCTCTATGGTGGGGGAGTAGCGAATCCAACTCAAAGCGATCCCGAGTTATATCTGTTAGGGTGAATTACTTCGATAAGGCTTTTTTCCGGGGGTTTCTCTTGTTTTGAAAATAAGGATGATGGATATTTCATTCATCGCCCGATATGACCTACTGGCTTTAAAGGACATTCACTTAATAAGAAAGAAAGAGTCTGCCTGCCTGCCTGCCTGCCTGCCTGCCTGCCTGCCTGCCTGCCTGCCTGCCTGCCTGCCTACTTATCAACAACATATCTCAAAAGAGAAATGTTGGGTAAATGACTACGTTTATACCAGAATCAGACACCGCTTAAGACGCACACCACATTACTTGAAAATGTTTCGTAATTTTACATGTTCTCAAAACTGACAATGGTTTTACTTAATATGTTGAGGATATTAATGAACTTTGAAATATTCATGTTGAAAAATTCGACGTATAGTTTATTCTCTTTATATTCTCTTTTATTCTGTTATACATATATATACACACACATATATATATATAGTCTTTAATCGCATTTATAGAAGCTTTTACATTGGGAAACCATAACATGTAGACTAAGTCTTACTTGAGGAAAATGTCGTACTTGTTAAAAGTTATAAATTGGGTCAGATATTGCTATTTTTATAGAATTAGCGTTATCCGAAATATTCGCTGTTTTAATTTACAATAGTGTAAATATATACGTTCAAGCCTTTGTTTCTGTTGAGCTGTTCAAGCCAGGCATATATAATCAATGAACATACTGAAAATGCCATGTATCGAAAAAAAATATTGCCAAAAAGGTTCATGATAAAATTTTAAACATCTCTCCTACACTGGTAAATTACTCACCTGTGGAAAAAAATTGTAAGCATGTAAGAAAATACATGCTTTTGTAGTTTTATATAGTTACTGCTATATATTTGGACCTTCTTACATTTGTTTTCAATAGGAAGATAACAATTAAAGCTAGAGATTTTTGTAAATTGCGTTTTAATATACTACAAATCTCATTTCAGCGTCGTCAAATATACTCGCACTGCAACATATAAATATTTTTATGAAATTTGATGACCCTTTAAAAAACCTCTTGCAGATCTGGTCAAATTAGTTTGGAATGGATCCATTCAGCAGAGATTTAACCAAGGATTTTCTTACGAGCTTAAGGAAAACCTAGCGAAAATCCTTGTCCGCATTAAAGCTCCAACCAAGATTAGAACATGCGTTCTCCAGATCGATGATAATCGGCGATGTCAGAGCAAATTGCTCGGATCTAATTTGCACCATCTCCTGCAATAAACACTGTTACTACAACTTTCGGTATAAAACAATAAACTTGGGAATTTTACAGAACAGTAAAGGTGTGCATTTTCTGTGGATTACGGGGAAGTTTCCAAATCTCCAGGATGAGGTTTGTCGCTAAGCTGCAGGCGGCTGTAACATGTTCTGGAGTCTCGTTTTATTTTCCAGATTTCTCATCCCTCAGGGTTCGTCGAAACGATTCACCTTGGAAACTCCCCTTCACCTCTATTCACACTCTCGCACAAGTTCTTGTGTTGAAGGAATCTAGTTTTAGTGATGCTCAGCTTCATGTTAACCTAAAAAAGCGGAAATTGCTCCGAGGGGTTGCTCCTCAGTTGCTTGCGACTGAGATTCAAGATTTTGTGCCTTCAATTCAAGGAAAGTCTCTATTAGACAGAATTATTACTCGCATATCTATTCGGAATGGCTAAATCAAGAGAGGATAGGCAGTGCCGTTGTGACGTAAACTCACACTGCTGTACATGCCCGCACTGGACACGAGTTCAGCGTGTGACGTCACCGCTCTGTACAGCTACCGCAGTGAAAATCTGGTTTGTATACAGGTATCTGACTCGGGACCTTTGAAGCATTGGGCAAGGAAGCCACGAGGACAGGCGCGTTTTAGGAGTTCTCAATCGTACAAGAAAAAGTTATCCGGCTAAGCAGATTTGATAAACTTTACTTTTTAACCTTCTCCAAAAGCCATACTTCTTTGGTTTTCTACGTTCGCAGTTAATTTCATTTCGTTTGCCACTAGAAAGAGGGTACCTACACATGAGCACAGACTCATTCATGTACCTAATCTCTTAGGTTTTGGCATATAATAGTCGTTCTGGCAGAAGCGTTATTACATAATTGAAAATACTTTTACTGCAAGTAAGGATTAGTATTGGTGAACCCAAGAACCACCTGCTTCTCCGCTTCTTTTACGAGATATTCGTATGTGTACTGTAGAATATATGCAGCTATCGTTGTGCAGCAGATGTTTGCTCTTGTACAACTTTATGAGCAACAAGAAGTGGATTTATCACCGTATTATGCCGTCCGGGATCTAGTAGAGGTTGCCGAGTTAGCAGGTTTGCGCGTGTGACATTAAGCTTCTTAATGTGGTGTGCCAAACACGCATATATCGTATACTATTCATTGAAAGCATTTGAAAAATGTTGTGAAAAGGTGCAACGCCAGCAGTTTTAAATTAAGCGAACCCTGATTTAAGTTCGATAAAATCTTCAAAACATAACGTTTTCTCTTCAAAACGTAACGTTTTTTTTTTCATTTGTGTGTGTGTGTGTGTGTGTGTGTGTGTGTGTGTGTGTGTGTGTGTGTGGGGGGGGGGTGTGACTTAAAACTTTTAAATGTATAATACATTTCTATTATAGTTTCTCTTCGCATTTAAACGACGTTTAATCGGACTTAAATTATCAATACCGTGGTAAGTGATAGGGAGTGATACGAGTTAATTGTGATATTTACGCAAACTTTACCCCCAGCATTTTCTTCCTTGCGACTCGATTGAGTTATCCATTTTGTTTGAAATTTTCAGCGTAAGTTCTGAAAGATTAGCAGAGAAATACATACGCACGCGCACACGCACACACAGACATCGATTTTTGTATTCAAAACAGTTTGCTGGCTATGAATTAACTTTTAAAAATGACTTTGTTGCTTTAGACAGGATATTTTTCGGAATCTGTGGTACATGTAACAATAATGACTTTGTCGTAATCCCATAGCGAAGAGACTCTTCCCAAAATATTGGAATTATTTTGAGTAAATTTGTAGAAACGTTGAAACTATGTCGAGTTAAAGTGTAAACACTTCATAAATTGGCATATAATACGTATGTTTAAATTAAAAGAGTTTTAGAATTAAGATATTGATTAGAGTATTACAATAAAAAATAAATAGTGGAGTTACTAAGCATAAAATAGAGCCTAGGGACGTATTAGGAAATGTCGCGTTTTCAAACTGTGAAATTGGCAGCCCCCCCACCTTTTTTCTTCGGTTTCACTAGATCCGTTTTAAGAGCAAGTGCCATTTAGGATCTCCAATTCATAGATTTATCGTTGGTTTCATCTTCCTTTCTTGTTGCAACAAATAAAGTATAGGCCTGTGCCTATAATAGAAACATTATTGCACTTATTTATTTATAACACTTGAAATTAAGTGTGATCAATAAAGTGTTGTTTATTGGAAAACAATAAATTTAGGGAAGAAGGCATACATTCAATTCCTCCTTGGTTTGAGCAAGTCATCGAAGTTCCTCACATACACTATGAAGACTGAATGGTAACCACGTGAAGCCGACGAAAACATTATGCTACAGGCAAGTGAAGTTTCGTTTTTGCTAATAGAAGTATTTGCGGAGCGAGGCTGATAGACGAGTGTACAATCCTACGAGAAAAATAAAATGCTTCATAAGTATTATGTAGTGTATGTTAAACAGACATGAATATTACATTATAAAATATTCTACTGAAATTTATGTACACCCTGGTGAGCTCCAGTCTGTTATGGTTTGGCTTTCATTATTATTTGACCTTCAAAGTATCAGTGCTGGCTATTGATAACTTGCACAATCATTATATTCTATGTAATTTCCTCGACCCAACGGAAATTGTTACTGGTTCTGCCGAAACCACTTCTGAATTATTCAAGTAATTCATAGAAGACGTACGTTTAATATATAGGTAGGTAATTTTCATCACAATGAACAAGGTTGGTAACAATTAGGTGTTATAACAATGTTATTCCACTGAGTGAAATATTCGATTTCTAGTATGACTGACTTGTGATGGAAGTTATAATTTAGTGCAAACACCTTTTTTCAGGTATTGTGATTAGCTTTAGCGATACTAGTAATGAAAAATGTCACAATATTTAGTGATATGCATTTATTTTTGGTCCTGTCGTAGTAATATCTTGTAGTTTTACCGAATATTTCAGATAAGATTTGCGTGGAAATGCCCACTTTTGATGCAGTATATCACTAAACAGAATAAAATTGACGGTGATTGTAACATAGGCAGAAATAAACACCGGGATAAACAATGGATTGCATAAGAGTGTACACACATCCCGTTGAGGCAGACAATAAAATGGGAGCTATGCAGCGGCGTCCCCGGGGAGAGGAAAACTGGTTATGGAGAGTACAATCGAATGCGAAAGTTCTCTTTCCTTCGTCGCCGCGTTTTTATGTTTCCCTCCACGCATGCTGACGTCATCACGCTTGAGCCGGAGGTGTCTCTTTACAATGTGGAGTACACCTGGTTTTGCTCTTTTGCGATAACGTACATTTAACTCTTTGATTTCAGGTTATTAAATTCCACCCGTATGTAGGGGGTGCCGAGTCGAATATAGGCATGTGTTACTAAACCTTTTTACCTCCTCTATTGCGCTCAAGGTTTGATGTTGAATTCAGATCCCTTGAATCCAAAAATAGAATTTTTAGAAAAAGGTTCATTCGCGAGAGAGATACAGTTAGACTGTGTGTGAGTGTGAGGGAGAGATAGAGAATAGCATAACTTCAAAGCTAAGTCTCGGAATAAAGCCTGAACTTGAATGCGATAACGAAGATTTTCAAGAAGCTCCCCCAGTCTACGTTCTACACAGTTTTTTTTTTTTTTTTTTTTTTTTTTAGTTTCTCAAAATTAGTTCTTAGAGAATTGTATTCTAGTGCCACATGTTCAGGATATTTGCGCTACAAGTTAAACTTATAAATTCCATTTTCTGCGAATAAATGTATAATTGCTCTTCATTTTGGTAAACTTTTCTATAATTAGTAAACCGTAAGAGGTAGGTTTAACCTTACACACAAAGTATGATCATCTGTTAAATCACACATTTTATGCAATTTATTTCGGTAGCCATTTCCGAGATATTTTTTATTGGTTTGAGTTATCAAATATTTTTCAACTGCAAATCATATTTGCGCTTTCTCTCTCTCGTGGTCATTAAAAGGAATTTTAAAGCGAAATTACATAGCGAGATTTTTTTAAGTTATACGAATATCTCTTTAGTTTGATTTTTATAAGGTATAAGGAAATGTATAATGATCCCGATGAATAAGAATTAGACAAAGAATAAACTTTCCTAAGATTAGTTTGTAGAAGAATGAAGGAGAATGTCAGGTGAATGCAGTACTTTAGATCTTTCTTCAGTAAAATCCATTGTAGGCTATGAAAAATTGCCATATGCTTCTCTATCTGCACTTTCTGGCATAAGCATTAATCTCCTTGAGCCGTGTGAAACTGACAATCTAAATTTGTTTTGTTACTATTTCTGTTAGTCTTCGCGAAATGAATACCGGCATCCCGGACTACAGCTGGAAACTCAACCGAGGATACCTTACACAGCAGACATGTGTGTACTAAACTGTACATTAGAACGGGAAGCAAATATATAACATATTTGTTCGTAGTACGGCGGGAAGCAGAACAGGATTATATATCGATAGCGAAGTGGAAATTCGATTTGAGCACTTTGAAGTCATTTGTTTGTTACCAATCGTTGATTTTTCGCCTACTTGCTATTCAACCAACATAATAAAGAGGTCCCGAGTTCGAATCTCGGTCAGGGTAAGTTATCTGGATAAGGTTTTCCCTTATCCTAAAAGATGAATGTCGGTTAAGTCTAAGCTCTATGGATCCTGGGCTCATTTAAGCATCATTTCACCCGTTTCATTCATCATCTGATATGACTTAATGTTGGAGGACGTAAGCTAAAAAAGAATTAGACAAATCAGACAAAATCCGATAGAACAAACATTTTAAAAATGCAGATCCGCTACTGTTTTCTACTCCTTTAAACCTAATAATCTGCATTCCTTTGTTAATGGCGTACAGCAAAGTTGTTATTTGTTAAACTCTGTCACTCTTTTATTCTATGTATTTTTGATCTTGAGGCAATAGTCACTTTTGAGTTGCATATGAACCGAAGATGCTTTTGCTAGAAGAACCAACGGGAGTCAAGACGTACTCTTAATGGAATTTCTTCCTGTTTCATTTTCCCTGCTTGCGACCAGGGAGAGCTCTAGTGGCTCTTTCTTGTCAAGGTCGTCTTGGAATAATTTGTATAAAAAAAGAGGCTAATACTCACAAAATTGATCTAAGTGCCGCTCCGTGATGTGAAGGTAGTGTCTGCCTCACACTCAAGAAGTTCCGTGTTTGAATTACGGTTAGGGTGACTTACCTGGGTACATATTTTGTCTTGAAGTTTCCCTTATCTGAGAAAATAGATGCAGGGTAACTTTGGGCTGGATATACTCCGAGCTTTTAAGCATGACTTTGCTCATTTCATTCATTCATCGTCTGATATCATCTACCAAATTCAAGGACGTTAAACTTCAAATCATCCTCCCCCCGCCCTCCGAATGTAACCAATATGCTCTGTCCGGGAATGAGAAAGAAAGTTAAAACGACCAAATTTCTTTCTCCTTTCCGTGAAAGTTTCTCATTAATTGTGAACGCTTACGTTATAATGCATGCATTTTAACTCTGTCGCTCTCGTAGTTACTGTTCTTGTGCATTGTGAACCAGGCTTGAGAAGCTTGAGCCGCCATATGGCCAAAACTACCTGATTCGCTACGTGCTGAAGGTGCACTATTCTGCTTTCCCCTGTGGCTGAAACAGTAAGGAAGGTGGGGAGCGAAAATTATATGGTAATGTGGCATATTAACGAACATGTCTTTGTGCACCTATCGTAGTTTCAAGGAATTTAACAGTTAATTGCATTTTCCTATGTAATGAATTTGTATGTACGTATATATACACAATGTTTCATACATAACACGAAAGAAGTCTGTAGGCTAAAAAGTTAAATTACGTAAAATCGAAACATGACGTGCAAATTAAAATAAGACTACAATCAAATTGTGGGGTGAAGGTGAAGATATCAGCGACCACACGTGAAGCCGGAATATTGGAATTCCGTATGAAGAAGCAATGAGGACATGGTCATGTAATCGAGCTTCAAATGAAATTGTAACCATGTACCAAGAACATGTCCAGATGTTTAAGTACAGGATGCCATATTAAGATACGCTAACCAGCTTTAAAAGGTAAGAGAAATATAGGACGTCCAAAGAAGAGATAGCGAGATCACGTAAGCTGAATCATACGGTTCGATTGTCGTAATTTGTGTAGCAATAAAAGAACATAGTTTCCTTCTAGTTCTCTCAAGGTACTTATATATGCTCATACTATATTTTAGAAAACCAATGCTGCAACGATATTTACTATTAGAATGACAACAGGCTGAATTGAATCTTTAATATTTGTAAAAGAATTATAAATCGTCAGTCCATAGGTCTGTATTCGCAGTACGGAAGCACTGCTTAAGGAAGGGGGGCTTCACTACGGCTGCTGGGGGAACCGCTCTCATGGTTAAAGTCTGTTTACTGAACGCAAGTGCACGGCGGCCGCTTTCTTTGACTAACCCTCATAATCGTTTTACAACATGGACCCTCCTCCTGACGGCCCCCTCTACAACGTTGCAACATTTTAACATCACCATCTTTTTCTAGAGTCTCTTTCTCTGTCTAAACAACACGTGCACTTCACATTGTGAAAAGACTGGGTTTTTACGAGAATCAAAATAAGAAACTTGGAAAATATTGTATTCCTATTATTGCCATTGTTACTACTACTACTACTACTACTACTACTACTACTACTACTACTACTACTACTACTACTACTACTACTACTACTACTACTACTACTACTACTACTACTACTACTACTACCACCACCACCACCACCACCAGTCCACCACTATTGTTAAATTTTCTACTTAGCATGTAGGCATTTTCGTAATTATTATAATCAGTGCTATTAACTCACATAGATATAAGTGCCTCATTCCGATTCTCCATCACTCTCAGAGTCAGCGGTAATGATGAAGCTGCTATCGTTAAATTGCTGATCCCGACTAATGTATTTTTCCTCTACTTTCTTTACATGCTGCACACAATTTTTCCACAATTCTGCATCGATCCCTTCTACACAGCTTCTCAACAGGTTGCAAACGCTTTCGCTGAGTGAAGGTGTTGCATTTCTCTTGCGCACTTCTCTCTTCAGTTTCGACCACACCATTTCTATGGGGTTGAAACAGCAGTGATACGGCGGCAACCTTAAAACTTCGTGCCCATATTTACGAGCGATGTCGTCAATCACGTAATCCTTGCCCACATTTGCCTTTTTAATTTCTGCCAGGAGTACAGCTTTAATAGGCAGAGGTTCGGGTATTTCAATATTATGAACCCTCATGTACTCGACTATATCTTTTAAGTTCATCGACATTGTAGGTGTTCTGTATTTTAAACGCGAATGATAGCTAGCATTGTCCAAAACAATTATAAATTTTTCATTTCTTGGCAGGTTTGTCATAAGCCTACCATCAAACCACTTTTCAAACACTGCTGCATTCATGTCATCGTGACTGTCGGCCATTGCATCACCAATGTTTTTCGCCGATAAGAAGAGGCAGTCTTTTACCCATCCCTCGGCACTCCCAGCATGAAGCACCATAATCCTTTTACCCCTCGACACAGGAGCAGGTAAGGTGCAAGCACACGAACCGTCGTCCCACCCTTTTCTCGATACGTCATGGGTATCGTACCAGGTTTCGTCTATATAAATTATCTTGTGTCCACTACTGCGAAACTTCCTTAGCTTTGACAAGTATATATATCGCCAAGCTACAATTCTGCTGGATTCCATAATAACCCTTCTCTTATTCAAAGTGCAGTATTTGAAACCCAGCTCCTTTAGAAGATCGCGCAAAGTGCAGCGTCCATAAGGAAAAACACAAATTTCTTGCAAATGTGCAACCAATTCATCTAAGGTGGGCGCTCTCCCTTTTGCATAGAAATTATAAATTTCTCGGCGAATTAAATCGCATGTGAAATTATCCACCTTAGAGAAACGTTTTTTTTTTTTTGTTTCCACACTTTGTCGGCGTCTTTGGTATTCCTTTCGTCACAATTTTTCTAACCGTATTTCTGTGAATACCCAGAATTTTTGCAGTTTCACTACATGACCCCTTACCAAGATTATTTTTCACCACATATTTATATGCGTTCAAAACAAGCGCTTGACTTTGCTTAGAAAGAGTTCCCGTTATAACTTTGTTTTTTGAGGCCTCTCCCCTAACATAACTCGGCCCAGCAACACCTTCCAATTCATTCACACTATTGTCTTCACTTTGATTATTTTCACTTGACTGAACGTTATCTACTACTTCATTTGCATTTACCACTGCATTTACCTCCCACGGTCTCCACATCGTGACACAGAACGAATGTCTGCACCTAATGAAACAGAACAACTGGAAGTTGGAAATCTGGCAACTGAGACTCCACGCGGACTCCACGCGGACTAGACATGCAACTGTCATTTTCAGAAAATCTGGGCGGCTATTGGTCCCCAACGCCAGTGTTCCATTTCTGAAGTGTGGAGATAGATTTATGACGGTCATTAGTGGAGGGGAGGGTCCCGTCCTCTGAGGTTTCTTTGACTGGCAACTGCACATGCGTTCGGTAAACGGACTTTACCAAGCAATGTGCCAGTGAAATACCTTGGGGTGTTACTGGACACTCGACTTACTTGGAACGCCCACATCTTTCGGTCTGTTACGCTTGCGTTTGCCCGGCTATCAAAACTGTACCCTCTACTCAACAGGCGCACTTCACTTGGTTATGAATCCTCCCTGCTTCTTTACACATCTCTAGTCCGTCCCATTTTTACCTATGCAGCTCCAGTCTGGGGTGGCACCAGTAAGACTAATCTCCGCCGACTGCAGGTACTACAAAACAGGGTGCTTCGCACAGTTACAAACGCTCCATGGTTCATCCGAAACCAGCAGCTTCATCATGAGTTTGGTCTCCTACCCGTTCACCAATACATCCGACGCCTGGCACGTCCATTCTTTTACCATCTCCAGGAGGTCCCTGGAGCTGTTACCTACCGTCTCGGTGCTCGCACTCGCCAGCCAACTCGCCTGAAGCGCAGACTGCCCCAAGATCTTCTCCTGAGTGACGTCTCCAGCACAGACGACTCAGACACGTGATTACTACCATCAGACTTTAAGTTCTCAATTTGTGTTACAGTTACCCTCCATATTTAGTTAGAGGAGTCGTTCATGGCTACCTCCATTGTTATGTGTCCTGTTCCTATGTATCTTATAACAAACATCTGTAAAGCATAATTGCTGATCGATGGATAAAATAATAAAAAAAAAGTAAGGGGGGTATCTAATTAAAATGCTTCTTCATTGGTTCTTATGAAGGCAGAGGGAATATTGTATTCCATAAAAATGTTCGATAACATTTTACCCGAAAGTAGGTTTTTGGGGGATCCATGGACTCCCCCCCCCTCCCGCACACATACACTCCAAAAAAGTTATAGAAAGTAGTCTTAAATGTTCAAAATTGAACATTCTTACATATACCTACTGTAACCCTGACGTCTTTCTAGCATAGACACGCGGATTTTCGCGAAATTCCATTTACTTCAAGAACATTTTAGAATAAAATAGCTTTGTGTTATGATAGTCAACATGAAAAATTCAATGCCACTGGTCTGCATCCAGTCGCTCGTACCCATTGAGCTACCATGGCCAACTAGGTTCTAATCCCGGCCGTGGCATTGAATTTTTCTTGTTGACTCTGTCAAAAACTTTAGCCTATATACGGCTAGTATGAATAAATGATTAATTTTCATCAATTAACTAAAATAATAAGAGTTAAATGATGAAGCCTGGGACTCAAGTACTTAGGAAAGTAAGTCGCCACAAGTGGTGTATCTCGAATGCGAGAGCCCTTATTGGTTTACCGGGGAAACATACGACTCAAATGGAGAGTTATAAGTTCAAATCCCGGCCGTGGTATTCAACTTTTCATGTTGACTCTATCGAAAACCTTAACCTATATACGGCTAGTGTGAAGAAATGATTAATTTCCCTCAATTAACTTAAAGCTCTGTTATTTATATAAAAAACAGCTCTCTATTATGTAAAAAATTAAATCTCAAACAGTATTAAAACGCGTAACTTGAATTTTCTATAAAAACTTATGAATGCCTGTTCATTACCGCTGAAATTTGCATAACTGGCAAATTACATTAACTGATGGGGAAAAGTCATCTATTACAGGGAAAATATAGATTTTGTAGAAATGCACAATTTATATCAGAAAAGTGTATAATAATCTTGGCCATTTCTTTTCGAAATTTTCCATGACGTATGTTTACATTTGCCTATGTATATAGCACGTGAAGTTCAGGGATTCTGATTAGGTAAAGGCAGCCTTGCTGATAGGCTAATCAGCTTTATGAACCAACTATCTACTTTATTTGAACAGCTTATACTGGAGTGTAAAGAAATGCTCTAAGGAAGCTTAACGCAGTGATCCAGTAAATTGAATGTTACCCGAGTTTATTTTTATCTTACAAGGGAGGAGAAACCTATCCAGTCAACTCGTTCCTGAAATTCAAGGAGATGGCCACGTTGATCCATAATGAAAATGAAAGAGCAGCACATAATTGCTTCTCATTTTGTTTGAACAGCACAATGTAATGTGTACGGTTTTGTTCCAAGGCAAGACGACGATGGAGCGCAAGTCTGCCTGCCCACATGGTTATAACAGAGACCACTGACCTACTCTCTTCTCAACTCGCCCATCTGGCCTTCCTCAAGAATGACCAACGCTCAAATGGAACAAAGCCTTACTTTGTTTCACCTTCAGTTCTCTGTCCCTTTTCTTTTGCGTAATACTTCGGTGGATCATCTCATAGTTTTTCTGCGTTATAAAACTCTGCAGCCGCTCCTTAAAGAGAGAATAACCTTGACTTACAAGGAGGCGTGTTAAATCCTGATTTCTTGTGATATCGCTTGCCATTTCCGAAATATTCTGTAGCGTTAGTACGTTCTAATGTTTCTCATATCGTAGCAACTAGTGTCGGGAATATGTCGTTTCCAATCTTTTTAGATATTTCGATATTTCTCAATGGAGGACATTTATCGCGATCCTTAAGCGAATCGAATGGATGACATGTTATAAGCTTCTGGCAGGTAGGGAAGACGTGGAGGGCACAGTTATATTTCTATTTGAGGTAAAATAACGGAGATTTGAGAAGGCTGATAGTGCAGTTCTTTTTAAACAACGATGGGCTTTTGACGATTACTGGGACATTTTTTTTTTTTTCAAGGTTTCCATGACAAGGACCTCTCCGTTACGGCTGTAGTCAGTAATGTTCAGTCAGCTTGGCCAATAGCTAAGCTTTGAGGGTTAGCATAGTGTCATATTATATGACACGTGCTTTCTAATACAACTCCGCAAGTGTTCTCCAATTCCCTTCTCATATCCATTTATTGTTTAAATGCTACTGCAGGGAACAGAGCCAGCGCCGTGGCTCAGTGGTTAGACCGCTTGGCTCTCACCAAGGCGGCCCGGGTTCGATCCCAGGCGACCGCAACGTGAGATTTGTGGTGAACAACACGGCGCTGGGGTGGGTTATCTCAGGGATCCACGGCTTCCCCGCCAAGTTATTCCACCGGTGCTCCATCTTCATCTCATGTACCATCAGTGTCATCGCCTGCGGTGCCGTATGTAGTAAAAGCGGGCGTTAAACACTACACATTCCATTTCATTTGCAGGGAACAGGAGTGGATTGTAAGCTGAGTTAACGTATCCATTGGTTGTTGGTTTTATTTTTATGCTACGTTATGTGATTTTTCTCTTTATTACCGTATTGTGTTTATTTATCTCAACTCTGCTTTCTTATAGAGGCATAGTGTATTATAAAACCGTTAACAGCTGTTTTTACCAGTACTTTGATAGCAGTCAATATGTATATTTTATTTAAATAAGAACACATTTATTGTTACTTAATTTTTTGTAAATGTAAACATTTCCTTAGTAGACACAGTACGGAGAAAGTGCATTGAAGCCTGTACAACAACATTGCCTGCATTTTAACACAAAATAGCCATCGCGAAATTCTAATGAATGGATGAATTCAGAAGATTGTTACGCAGCATTTTTACGCTAGACAAACATGCACAATTACAGTAACCTCACATAGTTATTGATTCTGACTTTCTGTGTTTAAATTCTAGAACACAGATACATTATGGGCCATCGTTACAGCGTGACCGCCTGAAGGCACAGATTAAACGCTCTCAAACGTACACTTGCAGATGCGAACTTTGCTTCAGAACGAGTTAAATAATCGTGAAGTGCTTACAGATATAACGCATATGACGTTACTTTTATATATTGTACATTATATGTCATCCTCAAAGAGAACAACAATCATAAAACGTGAAATCAATGGGCGGCGACTACTGCTTCTCTGAACAACTTACGAAATAAAAATCTTCCACTTGTTGATGTAACTTCTATGTTAGGTATCATTATTTGGTAGTGGTCATTGACTTCCTGAAGCAAAGTTACGAAATAAACCAGTTTTCATCACTCTAACCATACCCTTTAGACACAATAAGGTTTCGATGGCAATAGCAGTGTTTATTCAGGTTAACAGACTATTCGATAATAGTAACGGAATATGTGTAGAAATTAAAGGCTACACGGCGATAGAAAAGCAGCATCATAACACAAATGACAGAGCCAAAGACCACATGTTAGGTTCAGAACATGGGCGTTTTATATTTACTTGTGTACTATGGAACTTGTCATCTGTTCAGCCTTTCATTGTCTATCATCTCAGAAAAATCAGTTATATTACCGGTTTTGAAAATACTTTGTGTGATGCAAGAGAGATCTTGGACGCAAGCGTACTACGAAATGCCAAGTGTGATTACAAGACCGGCAATCCATGGCTTCCACCGCAAGATGTGTTCCAATAAGGCTTTCCGTGACCCAAGTGACACCTGCATCTGTGTTTTGTGTTCTAAAAAATGTGATCGATATCATATTCTTAAGTGTAAAAACAGACAAAAATCTATTGCCGCTTATAGCAAAGATAAGAGACGAACTACTCAATGCACGGTGTGTGCACATTTCTACTTTATTATTATTATTATTATTATTATTATTATTATTATTATTATTATTATTATTATTATTATTATTATTATTATTATTATTATTATTATTATTATTATTATTATTATTATTATTATTATTATTATTATTATTATTATTATTATTATTGTTATTGTTATTGTTATTGTTATTGTTATTATTATTGTTATTATTATTGTTATTATTATTATTATTATTATTATTATTGTTATTGTTATTGTTATTGTTATTGTTATTATTATTGTTATTATTATTGTTATTATTATTATTGTTATTATTATTATTGTTATTATTATTGTTATTATTATTGTTATTATTATTGTTATTATTATTGTTATTATTATTGTTATTGTTATTATTATTATTATTGTTATTATTATTATTATTATTATTATTATTATTATTATTATTATTATTATTATTGTTATTATTATTATTGTTATTATTATAGCCGAGATATGTACGCACAATCAAATGATAAGCAAGCATATATGCACGAAAAATGAAACAAATTAGCTCAAAAATAAGCATTTAATTCTAAATAAATTGTTTTGTAGAATTATTAGCTTACCTAAGCCTGTTACAGTACATGAGATAGGTTATCTTGAGGATTTTGTAGTGTGAAGTTCCTGCATTTGTTAGTGAAGAATTTTTTATACAGTGAATAGGATCTTTTGACGTCGCATGACGTTACTGGAACATGCGAAAAGCACCACAATTCTTGAGTGAATTGCTGTTCGATATACGTTTCTGTACCAGAAAGCTTTTTAGAAATTTTAGTGTTTCGTAACCAGGGTTTTCCTTTAATACCTTACTGGGTTTTTCAAAGGCAGTTTTAGCGATACCGCGAGTCTCTGAAGACAACGTTACTGAAATTTCACCTATCAAAGATGGTGAATGTTCCAAGGTATTATCTCGAGCTTTCAATTTCGTTGTAATAGCTGGTATTTTGAAGAAACGTTATGGATGTGCTCTTATCTTCTCTTGGATGCCAATATTAGCAAAACATTCTTGTGGTGTGGCAATGCTGCTGCATCTTCTGCGTCTAAGGAATACAACACTGCTTTTACTTCAATGAAATGTTCTGCGCAGTATGACGCAGCCTTTAACAAAGAACCCCGTCGAGTTCAAACTGGCTGAGGAGGTAAAGACAAATTTGGAAGGACTTCATGAAAGTTCTGAATCTATTTGGTGATAGTATACTTTTTTTCTCGTTAGAGACAAGAAGATCCACGTCTTCATATCGGCTTCTAACTGTTCAGCAGAACTATGTAAACCGTCTGAATGATAAAATGTGGCTAGGAGTGAAAAATTACTTTTAAATTTACATGATTTGGATAAAATAAGCCATTCTAATTAAAAAGCATAAAATAAGTAAGCAAATCGCGTATTTCAGGAAAACAGCATTTCGCTTAGAAATCTTAGACAAATATTATATTAATATAATAATATATATTATATTTTTATAATAATTATATTATTATTATTATTATTATTATTATTATTATTATTATTATTATTATTATTATTATTATTATTATAAAACACTTTGCGACTAATCTACTTTAGATAGAGAAGGATGGGAGGGACAGGAAAACACAGATGCAGTGAAAGGCTGGAAGAGGGAGGGAATGAGAGCAGGATCTTGGTAGGTTTACGTGAGCAAAGCTGTGGCTTCTCCTAATAAGCAATAAATTTGCAGTATCTATCTTGACACCTGAACAGTACAACTCTGCTGAATTTGAATTTTAACTTAGTCTTCGGAAAGAAATTAAGAACACTTGGTGATAATTGGTGTTACACAATTGATGCAGGGTCAGCTAGTGCCGTTGATCATTACTGTTTGCAGTGATATGCTTACCTGGGAAAGATCTACATATATTATTACTATACTTGATTATATTACTACAGGTGGTACTGAACCTTCTGAAATGTCTCTATTCGGAGAGAAATTCTGATTAACGCCGTACTCCAAAAGCCGTTAGTTGAGAGTGGACAGGTTGCATTTCCATTGTTCGTACAAATCCGTTGTGTTTATAGCCAGTCAAGAAGGCTCTGTCAGGAGGATGGACAGTATCTTAACAGACGAGTTCCAACATACGGCAGAAAGTAACAGGAAGTTGGCGGAAATTCGGGCCAAAGCACGTTCTCCAAGACAGGCGTTCGTCTGCAAATCCTTAAGGCAAAAGAAACTGGAAGACCTTGAGCGAGTTAAAACGCAGGAGAATTGTGGATTACTGTTGTGAAGTGCGGAGCTGTGAGGTAAGACTGTTAGCGGTAGCAGCTTAATGTGGTCATTTTCACATGGGAAAATGTTCTCAGAACGTTGTCTGTTTTTTTCCAAAAAATAAATAACTAATGCTCGGATTCTCATGCTGTAGCACATTTTATTTATCATTGTTACGATTGATATCTCGCATTCCTTGTATGTTATTAGTTTTACTTTTATATAAATAGAATTAGCATGGGTAGTTGTACGCGTATAAATTGCAAAGGGCATTTCGAACTTTTGTTGCGGGTGTCTACTAAATTCTAAGCGATATTGAAGATGGACCTGGCACCACGTTTGAGTTAAAACGTACTTAGGGAAATTTGTCTTTTGTTGATAATTATTGTACGTAGGAGTGCGGAACGGTTTTCGCAGCCATTAAGAGGGCAGTATACTGTTATTCATAGTTTGCGTTTTGTATTTAATAATTATTTAACGAAATGTCGAAGCACTTGCTCATAAATGAGCTTCTAATGTATCCAAAACGAATATCTGTGACTAACATTTAATGACTGTCACAAGTACGTTTCCTGTTTGTGAAGAGTAAAAAAGACAACTATAAAATGCAAAAAGATGTGATTTCAAATTGGCATTACAGTTTAGTTAACACATAATATAGGTGCATGTACTTCGGCTGCGAATTCGTAAATGAACACCTACCACTGTGCGATGATCGGCCATTCAGTAAATTTACTTTCATCGAAAATAGTAAAATGAATATAATGAACATGATTATATAAACACGCATAAATTAGTAATATTTTAATTTAATTGGTGTTGTAATTTGGCATAAGAACATTTTCTGATCATCCAGTCCATGTTCACAGTTTTCATATCTTTAACCACCTTATCAAGTCAGGAGCCGCCACTGTGTTGCTCTCACAATAATTTCTCTACTCTTGTGTAAAGCTAATTCTCACAATGTTAATTCCATATTCATGTCAGTCGAGAAAAACATTTTCACAAATTATCTTATTGCTAATTTTATTGTAGGTGCAACGGCAATATGGGAATACAGTAGCTTTAAGCGATAGACAAATCACTTCACAGCGGCTCACTATGTAAGGGTTTTGAAATTCCATTCTCTTTGCATGTCCAAGAGATAAAAGAGTGAATGACTTATTTTATAAAAGTAAGTATTTGAAAATACAAACCAATGACGAGGAATATTTATCTCGGATATGTTTTTCTTCACAAAAAAAGTAAGAAAAACAGGAAAATAGTATTTGACACATTGTATGTTTTAACGAGATTTCATATTTTGCTAATAGCATATTGTATATCTCTTATGGCGTACCAGTTATGCAAAAGTTATTCAAGAGAGGCTGTTCCAAAAAAATTCAAGATATTCATTTCATTTGTTGTGAAAATATCTTAAATATACAATATTTTAATGCAAACAATTAAAACCATTTGTTTTAAAAATGCGAATTCGTAAAAAAAAAAAAAAAAAAAAAAAAAAAAAAAAAAAAAAAAAAAAAAAAAAAAAAAAAAATGCTCCAGGTAAACGTTAGTTTGGGATGACGGCATTTTCCTGAAAATCTTCGTATCCATCCTTGGAAGATGGACTTAAATACCAGGTTTGACTTTTGACCGACTTAAGACTTTTTTGTTTATGAAGACGCCTCCCTACTTACATATAACTTCTCGCCCTTAAAAAGTCCTTTTGGGTTCAGGGAGCCTCGAAACGTAGGTGTGTTTGCGAAATTCTCGAAATCGAATTTTTGGGTGGAATACAACACTTATAATATTAGAAAATATAGAAACTAATTTAATCATAATAATTTTTGTCATATTTATTAACATATGCCCTTTTCTTTCTGGTAGTGCATATTTTAGTACTAGGTGATGGTTCTATTCGAGACAGTTTCATTATTTCAGGATGTAATCAACTTTCCTCATGCCATTTCTTTCTTCTGCGTTCGTTCAAGTTGTGTAATTTCTGAGAACTGCGCATTGCATTTTCTTTCCTGGAAAATAGTTTAAAAAATTAACTTCTCCCTTTGGTGGAATGATATGCTCTGTGGAAGGTACTTCCTCTTACGGCACGTCGGTTGCCGGCCTTCGCACCTGATGGTGGGACCATTGTGGACTCGGCTGTGGGAAGGGGGGGTATGTCTGTTGTCCTGGCCTTCTGGGGAGGTCTCTATCTAGGTACAATCTAGGGACCCTGCCCTCTGCACTGTCGTGGCTCCTTGGGACGGACACTCGATCTCCTCTCCCCTCGTCCTTCCTCCCGGGGGTGCCACACTTCGGGGCATAGGCACAATGAAACACGATTGGCCTAAGTGCCGAATCCCGTTGGTAGTAAATCCTAATTCTAACTTCTGAATTTGGTTTGAATAAACAATATGGACTCTTAACAGTGAGTATTGCAACATGTTTTTTGGTACCTATTTGGGGCCGCTCTTTATCATTTACACACCGGATTGCAGACAAGCGTCTCATTGAATTCTGAAGTCGCAAATGTCTTCGGTATAGTTCAGAAAAAAATGGCTAAAGATGAAGAAAAATATGTTGGCGAGAAAATGTTTTCCACTGATAGTGAATTAGTATTGAAGTTGTGGCATATCTTTCAGAAAAAGTGTTCCGTTCCATTTGAGTGGTTTTGCTGGGTGGAAGGCTTTCTTTGAATCATTCTGCATTACATATAAATGACGTAAATTTTCAATATGCTCCTCGTGTGTTCAACTGAAGTAGATATTTTTTATGTGCAGTTGGCTGGAAGTAGGAAACTTCATTAGAAAATTGAAAATGTACACATCCTTTTCATTGTACTCGTATACTATGACTCAGGGCCCATAACTTTAAGTAAATAGAGGTGTGTAAATTAATCACATCATACTTTTAACTCCGTACTATAATTTGAATAAAATAGAAAGTATACGAAAATATCAAATTCCGTACATACCTAGCTTAACTATTTAAAAGTAAAATGTATAGGAATACAGGTGTGTCAGAAATTCGCTAATTTATTTACAGCTAAAATTTTGCTTTATAATATTTTAGGTCATATGTTGTATCAGCCATTTTAAATTTTGAGGCACAACATATATTTTGATTATGTTGATTTTTGCTAATAAAAATCCTAGTCTTGGCTATATCATCATGGAACCCCAATAGAACGCTAATATACATTCAAATTGACTAGTAAACAACCAGAGAAATGAATGAGGAGCACTGTCGGTATAAACATTAGCAGCATTGATAGCTATAGTTAACTTTTAACACTCCAGACGCAACGCAATATTCTTCAGTCACTACAACCGCGCTAATGAAGCTGTCCACCATGGTGCAGACGTCTGCAATATGTGCCTCCAGACCACGCATAACGGCTCGGAAATAACTTATATTCTTTAGAATGTTCCAGTTTTCTTTCTGGCCAATCTTATGTTTGTATAAAACGTGTGGTAAGAAATTTTGGTTTATATATGTTAGGTCCTTCTGGATTGTGCATTTAAAAAACACAAATTTAAGCCATAGGTGTGTGTGTGCGTGTGTGCGTGTGCGCGCGCGCGTGCGTGTGTGATATAAAATCACATTGTTCCTTCCTATGCAGTGTTCATTATTTGTGAATATTAAGTTAGAAATTTAGTTTTCTAATAAATATACTTTTGAAGAAATATATACATATGTACATGAGTTTGGTGGTGTAACACTAATATCTGCATTGCAAATTTAGGAGAAATCTTCAAACATTTTCGCTGTTAACTTGTATTGCATTATAAGGAACATTTAAAATATTGAAAATAAAAAGTCTTAGCTTATTTCGGCTGAGAAAAAAGCTCTAGGAAATAAAGCTGTCATGAAATTAAGCATATACTATTTTTATGAAGTAGTGTACAGTTTTATTTAAAGTACACAAATTTGAGACTGATTAAGATCTAATTTAGCATAACTGCGTCTAGAAATTTTGGAAAAAAATTGAACAAGTCGGAGAAAGACCCTGGGGGTTATTTAAACCGCCCAATATCTTTTATTTTTATTTTGATAGTAAAAGGTATTTGCTTTCCTAGAAAATTGAATGGAATAAGTAAAAAAGCCTAAATTGTAATTATTAATAATTTTTGACGAGTTTTCACTGATCGGTCTAAAGTAAGTTCGTAGCGTAGGTGGTAGCATGTCTGCCTCACGTTCGAGAGGTCCCGAGTTGGAATCTCGGTCAGGATGAGTTACCTGGATAAGGTTTTCCCAGGGGTTTCCCTTATCGTTCAAGACGAATGTAGGGTAACTCTAAGCTCCATGGACCCTGGACTCATTTGAGCATCATTTCACCCAATTCATTCACCGTCCGATATGATTTAACGTTGGAGGACATAAATTAAAAAAAGTCTCGGCGTCAGTATACATGACTCATTAATCATTCTGCTAAACTTGTTCTAGCCTCATGGTATTCACGAAAAATGTTGCCTTAGTGAATTCAGCCGTGCTGTGTGCTACACGAATTATTTAAACAAATGGTTGTTTAGAGAAGTTGATTTCACTGTTTATCTATCAGACTTTCAATTGTTTCATACCTTTGCAACTGCTCTTTGTAGTGTAACAAATGATAACTAAAATATTTGTTTTTGGTTGCTGCTAGTTATCATTTCTACCCGTCATTTTGTTTCATTATTATCTTTAGAGCCGCACACTTCATTAGCAGCATCTCTCAAATCACGCGGTCCCTGAACTCTGTTGTGTTTATAAAGTTATTCCTACAAGTTGCTTAAACAGGAGTAAAGTTCAAACCCAGCACTTCGTGGGTGTACAACGGGGTTGGTTGGGTAGTTAAAAATCTCTCTCTGGAGACGCAAGCTTAATTTTAGTTCAGTTTGCTTGATCAGTTCCCATGAACACAATCAAATAGCGATTTAGGGTCTGTGGTCTACCCCCAGTCACATTTGTAACCGCGCTGATAAATGAAAGCGTAGTCTTAAGAGGGCTTTTGTAAGCTAGTTTTTAAATGTGGTGGTGTACTTTGAAAGTTTGTACGAGAGCGGTAAAAGAGAAAAGAATCGCTTTTGTGTTCCTTTTTACCAAATAAAAGTCACAACTCGTTAGGTCAGGAGAACAAGGGGCGCACAAATCAACACTAATTATTCTGTCATCAGACACCTCTCTTTCCTTCATTCAATGATTCAACAGCCCCATACGCTGTTGTAAAATCTTGCTGGAACCAAACATAAGACTTCTCTGCTGTCAAGCGATTGAAAAATGTCTCAGAATTAACCTCTTTATCGATCTGCAATTATTGTTTCATCAAAGAATATGCGCCCTATTATTATTCTAGCACTTATCGCAGCCCACACTCCAATTTTCTGATCCTTATGAGCGTTTCATCCAGTAGTTTTTCTGTAGCCCTCTATCGACTGTTTCGAGTATTCTAACGTCCAGTTAAATGAAAACAAGATTATTTAGTGACAAACAAAAGCTGTGGATCGATGAAATCCCTTTCTACGGATTGGAAAAACCAGTTACAATAATTCACACGTATAACGGGATCATTTTAGCTTTAACGCTTGCACACGCGTGTAGCGATAGGGATCGTTTCAACAGATGTCTATCGTTCTAATCCTCGTACACTACTGGAACATAGGGAAAACATTGTACAACAAATCACAAGAATACACGCTGCTGCGCTTCGGAGAGTTAGCGAGAATATTTACTCGAGATATGCTGCCTGTTTGAGTGCCGAAGGTGAACATTTCCATTATTTATTATAAGGTAATATTCCAGTCCGCTTTCGTGGCGTAATTTCCCCGGCGTCTGCTGGCCGTCTCGCACAGTAGAGAGAGACCGCGAGTGTGTTCGATTATAATTTAACTATCTTATATTAACACCAAAGCACACACACACATCACTTATGGGTTACTTTTGTCGCCTTAAATTTAATATAGCTATTTCTAGTAAATGTTGAGAAAACGAATGATTTATGCCATGAAATAGTATTATCAGACAAACCTATTCAAATTAAAAATGAAGAAAAATAAGCTTGAAACAACATAGAAATAAATTATATGGCTTAAGTTAGAAAGGTTACCGCACTTGTCAGTGGTACCAATCTATAGCGATAAATTTGATGTAAAAGACGCGATAAGGTTTATTTCGCTACTGCAAAGTATGAGAAATTATATTTTTTTCTCTGTTAAGTTTGCAGAAATCACAGTTTAAAATGGCAGATGCAGCAGCATTTTTAAAACTATATTTAAAATACAATATGCTGCCTAAGGATGTGTTAGTGAAAAAAAAAAAAAAAAAATCCAATATTGAAGAACTCGCAAACAATTAAAATTTCAGTTTAACCTCTTCTTAGGTCAATATCTTTCATCGTAGCCTTTGTTATGAAATGTCTTTTGAAGTGAGATTTAGCACCGTTTTCGTTTCGCGCTAGTTCTCCTCTACTTCAAAGTTTCGACACACCGGAAAGGAAAGTGCAGCCAAGCAAAACTTTAGCCGTATGATTGACTTAATAGGTGATAAATCTAAGCATTAGGTATATATGCAGTTTGTTTCTAAAATAAAACTTCAGTTTAGACCTTAGGCAGGGACTTAAAATGTTTGCAGAAGGTTTCGATCATTACATACCAGTATAAAATAAATATTAATGGTTGTTAATAATCTAGAAAGAGGAAGTGATAATGTAAAATCCTACAGTAATTCGATAGCAACATTTAGTACTACTGAATCGCAGGGGACTAAATCTCTGCGAAAATTGTTCAGTGACACACCAATTAGGGTTGACCCATTAGTTATGTTTTTTTAAGTGTAAGGTTGACGTGTAACATGAAATGTTTTGGCTGCATGTTTTATGTTATTCAAGAGAGCATTATGCGCCCTACAAAATAGTGGGTTTAGCCTTTGTATGCTTATGTACTCCGTATTTGATCTTTTGAGGTCAAGGAAATGGAGCGTCAATTCGACAGAGTATTTTTGACACCTGCTTTTTGCGTTTAAGCGAGATGCAAAGCCATAGAAGCTCCTGGGAAGTGCTCGCCAAACTTTCACTTAAAAACGAAAAAGTCAGCTCTTATGGGCCAAACCAGTATATTGCGTTTCCTTAAAAAGTCAAACTAGAAAAATCTTAAATAATGCAGAGCGATGATTTTAACGTACAAGGAAAGCCAACTTATAAGGAAGGAGAA
Organism: Mantis religiosa; assembly: GCA_030765055.1. Classification (NCBI taxonomy): domain Eukaryota; kingdom Metazoa; phylum Arthropoda; class Insecta; order Mantodea; family Mantidae; genus Mantis; species Mantis religiosa. Next base: position 369,030 of record JAUKNK010000203.1, read on the forward strand.
GTTCAATGACAGACGAAGAAGCGACATTAAAAACCATCTTGAGCGTCCATAGTTAAGGGAGCACGATAAACGAGATGCAGGGGTGGTACCTACATTTTGAAAACGAGACATGGCAGACCTATCGCCATTATAAACTTGCGAAACAGAAAAGTGGGTGAGTGTGTGGAGTTCTATAGCCCGTCGTCAGCGAGATCATTTGGGCCCGACCGAACAGAAAATAAATGTCCTGCGTATTGGACACAAACTCGTCATCAATAGTGGGGAATAAATAAAAAAGCAGCAAACAGAATATAAAGCGTATTTTGCATTTAAATGCTGCTTTTAATATATTAGCTCATACAGTGGTATTGACTTTGGAAATAATTTTTAATCAGAAAGGATATCAGACGGACGCAGGATTTAACTTTTGGCTGAATCAGTCTGGCATTCACAACGTCATTCATGCCTTCATTTTCTTGGGATAAAATTATACATTAAGGAACTTTCCCCTCTAGCCATAAATCGAACCCAGGGCCTCTGATATTAGAAGCTAGCACCTAATCACCAAATTATAGAGGCAGTCCATTTGTTTTTCGTTGGGAATATTATCGAGGAACAATTTATTCTTTAAAGTATTGTGAACAAGTTGGACTAACTTTCATTTTCTGCCTTTTATCATTTTCGTATCTATTATACAGTCACATAGATAAATAAGCAAATAAAACAAATAACTAAATGATCCGTTCAAAGTCGAGTCGGTATAGCAAATATACCTTTGCTGAATCAGCACTCATCTGTTTCGAAAGCAGACAGATCGGTACATGTTAGCCATGGCATTAAGTACTCCGTGCATCCGCACGCGAGAAACAAAAGAACGATAACGTAGTATTTTAGTATCCAATGTTTAAATGTGAATAAACAAAGAATAGTGACTACTTCTGTAAGGGATATTTCCTCAAAGCATTTATTCAACAATGAAGAGTACTTCCAGGTCTATTCATGGAAATCGTGAGTACACTTTTATTAGATAAATAACGAGGATCTTTTTCTACGTCAGTAGTTTTTCTGTTTTGGAAAACACCCAGCATTCTTACAAGTAGCTGTAGGAAACTTTTAGTTTTTCCGACTTCCCATATTGTAGTTGCGAGGTTTACATAAAAAGCATGCATTTTTTTCTAAATATGTTTCGGGAACCTCTAAATGTTTAATTAAATATGTTAAAATTTGAATATAAACTTTTTGGGTAGAATGTAGTGTGTATAACAGCTAATAGTCATAAGGTTACTTCCACTGTTTCTATCTGACGCACTGAACTCGGTAATATTTTATGTTTATACATGTTTTGTAAGAATCGCTAAGACCCCGCCTCGGTAGCGTAGATGGTAGACGTTCAAGAGGTCCCAAGTTCGAATCTCGGTCCGGGTGAGTTAACTGGATAAGATTTTCTCCGGGTTTTCCCTTATCCTGAAAGTCGAATTCGTCTTAAGTCCCATGGTGCCTGGACTCATTTGAGTATCATTTCATCCATTTCATTCATCGTCCGATATGACTTTTACAAATCACTAAGAACACTCCCTTCTCTCTGCTTTATAATCTCGCTTCGGAGCCAAAGACACTCGTTCATCTTTGATGTACCGTATATTCACTTTTTTTGCTTCCTGCACTGCAGAGTTCGGTTCGAGTATCTGGACAGATGCTTGTTTGTGTTGGTTATAAAAGCGTTTTATAGTTTGCAACAAAGAGCATTTTGTTCCTTGAAAGCCCAGGAATTCTTTTTGTGCATTTTCTTCTGCTTTTTGGTACCCTGTAAGCTGTAACAAAAGACGCATGCATTGATTATTTTTGCTGTCATTTTAAACTCAAATCCAAATGGCCTGTTTCATTTGGAATTTCTGTATAAAGTTAAAAGTTTTAGCAATTGTACCTAATGTACAGTTATTTGAAGAGTTTGAAGCATTAGCTTTTTAATTTTGTAGTTACAGTGGTTAAGCTTGATTACTTTTCTTGAAGTTCGTACCTTTGATAAATTTATTTTTTATTCGTGTCGATTGTTAACAGGTTATTTAATTTCTTTTAAACATTTATGGACATGGAAAAATGTATAATATATGCCTTGCACTCTTGTTATATCTACAGAGAAGAAACAAATATGAACGTCTATTTGTTACCAGAATCGTCCAAAATCAAGTTTAATCCCTTCCCCTTCTTTCCGTAGTAGCATTTGCCCTTCACTTCACTTGATTAAGTAAGCGTTTACACTGTATCAAAAAGTACGTTATTAGTTTTAATAACTTGCCTCAAACAAAATTTTGCAACCACTTTCATACGCTGCAAACTATTTTGCATGTAACCGCATCTTCCGTGTGATTTCCTGGAAGAAGTACCATCCAGTTTTAGTTTGAAAGCCTGAATAGAAACAGCTGCCCGGTGAATTCCTGAATTCCTCGATAAAATCTTACTTTGATACGTTTAATTGCTTTGATACACTCCCGAGATCTGCGATTTTTATACATTTTATAACATCTGTATAATAAAATCCACTTCATTTACCGGCAGTAAGGTTTTCATGCAGTCCAGGAAAAAAGAAGTTGAGCACTATCAAGACACTCGTCTAAAATGTGACAACTGAAAGGTAATATTCAAATAATCACCTTAAAAAAACAAGCATTAATGTGATAAGTATGAGAGGAGCTGTTTCAAGGGAAAAGGGGAATGATTTTTCATTTTGAAGACAGAAATCGTTTATGTCCAGTCATGATTACATCACTAGCTAAATTTACGAAACTAACTTAAAAACTTAGCAGCATACCATTCAGGAAGCTGAAGCCCGTCGTGGAACTTGAACACTCAGAACTGATATGATTTTAATATTGAATTTTCCATTTAAGTAACAATATATTCTTATAAAGATACAACTTATTCACCCAAAGATGTTTGTTATCTACCGTGGAATAAATTGTTCATGTCACACTAATAATTTTGGAAATACCTTGGAACAAAACTTGCTCTCATATTTAAATTACACTAGTAAGATATATATTTGCATATGAACATCTCAAAATATTTCACCGTTAAACATACTGTTCTGTTTTCAAATACGTCAACAGTATATTCTTTTACTTGCAGTTAACAAATAATAGTTCAGTTTACTGGTAAACGATTATAGGTGTGCAGTAAATTGTTTAGAAGTTTTACTCCAATATTTTAACTACAATTGCAAGATGCTGTATGGGCTATTTTTGATCGCCAGACTTCTACTTTTATTTTCGTGATTTTCTTCGTGCCGCTTCTTTCCTCGGAGCAATATCCTTTTAGGACGATTTAGGCTTTAGAAATGTCTGTGTCTAAAGCACACCGTTTCGTTTGAACATCTCATTTGCACAATGAACACTTTCCGCTCCGCTCATAGCTCTAGGAAGTTTACCGTGGCGCGTTAATGCTTTGATTTATGTAAATTGCAGTTTCTTTCCTTTTCTTCATTTTTTTTCAAAGCTGTGTTATAAAGCTGAGTTATGGAGGCAGACATCCAGTCCTCGTCTGCCTCAGGATTTACTGCCTGCCATGGCTGCGAACGAGGCCATAAAACCTTATGTGACAACCAAAAAGGGAGTTCAAGGATTTTCTGCTAAAATAATCTACCAACAAAACAAAACGTGGTCTCTAGAGGTACGTTTACCACTACCAGGTCGTTTAGATAGGTATTTTATTTTTGTTGCTCCATTCAAGTTCCTTGATAGGACAAAGAAAAATAAAATTCCCCTGGGATGAGCAATTCGAGAAAATAAACCATTTAACGTGCGAACGGACACATGCGCGCGCACCTCTCTCTCTCTCTCTCTCTCTCTCTCTCTCTCTCTCTCTCTCTCTCTCTCTCTCTCTCTCTCTCTCTCTCTCTCTCTCTCTGTGGCTCTTCTGTACTCGTGGTCCACATATTTGACGGCTAATCCAGTGTCTTGGTTTCTATTCCTGTCATCGTATTACATGTTTTAGTTTGTTCCTTCTTCCCCATTCCCTCGAAGTTCTCCCCTACCTCAGTGACTATTGAGCGGTCGTCTCATATCTTGAAGTGTTTGAATAAGTCACTGAAGGTGAGCACAACTGGTTTTCAGACTTGAGTTTCTCACTATTGAGAACACTTAGGACATTGAATTCACCTAAGTGCAAGAAAGGAAGCCATACATTACGGTATCGTAATGCTGTTTGCGCATTAAGGATACGCATCTGTGAAAATCCCAAAATCTACAATTTTGCTTGGATGTACTTGAAACTTTTAACACAATTATTTTAGTATTAACAATAGTTCACAGACCAATTTTCAGACTTTGTCCCAAATGGTTCTTGCTATATTAATATATTTATAGTGCTTTATTGTCATTTAATTAAACTGTTCCACATGATGCAATTTTAGTTTCAGAAAAATAATACTTTGCGGATATACTCATAATTACATTGGTAAATGTATGAGATAAAATTTTAATCTGACCCTTGGTTTGGAATAAAATAATTATTCAATTCTCCATTTATTAATTTTTAATATTTTCTTGTGAAAGGTGTGCTTTGGTATTTAATTGCATAAACACTGGTGACAAAAAAAATCATCTCAACAATTTCCTTTGGTACTGTTTTTATCCAAGCACAAAGTATTTCAAGCTTCTAGTTTGAAAGCTGCATCGTGTGGGGCAATTTATATTCTGAAAAGCTCTGAAAATTAAAAACACGAGAAAGTCACCAAAATAGGTGACCCAATACACTGTGCTCACTTACAGATACCCACTTAAATAATCATATGCCAAAATTTTTAAATGGTTGCATAGCATTAAAAAATAATAAGGAAATTGAAGTACACTGATTACTCCATTTAATTAAGCCAAAAAATATTTTGTCCTTTTTTGCACTTTTTCGCCAATTTTCACAGATGGGTATCCTTAAGCTAACTGCGGAGATTCTTCCTTCTTAGTCTCTCAAAATGCTAATAACCCTGTTTCCCCGTATTGTAAATAACACTTGAAAGGTAATTAAAATGTTTAATTAGACTGACACTGATACACTTCCACTGTCTGGTATGCGAAATGCACGTAGGGTCTACAAAATAGAGCATTACTACCAACCTACCATTACAAGAGGGCTGTCGCCTACCGACATTATACATAAAAACCTGCTCTTTTCAAACATTTATGTTACAGATACGAAACTATCACGGAAGCTACAGGAAAAAATCAGCCTGTCTTTGTTAATCAGCCCTTGTATGTATTAATAGCAAAATGCTTGTAGTAGGACAAGTGAAGAGAACTGCAAATGCTATTCCTAGAAGATTCAAAATATACCAGTTATTTAGTCATGCAGATATCTCAAATATATGGTACTTTAATCAAATGATATCTGGTGTAGGTATGGAAATAATTAATATAATTCCTATAAATCCAATCGTTTTGATAATTCATAAAAACAATACTTCGATAAAAATTATGCATTATTTTATAACATTTTGGAACAAAGAAAACTAATGGAAGACCGATTTTGATTTGATATTCATGTTGTTTATAACGTCACCTTGAAGAAAGTAGTTAATCACACAAAATATTCTCAAAGTGGAAAACAAAAAGACTAGTATTTTAAACTGTTATTATTATAGCACCGCAGTTTATAAGTTAGCACTACTTGTTCATCCAAAATGTAAAATTACATCATGTTACATTTTATGTATAGCTATTTTATTAAGTGGTAGTTTTTTAGTGTATGTACACTACGAGAGAAAATAAGTCTTATAGGTGTCGAAAGTAATGCAGTAACCGATAAACCGAGCACGTAGTCTCCTTTGGACTTATTTGTGCAACAGGCATTAACTGTTAAAATTAGACTCTTGAAACAACTGTTTTCTTTGAAGAGGCATGTTATGTGTTTTTCTCATGACTGTTAAGACGACCGCATCAGCCAGGATAGGGCACGGCTAGATACCTATTGAGAAACCAATAGTGCAGCAGGTGCAATTCTGCATGTGTCTCAGAGGAATTATTTTCTTGTGTATGTGCAAAACAGACCGCAAAAACACAAATGTACCTCTTAGAAGTTTGTTGCCTTTGCTTTTACTTTTACTGAATTATGTTCTAATACAACCACAAGCCCAATACTCGAACAGTAGCGACGCCCTGCACTTTCTGTACTATAAGAACTGACCACACCCTGTCAGCGTCCGTGAATATAGTTGTGACTAGACAACGCTATCAATGCTTTATTAAACCAGAGAATACGTCTCTCTGGTTTCCGGCACAGAGTGAGGAACTCGCTGGAATGTACAGTCGGTGCAGGTGTGAGACAAGAGGGGAGATACGCGTTCCGCCAGTCCAGAAAACGACACACACACACAAAGCGGCATGGAATACGAGTTACGCATTTGAGCTCTATAACGAATGCGTGAGCATCCTTTTGGTGTGAGGAGAGAAGCCAAGCATGTCTCCATGCATTGCCGTTCTTTGCATGCGACTTAATTACAGGTGTTCTGCTCGCAATTTTATTGAGTTCCCAGCTTTGCTTGGCACTATCATCGTAAAGAACGTTTTGGTTTTATCTTCATTATGCATCGCATTAGAGTATAGGTACTCGAAAACTATTGAAGATATAGTTTTCTTCTCAACTACTGTTTTCTGTATTCCTTACATACCTACTTCGTGAAAATTACACTTATCCTGTATGTATACCAACATTTCTGTATTGGATCAGAAATGTGTGATCCTCCAGAAGTTGTATGCACAGTGAAATAAAATAATTCTCAAGCAGCGTATGCAGTATCTCCATGGTGTATCCCCATGGTGTATCCCCAGTGGGCTGGAATTCCCTTTGGAGAATACCTTATATTGACTTTCATTGGTGTTATAGTTGGTGATCCACTGGTGTAAAAGATTTTGTTTTCTAGCTTAAAGGACCTGCGTGGAAGCTTGAGCAGCACATGTTGAAGAGTACAATAACCTCGGCGGTGGTTCCTCGAAAATCAATACTTGCCCAAACTAGAAGGCAAGGCAGACTTTGTATACAAAGGTTTCAGAATCTGGCTTTTGATCACTGTGTTGAACCATCTCGCTTTATTCTAGTCGTGGGTATTGATGTTTGCAGCATGACTATAATCTCAAGGGAACAGCCACAGACAAGCTGTCTCGTAAAATGAAAGGTTAATTTAACGTAAAAGCAACCACATCACATGAAATGTACGGTGTGGAAGGTTTCAGTGTGGTAATTGCAGAGCTGCGTTTGTTGCTACAGGAAGCAAACATTGTGCAACGAAAAATAGTTTCTATGAGAACGCATAACTAACACGGTACTACTCAAGTTTGTATGAATTGAAGTATACCGTATGAGAATGGTCAGCTATGACGGTATCGCTCTCATGAGGCCTTAGGTAACGAATGTCACAATGACTTTAGCGTAATAATTACAGAGGTTTCTCTCTCCCCTCACTTTCCTCTTCCTCTTCAATCTCTCCCCTCTCTCCACTCTTTATCACATCTGTCACTATCTCTAACGAAGCTCTCTTTCCTTCTGATTCCCTCTCTTGTCTCTGTATGCCTTCTCTTTCTGTCGCTCTTTGTATATTTAGATGCCCTGAAAAACAATTTTAGTTGGCATAATGACAAATCGCAAATCAGCAGAATAAGAGTAGGATTTTTAAAATTAACTATAATATCAAATTTTATTCAGTTTGAAGTAAACATTCCCACACAGTGTTGCCAGTTTCGTTGCTTCTACTTTCGCATATCTGATTAAACTATCATATACAAAATAAACTGGTGAAAACCAAAATAATATACATACTTTCTCCATCACCTGTAGAGAAAACTGCATTCCTCCCTAACATTTCATATCGATATTTCACCGAAACCCCATGTGAGCGTTTTAAAAAATGTAACTTTAAATATATGTGTGTGTGCGCGCGTTTGTGTGCGCGCTTGTGCGTGTATATCTTGGATTGCATGACGGTACGGAGGGGATTCGGACCAGTCTTAATCTGCTGTACCTATGCCTCAAATTGGGCATTCCCGGGAGGAAGGATAAGGCGAGAGGAGACGGGGCGTCCGTCCCAAGGAGACACGACAATGCAGAGGGCAGGGTCCATACATTTTAATAGTTGGAAACTCCCCGGTAGGACAGCGTAACAGGCAGCTCACCCGACTGCGGTCCGGAAACGGCCCAAGAGACCGGGCTAGGAGACCGGAGACCGACCTACCGGAGGAGAAAGTGATACACTCGGAGCATAACATCCTGCCATGCACCGCTAAGACACCCGCCGACACTTCTACCCTGAAAGAGACCACCAGATGAGAGATGATGTGAAATGATAATGGAGATGAAATTGAGGGACAGAAACTTCGGGAAAGTAATTAACCTACCCAGCATTCGCCTGGCGACTAGGGGAAACACCCGAAAAATCATGGGTCAGATAGATCGGCTATGGGAATCGTACGCACAGATCATCTGTTATAACAAATGGACATAATTTTAATAAAAATGTCATAAGTTTTAGATATTAGCATTACTAATATAAAGTTTTTCCGTAAATATTCAGGTTATTTTCATGTTGAACAAATTTCTGTATTTTTGTATACCTAAGCTGTTAACTGAAGTAGGCGAAAAATGTATAGGTCATTTAAATATATTTTTCAAATACTCTCAGCACCCACACGAATAACAAGAGATTGTTGTGGCATGGACCCGTAAAGGGGAGGTCAACTGTTCGGCAGTATCATCTGTATTGTTAATGCAATCAACAGCATATTGCTGAATTTGAAATAATTTCTGGTGCAAAAGCTGTGATATGTAACGTAACTGGAACAGAAAGCTGGCCTATGAATACTGGAATCTATATAACGGTTAAAGAAAATTGTTGAATACAAATATGTCAGATTTTTCGACATGTTCAAGTAAAATTAAAGTGGCACATTTAACATTTTCATTTTCAGAAAGTAAGTTATCTTCGGGGCCGGGATTCTGACCAACGACACCTTTTAATTATTGCATTATAAGCACTGCTAACCTCTACATAAATCCTTATAACTGTTCAGTCTATGAAAGTGCATATTTGAGTCATTTTTTGTTATTTTATTCCCTTTTCTGATTTAGGGCTTTCTATTTTTCATTTTTTATCACTATTTTGTCTTTTCTTGCCTTTTGTGTCTTTAATCATTCTCCTGCATTAACATCGAGTAAGCTTTGTATACTACTAAAATTTTGCAAAGGATGATAAACTTGTCTAACATCAGAAATTCCACCATTTAAGTGAGAAATAACAGCAATTTTGTGTACATTTTACTAGCATCAGTGGACAAAATGCATTCCTGTTTAATTGTTAGTTCGGAAAAGATGTGATTGTGTATTCAGAATTTTCATCTGACAAGCTAGAATGGACTCCCCAATCTTCCCTTTTTCTAAGATATGTAAAATTGTTTTATGTATCTCTAAACGAAATTTATTGAAATAAATTTGTAAAATTTGTAGATTAAATTAATTTTACTCAGTTTTGTTTATTAATTGGTTTACTTTTGATGTTGAGAGTTTGTTACCCTTTTTATACAGTCAAACAGTTGTCACTGGGGCTGAAATCATTTTCATTAGCAATGCATTTTGTATATTGTGACATCTCACAATACTACTTAGGCCTGCTTGAAAACAGTTTCCTTAAATACCTTTTCAAGATTCTTCAAAGAAGAGTATGAAACAAATATATTTTGAACTTTTTAAAATTATTTCAACATTATTCTTATACCTTTTTCTAATTGTATAGCAGTTTTATCAATGTATAGTTTAATTTAAGGCCTTCTATGTAATAAATTCAATTAATTGATTCTGTTTTAGGTATTTTTAGTATTTGTTTTAAAAAATATTCAGTTTATAGGTTATTGTTCAAATATTTTTGGGTCAGTATAATAGGGGTCCTGTTTTGTAGTATACTACATGACCATTAGTTTTTAGTCACCTGTTTTTAGCGTGATCCTCGGACGTTACAGTCGGAAAGCTTCTTTTTGACAAGTACGGCGGTTCAGCATTTCGTAAAGGATCTTAGTTTCTTAATTCATGACAGCAGATTTTTCTCCTCCTCCTCCTCCTCCTCCTCCTCCTCCTCCTCCTCCTCCTCCTCCTCCTCCCCCCTCTCCTCTTGATATAGGACACAGTCCTGTTCATTTGTGGTCCTCTACCCATTATGCCATTTTAGGCGTCGGATGAGGGAGCGACAACCATGGTTCAGGAAGAGAAATCTACGGATGCGTGATAAGCGAGGGAAGTAGATGAGAGCGAGGGAAGTAGATGAACGGAATAAGGACGAAGTGGGTGAAAGGAAAGATGGAACAATTGGTGAAATGATGGCGGGAAAACCGGAGAAAACCCACCCCAGCGCCATGTTGTCCACAAATCTCACTTTGGGATCGAACCCGTGCCGCTTTGGTGAGAGTCAAGCGATCTAACCGCTCGGCCACGGCGCGGCCTGACAGCAGACTATCTAGGGATTACTAATGATCGGGTAGAAGTTTGGAAGACTTAACAACCTACATGCGGTGGAGGGATTAATTACAGGAGGTAAAAGCTTAGTCGTAAATGCATTTGTAGAGCCTACCAAATGGAAATTACCGTACCACGATACAGTAGGTAGGAGTTGGCTGTCTTATCAGTAGTGCGCAAATTTTTGTTTCGTGCCGCCCAGCTTTGTGTTCTTATCTGGAGCTACCTGTCATTTTGTCGGCAACTGTCAAATCAGTTGTTACACAATACCCTCCCGTGCTGTGCAGTTATCTCTCTCTCTCTCTCTCTCTCTCTCTCTCTCTCTCTCTCTCTCTCTCTCTCTCTCTCTCTCTCTCTCTCTCACAGACACTTGCATCAGTAAGTTCATTGGCACAGAAAATGGTGTAATTACATGAATATTCGCGAAATAAGACTTCGCTCTTAACTTAAAATAAAAAATGTAAGCTTTGTGCGTGTTTGTTATGTTAAAATTAATTTAAAATTTATCAACAGTATTTTAACATTTATTTTAACATTTAATTTAACATTAATTTAAAATAAATAGAACTTTCAACACGAACCACAGCACAAAAAATTGAAGATTATAGCACTAAAATGTGCATAACGCTGCGTTGTTAACATTTTTGTTCTTTTTGCGATGGAAGTTATATATATATAATGGATTCGGCAGAATCTGAAGAAAATTTGGAAACAGCGAAGAGAATAACTTTGGAGTTGTTACCAAAGAAGTTGAGAAAACGGTATGATATTGCATGTAACAGATTTCGTCATTGGTGTAAGGTAAAAAAAGATACATGTTATGACGGTGTAAGTCATTGTGTCAGCACTAATGCTGTGAAGGTCAAACAGCAATGAAAACCAACTACTAAGGTTAACTATTGCACATGCCTGACTGAGTACTTCCGTTTCCATACATTTTCAGATCGATACTTTAAATTCAGTCTCAAGAATGTCTAAAAATATGACAGGACGTGTCAGAAACGGATATTCTTCTTTTAGGATTAACACGTTCGACTTTTAGCCTGTTTTTCTGACATCCCTACTTGCAAAATAAAACTTTTGTTTACAAAAAGTATCATCAGTCTTGATTGTGTTTCAAATATGGAAGAGTGGTGGGAGGAAACAGAAGCGATTGCATATTTTATCTTCAACAGTTTTCGAGTACTACGTTGCTATAAATAGATTATTACGGAGGGCGCTGGGGTAGCGCTGTGGTTTCGTTTGCGGCTCCCGTGCAAAGGGTCCGATTCCAGGCTCTGGGATGGCGATTTTAAGTCGGCCCTATCCACGCCTTCACCTTTGTCTAGCACACGCGAAGTATCCCCTATGCCCAACGTGGTTCGGAGTGCACGGTATAAGCTGTAGGTCCTCTCGTCTCACCGTCATCTTCATTACCACCCTACCATTGGCGGTAATGGACACCGCCCTCTTGGTGCCTCCACTTGAGAAATGGGTTCGGTCATCACGTGGTGGGGCAAGGTTGCCTACTCCATGCCTTCCTCGTGGATCACTTCTTGCAAAATCTGAATTTTCCTCTTAGCGCAAATAATATTTATTAGAGATGGATTCACTTGGCCTGCACCACTTACGCGGAATGCAATATGACAACACGGCAGGACTCCGATTGGTTGCTGGCCTAGTAGTGTTCATGGACAAATATCATCCATTTGAACGCCACGGTAGTGTTCTCATTACCATCGAAACCTGCACCTGTTCCCGAGCTCTTACCTGCTTCTAAATGAATGCTCTACCTCCGTGAAGTTCTTGCAGTATTGCACATTTGAGATTATTATGAACACATATAAGCGTTAGAACCTACGCAGTATGGTCAGGGCAGAACACAGAATACGTACGTCGTCGAAGAAATAAATGCGGGAAATGCTTCCAAGAGCCAGGTTTAATTGGCTAATGTATGTGGCATTAAGAAATCTAAAGCATCGTGTGTGAGTAAGAGGCCTAACAATCAGGATCTTTGGCATCTCCGCTATGTTTGTCGCCAAGGAAACATTCGCGGTCTCTCGTATTGTATTAGTGAATCTATATGTAGAAAATAAAAGTATAAACAAATGTTTTTTGGACATTTTCAGTAACTTATCAATGTGTAGTCAAACATTGCATTGTAAAACTCGCTGCTTTTCCCCTTTTCATAGGAATTGCGGAACCGATGCAAGATGGTGGTTATACAGCACACTTAAATCTCACAATGAACAATATATCTCAATTGCTTTTCCCTAAAGAAGAGAGCTAGATATATCTTGCTAATTAGAAATGAGGTTTAGGAGATTAATGCTTTCCCAATTTTTCTTATCACGAAAATTATGGGTATTAATGGAGGTTTCTTACCATTATTTCAAGTCTATAAGTTACCATCATTATCAGTTTACTTCATGGGTATTGCTAACTAAACATGGGGAACACACACAATTCTCGTATATTTAAGAATTTACTTATATTTTAGTGTTTAGTAACATCGTAGCCGAATTTTAGAGTGGAGAGAGAGAGAGGGGGGGTCAGAATGAATGGGAGGGGTTGAGAAATGAAGGGTGAAATGGGAGTTTGAGAGAGAATAAAAAATTATGTCTATAGCTAGAAAGTTACACTTATTATCTTGTTAAATCATTGAAATGGTTTGCTTCAGCGGTTTACAAATCTGGCTCAAATCCCTTACAGTAAATTCACTTGAGCAGAACTTGTGCAATACCCAAGTGCTTCAGTTTAGTAGTGGAATTTGGCCGACATACGAATGCTACAATAAATATTATATATTACATAATTTGAATTTATAAAATTTTAAGCAAAATTCAATATTTTCTGTTTCCCTTACGTTAGTTACGATCACTTATTTTTAATTTAGAAAAGAAGTGCGAGAATAACATGCAGCTGCTTATATCACAACTTAAATTTGGTTAATGACCATCTCGTGGTCCTCCACAAGAGATAAGAAAGAAAAATAAGTTAAACTTCAAGGGAAAAGTCCTAACACAAATTAATAGTTTGAACAACTCTCCGTTAGGAATTAAGTTTATCTATTTCATGAATTCCTAGTTACTCAAAACAGAATTAGAACGAAAGAAAATTAAAAATTTACATTTTATACGTCTTAAAACCTACCAGGTTTGTAATCTAGGCTTATTTATTGTTAGAGTTGTTTTGACAAAATAAACAACTAAAATTGATTCGCGTAAAGGGATTTTTGGGATCGCTGAAAGTGCATGAAGAACTTAAATTCACATCTTTGATTATCGTCGTCTTATAGTCCATTTTTTTTTTTTTTTTTTTTTTTTTTGGGTTGGGCTATGCTGTTAACGCACATCCGCGCAAATTATCTATCTTAATATTCTTTTATAATTCAGAAGATCTACAAAACCCGTCGTTTTAGATATATCTTGAAATGAATTGTTTTGAGGAATGGAGTACTTTATTTATCTTAGGTACCTAGGTGATGAAGTTAAGCAATTCGAATGCTGCATGCATAATTGGGACTAAAGTAGTAGTTTTAATTAAGCTTTTATAGACTTATAGTACAAAGTGCTAATTTGTGATCTTTAATCGTGACTTTAATTTTTAGAATATTAGAAGAGTGTTACTGTAAAACGTTTTTTTTTTTTTTTTTTTTTTTTTTTTTTTTTTTTTTTTTTTTTTTTTTTTTTTTGTAATCCCCCAGCTCAGGGTGATAGTGCCACGATTGCAGAATAATTATTCATAACATAAGCTCATCGTGCTGAAATTTAATTTACTGGCATGTGTCTATAACAGTGATTAAGTAAGGCAGGTAATTACCTACATGCGACGATCAATAGGAGTTTTATCCATTTCTGTTTAAATTTATTAGTGTACGAGGGTAGAACGGGTCACACATTTTGCAGGCTACGCATTGAATGAGGGTTTGAGAAGTACATGCTTTTTACTTTTACTTTCTGCGGTGTTTACTTCTAAATAGACAATTTTGCCCAAAATTTGATACTTAGATTTTATGGAAAGTATACTTTAAAGTTCCTTTAATAATGTAATAATGCGCGCGCTGTGAACATTACGACTCAAAATAGGAAAACTTGATAACAGCGTCTTTCAGGGATAACACATTAAGAATTAGAAGAAAATTCACCACCCTCTCAAAAATAGCTTTAAAGAATTTGAATAGAGTACCATATGTTTGGGATGCAAATAAAATGTTTTATCTTAATTCTACTGGGTGCTTTAACTGGATTCGATTTTTTTGTGCAGTTAAGATTTTGTCTATATTTTACGGTTTATCAGTTATGGAGAAGTCATCCAGAATGAAGAAGACTCCGGAAGATATTCCCAGGAAATTTAGGATGAATGTTTCATTTGTCATTTAAACATCTTTAACATATGTCATTTTAATTGGATTCTGTCTTTCTTTTTGTAATTTACGTCCTCCAACGTTAAGTCATATCGGACGTTGAATGAAATGGGTGAAATGATGCCCAAAGGAGTCCGGGGTCCATGGAGCGTAGAGTTACCCGATAAGGATAAGGAAAACTCCGGAAAAAACCTTATCCAGGAAACTCACCCTGACCGAGATTCGAACTCGGGACCTTTTGAACGTGAGGCAGACACGCTGTCATCTACGCTATCGAGGTGGGCTAAAATTGGATTCGTTAGCCATTTGGCGGGGGTGGGGGAATAAACATTGAAAAATATTTCTCATGTAAATTGTAGTGTGGGTGGCGAATGGGAACGTTAGCGCGCGCGCACACACCCCTTTACGTAAGATGATTATTATTATTATTATTATTATTATTATTATTATTATTATTATTATTATTATTATTATTATTATTATTATTATTATTATTATTATTATTATTATTATTATTATTATTATTATTATTATTATTATTATTATTATTATTATTATTATTATTATTGTATCGTGAAATCTGTGATAAACTTTGCAGCTAAATTTATTGAGATTTGTAGAAATTGCCTATTTCACTACCGGACACTTTTTTTACACAACATGAACAGGTTTACTGTTATTACTTTCCTTTATACAAGTGTTTCAAATCCTGTATAAGAGGCTATTTACAACTGATATTCAACAGAATTTCAAAATTAGTAAATATTTATTTCACTGGAATGGAGAGTAATACAAATGTTAAAGGGACGTACGAAATTTGTGTTCGTGCTTATATTTAATTTAAATGTACCGTGTAAGAAAAATGAAAAAATATTTTGGAACTTTCTCTACTTTGGCAAAAGACTATCAACTTTCTTTCTTACTTTCTTTCCTGTTTTCTTTCTCCCCTGGCATGAGGCATACTAGAATCCTGAATTTCAGTAAAAACCGCAGAGAGATTTAAACCTTTTGAAATAATTGATTTGGACAAAATTTGGATGTATAAGTGAATCAGAGGCTTTCTAGAAGGCAGTGACTTAGATTTACAGTAGAGATAACTACTAGTTTCTAGGTTAAACTATTGTGACATAACGGAGCAAAGCATTCCATACTACCTATGCAATTTGTAACTTTTTCTATAGAGTTCGTGGATAGAGGGCAGTTTCGGGAAAGTGTAAGAATTCCAAAATCTTTCACAGAGGATGCGAATGGTTAACTGCTCCCTCTCTAAGTTAATTCTCAGGTTCCTGTACATAGGAAATGGAAAATATCCTTCTTCCCCTAGTTCCAGAGATATACAGCTAGTAGTAGCATGTGAAATACAAATGGAAATGAAAGCGACTGTTGTTCGGAGTTGAGAGGTAATCACAAATCGCCTTTTCTCTTAAGAGAACGTGCGATGTTAAGCTCAGGCTGCTCCCCGTTTCTCTAATGCGTTATGAGGGATAAAACACAGCCTCTATCATAAAAACACAAAAGGTTCTTCATTCACGTTCCCCTGCAGGAAATATGCCTCATGAAGTTCTCGTATATAGAGAAACCTACGTGTATTTTTTCATTGAAATTTGTTTTAAATATGTGTGTACTGTTTAGTAAAGTTAAGACTGAAGCAACAGAGGAGAATATGGGAGATGTATTTGAAATTTTTTCATCAAAACATACGGCTCTAGAGGTGAGCATATAACGTTTTCAGCGAATATTTTCTTTCTTGCCACATCTGATTAAGACATTTTCTCTTGTTGTTAAAGTAAGATAACTCGCACATGTGTTTTCATGTATTACTGGGTTTCTTATGGCTCTTTATCATTCTGACTCTACCGCATGGAAAGGACTTGTTTAATATCAATTCTTGTTATATCAGTTTCCACGTATGTAGCAATTCACTCTGGAACCTGGACCCTAATAATATTGACCCGTTTCTATTAGAAAACATGCATGGTCTCTGTTTCTCCAAAGCAAAAAAATAACATTTATATATTAACTAAATATATAAAGTATCGTGTAATAACGGAGGCAAAGAATGCAGCTGTCGTGCGTTAGACCTCGGTCCATTAGGGATACGTTAACAGTTCCCAATCTGCTTCTAATGTTCACAGCTGGAGTTTCAATAGTATACCTAAAGTTTAATAAAATGATTAAGGTGACTTAAGTTCAATTCGCCTAGTGTGGGGATAGATGCATACAGTAGGAAGTGCCTGCCTTCTGATTGCTCATCTTTGTATTACATCACGAGAACTTAGTACTTAGAATATAATTTCTCTAATAGGTATCTGTGAGTGTTCCATAGAATGCGATTAGTAGAAATAGTGCCGGAAAGTTCACTTAATTATATAGTTACTTGTAGATTTAACACTAGAAACTAGACTTTATTGAGAATAATACATCCAACGATGCGATAATTTTCATTAGAATTCTAACAGGTTGTCCGTTCAACTTCAAAGACCTACATTAGGCGGGGAAAAAAGAGCTCTGTGGAACGCATGTAAACCAAGTAGGGTAGAAATATAATAGGAGCAATTTTTGTAAAGTTATATAAAATTGGCGACGTTGTGGTGCTGTTAATTTAAAAAATTGTAGTTTAAACTGTCAAATAAAAAATCTCATTCATTTTGCAATTAGCGTATAATCAGCATAGTCCGCATATAGTAATGTTGCAAATTTGCAATCTTATTTACGCAATTTCTGAATGTCAAGTGCCTTGCTTTGGTGAAATGCCTTTGAATCCTTACGTAACGAAATCACGCGAATTGATTGAATTTGCAGTGCACTTTCTATGCCATGCCAGCAGCACGTAGTTGCTGGAATGCCTATTAGATATCTAATGATCCATGAAGATAGACCTAACTGTCGTCTGCACGAACAATGCAATGCACAAATAGGCCTCTGTATTCTTTTCGCCTAAATGTATTCATTACGTCAGCTTCAACTTAATAATGGGATAAATAGTGAATATATTATTTTTACAAAAATAAATTGGTAACCAGTGAAACCTGCGCGAAGGATCTAATTCTCGAGCGTTCTTTCATTGACGAAATGAGAATGAAATTTGCCATACGTTTCCCTAACTTTGCAAAGGCGATCTACGTGTTCACACGCATTAGTGCAAAACGCCTGAACGAGTTCAGCTATTCTAAGCAAAAAACCACGTGTTCCTGATAAAGCTTACGTTTGTAAGCAAAGCAGACGACACTGGAATCGTTTTTATTGGTCCACTACTTAATCGAGGTCCGAGTTCGATTCCCGTGGCCGATCTACGTGATCTATGGGTTCCATCGGGGTTTTCCCGGGTCGCCAGGCAAATGCTGGGTAGGTTAATTACATCCCCCGAATTTCCTATACCTCCATTTCATCTCCATTATCATTTCACATCTGTTCACATCTCTCATCTGTTGGTCTCTTTCAGGGTAGAAGTGTTGGCAGGTGTTTCGGTGCTGCATGGCAGGATTACATGCTCTGAGTTAACCATTTCCTTCCTTGTTAGGTCGATTGCTGGTCTCCGAACTGGCTGTTGGGACCGCTTTCGAACCACAGTAGGGGATATATCCGTTGTCCTGGTCTACCGAGGAAGGTTTCGATCTAAGTAATATGTAGGAACCCTGCCCTCTGCACTGCCGTGGCTTCTTGGGACGGCCGCCCCCTTCTCTCTCCTCATGCTTTCTCCCATAAGTATAATAGATAAAGACTGCTCGCACTGCCGAATCCCCTCCATAGTAATCCTAATCTTAATAAGTGCATTTAAATGTAATTTGCAATGTTTTCCCCTTAGTGTATAGTGATTGCTGCAGTATTTCTTTTCAAAACTGAGAGGTGAGTGACCTTTCGCGTAGGTCCCATGGAGCTGGTCATTTTCTTTTGCAGAAAATAGTACGTAAAAGGAATCAAGCAAGTTGTTTTGAAGCTAAATTCTATAACTGGGGAACGGAATTTTAGATGCTGAAATATTAGTTAGCATTTTAGTTAAGGGGTTTGGGAACAAAGTATTACTAATTGGAATGCTATCCACTGTTTTGATGATATTAAGAAAAATTCTTTTAAAAAGTATTTTTGCCGATCACAGTAGGAGAATAATGTAAAAAGTCAACTCTAGCAGCTGTTTTCGAGGAGCATCCCACACATTGTCCTCTTTTGTACTTCTGTTCTAAAGATGGTGTCGAAATACGTAGATGCTAATCTTACAAACCTTATCAGCAGAGGAATCAAAGCGTTTGTCTATCATTCCTACGCCAACCGGTCAAAATCCTGTGTCTTTGAAAGCCTTGTTTATTTATTTTTGTTTTGAAGAATCCTAGTTGATTATTTCAGAGTATACCCAAACTTTTATTGGGTTTCACGTTATACGTAACTGGAAGGTATATTTTGTCTTACAATAAAAAGTAATGGCTGCACTATATTTTCTATATATCGATGCATCTAAAACATTACATTTCTCAAATCTATAAGATTCCCTAATGTTTTAACTACTGGTGATTTTGACGTTGCTTTAATTTGAGAAAACACCTTAAGGGTTGAGTAGCCACACTTGCCGTACCCATGCATACGTTCTGCGATCTTAAAGCTAAAGTATCTCGCCAAGACAAAGTAAATGACAAAGAAGTCATTAGGTGCCAAATTAGGACTTTATGGCGGATGACCCATCAATCCTATTTTTTGAGCCTTCAAATACTCCGTCGTTAGACGAGATGTGTGTGCACTCGCATTGTCTTAATGAAGAACGATCCTACGGTCCTTGTTGCTTTTCTTTATTTCATCGAAGACTTCTGGCAAACAAATGATTGTGTATCATTTGTCATTGACCGTTTTACTGTAAGTCTCACATGGCCAGTTTTGCTGAAAAAGCAGGCGATGATTTGCTTCGAAGTGCTTCGAGTGCGAACAACTTTTGTTGGATTTGCTTCATCTTGAAACACCCAAACAGTCGACTGCTGTTTACGTTCTGGCTCATACGCATAGATCCATGATTCGTCACCTGTTTCAGTATTATATACGTCTTTTGAGGCACCGCCATTGTATTTCTTCCGCGTTTTTGTACATTAATCGACACGAGCATCTTTTAGAGAATGCGTCAAATTATGTGGGATCCAACGAGAGCAAACCTTATTCACGGCTAAATAATCGTGCAGTATTCTATATATGCTGGTGGAACTAATGCCTAGGATTGTCTCACTCTCACAATACGTCGCATGACGGTCTTGCATTATTAATCTTTGCATAGCAACCCAGTTTTCTGTCACAACTGATTTTGGTCGTCCTTCACGAACTTCATCATTGAGCGAACGGCGACCAAGATTAAATTCGTTATACCAGCGTTTCACAGTAGCAAAGGAGCAGCTTCGTCGCCAAATGTGGAAGTTAGTTTATCGATGCGCTCTTGTCTTGGAAATCCACGTAGTAATAAATCGTTGCACGAACATTTTCATGAGTTGATTCCATTTTTTTAGACACAATTTTCAAGTTAATGTAAACAATTCAAATGACGCTCTATTGACAAAATGTCTGAAGTAGATTATGATGAATGTCGGACTTTTCAGTGGAGACGTCAGATGGCACCCTCAACATTCAGGGTTGCCAAGGCTCAAATATAAATAGTGCCTCTCGTACATTAATACTAATGGGTGAAATTTTTATGATAAAGTGAGCTATATCATTTGTAGGGGACGCTCAACATCTGAGCATGCGCAGTTTCCTCCCACAGGGATTTGTAAATTTCAAGCATCCCGTTCGTTCCTTCTATTGTGGTATACATAGAATTTTGAAAAGTGCATTCACCAAGTAAAAAATTCTCTCTTCTCCCTCCCCCGCACCGTTCAACAACGCTATCAGTATACAGCATAATACATTTTACATTGCATTCACTGTTCGTGATGCAAACAGCAAAACGAGGGTCCAAGCTCCGGCTCGACCCAAAAACGCGTGTTAGATTCTGTAGCGTTTCATATCTAGAATTTTGCCCATATCAAACCAAACTCTGTATACATCCAGTGAACCACTCAACCGTATTGCATGGGGGTGGTTTTGAGAGAGAAAGTTACTACTGCAGCTATTTCCCAAATATGGGGTGCTATTGTTAAGTGATTTTCACTCGTGGGCTCATAAATGTTGGCTTTGCGGCTATTCCAACAGTTGTCAGTTAATTTAGTACATGTAATTTACGTTTTAAAATGGAATAATTATTTCATTGCGTCATTGCAGGACACTAGCGTAAATAAAGAGCTTAAAACAACTTGCTAAGCTCTTCCATTTGCACTTAACCTACAATAAAATACGTAATAAATTCATTTCTAAAGATATTTTCTCGTTTTACTAGAAGTAGACAGAAGAATACGCGTGCAGAAGAGCTATTTGTACAAGTCTGGATAGAGAAAGCAATGGGAATGTTTTAGATCAGCGTTTTAGTGTAATTAGGAGGGAATATAACCAAAATACAATTGTGTTGACTATTGTAACATTATATCTTTATAGATAGTAATTGCGTTTGCATTTCGTGGAGTAATGATTAAGGTAGGCGCCGATTGCGTAAATAACCTGAGTAACGATGCATTATAGCATATACCTTTTGTTCTTGTTTTAGAAATTTACGTGCATTACCAGTGACGTGATTTTTTAAAAGTTCTCCGTGATCTACGTTCTAGTTCCCGCAGCCATTTTATGAAACACTGAAGAGCTAGGAATGTGCAGTAGTTTAATCTCTCAAGATTAAGGGCCATCATTTTTACTTAAGTTCGATTCTTCTTGCACACTTAATATAAACCAGATAAAATGGCTGGAACGGTAAGTTTTAATCGTGATATTTCGTTAATTATTTCAGTTAGAATGTCTGCTAAGAGCCATAGAGCTTGATAGGTAGAATCTAACGGACTAAAGCCATCAAACTGAAATTTTATAGGTAAATATTGATTAATTACGAGTATTTGGACTAGTTCTGAAAAGTGGCATTGGCACATTAAAATGACATAGTTTTATTTTATGGTAGTGAGTAACTGCTTATATCCAATAAACCTTTGTTCATTCTTGGTTTGTAGGTTATGTTAGGAAACTCGATTCAGGTTTGAGCAGTGCAATACCACCAGTTTTTATTTTCTTTGCCAATGATGATCCTCGGTACCGTGAGGTGCCCAAACTCTCCAAAGCAATGTCGATTATTGTGATGTATCGTGGTGCCGTAGAGTTGATTCGCAATGCTGCATTACGTTTAATTTCCGGGTTTCTAGTTTTCCCTCTTTCTCAGTGAGTGTCACATGAGTTAGCCTACATCCGGCATATTATTATGGTATTCCGTTTCTACGTCAGTGTCTGCTATTCCTGATGTATTGTTTCTAGCACGAAACTTGGAGTCGACTTGATATCGAGGCTTCATACCTTGAAAATGTCACCTGCGCCTTCCAGTTTAAGTCCGCAATTAGGCTTAATGTTTGTCTGATAATCATTCTTTCAGGCTCGCCGTGTATAAGCTAAGGAAAAATTTGATGTTGATTTTATTGACAGCTGAAATACCCCATTGTGTATAAATCCTGTTAACACGGTATATACTTCGATGGGAGCATTTGGGACCGGTAGAGGTGAGAGCTGAGTCGGTCTTTTGGCTGCACATCTTCACAATATTAGCTTCCCTTGGTTAAGAAAAGAACAGATTTAGTTCTTGGTAGTTGCTTAGGAAGTGGGAGTAGGTAAAGGATGTTCGAGCTGTTCTCATGTATAACATATAAGTTATACTTCATTATATCCAATCGGATACAACGTTTGCCAGGTATACCTACTTGTGCCAAGTAACTTGTGGATTCAAGGGGTTGAAATATGAATATTATGAACAATGCGAACATTACTGTTTAGACATGCATGAGGTGCGTAATATTGCATGTTAACACCTTTTCTCCAATTTGTGTGCGATCGTACGAACAATACTGTTTTCTAGAACTGTAAAACTCTTGAGCTACAGTAAACAGAACATTGCTTTGACACGGAAACTGCAATCCCAATGAAATAGAAAAGCGGTAACATTTCTTTCTATACGAAATTAAAAATTTCTCCATCGCTTCTGGTAATTTTAACTTTGAAATAATTATTACGTTGCAAATATTTTCCTAGTCTTTTTCACAAGAGAAGATTGGGCTTCGCTGGTTTTGTATTACTGGGACGTATACGAGAGTTAGGGAGATTCGAACATATTATAGTATCTTAGGTAGAGACGTTCAAGTATCTACTCGTATATCGATTAGATACATAATTTGAACAAATGCGATAACTAAGCATCTGAGATGAAATTCAAAACTATTATTCTCTACATAGACTTTATTAAAAGACGTTTGTGTTGCAATAACCAATTCAGAATGCGTGTTCATTTAAAAGAAAACTCTTCACTACACACAATTTGTCAGTTAAATCGCGACAATTTGGGAAGAAACCTAGTTAAACATAAATGTTACCAATGTAATAATCTAGCATTTTTACTGGTAAATCCTAGAGCAATAACTGAATGAAACGTAAAGCTGTTATTTGTGTCACGATTTAAATAGTTGAAAGTAGTGAAAGTATTGGGGCTTGCTAGAAATAGTGAACAATTCGAAAACCACTTTTTGCTGTCATAATCCTATTATTTCCTAATCGTAAAGAGGTAGTTTGAGGATGTGAGTTATCAGTTGTTGTTATATCTAAAGTGATATAAAACTATGATCTGACTGGTTGAGCATGTGGTCTTGAAGAGTTGTGTTTTGGCAGGAAGTGGGTTACAACCAGGAAGACCGCAAGGGAATTGTCTACGAAGGTCTCGGAAGCAGATAAATGTGAACAGTGGATGTGTATTGTGTGTCCACCATGAACAGCTTGAGCAATTTGCTTCATCTCCATCACCACCACCACCATTACTTCAATAGGCACAATGTTTCCAGCAGCAGTGAAAGCAGCAGTGAAAACTCTGTATACGAATCGGCAGCTGATGACACTACCCCATCTAATAGTTTCACTGGCTTCTTCAAACGTCACTGTCATCCTCATCAGCAGCACCAACACCACCATCACCACCATGACACCGACAAGCATCATCACCACCATGAATCCGAGAAACCGCACCCGCACCGGCACCTTCAGGACTTTCTTAAAAACATAGGACGCAAGGTCTCTCTATAGTGGTTTATTTTGTAGGTTAAATATCAGGCTGTCCCACTCGCTGCACAAACCGGTGTTTCCTCAGTTTCTATAACACCAGACTAATGTCTGCAAAATCTACAATTTTTTTCATAAGAAAATATTTGGATGCCCTAGTTTTACTCAGTCATTACACACTTGTCCGGGAGATTATTAATGATAGTTTTAAAGACCAGGTTTGTCTACCATTAAGCGAAAACTATTAAACGTCGATTAATAAAATGTCTATGAAATAGTACACTATTTCCTAATATTTCAAAATATTGCTAGTTTTGCCTATAAATCTCAGTATAAAGACAATCCTATGACTAAGTTCCTTTTTGACTAATTATACATGTTCGGTTAATTTTTTAATGCTTTCCTTTAGCTGCGCACATGGCTTAGTATATGTAGTCAGCCCACGTTTTTGTTTCAAAGGCGTGTTTTGTACTTTTGCAGATTGGAAATAGTGACAGTAATACTACTTCCAGTACAATTTAACCAAAAAAACTCCGTTCAGTCTTCAAATTTACTCTGGTGTTGATTGCAGCTTCTGAAGTTAAAATTCGGAATTTTTCCAAATTAGCTCCAGGCATTTTGTAATAATCATTGTGATTATTGTGTGAGCAAGACAAAAAAAAGTCACCAAATTCAGTTCATAACAAAACTATATACAACGGATTGTCTACCTAATTAGAACTAGTTCTTAATCCTTCAAGCTCCAAGTGGAACATATCCAGAAGAACTTTCCAGAACCCCTAAATCTGCTTTCCAGTAAATTTCATCAAACTTATTAAAATAATTTTCATGCTTTGGAATGATAAAACGTGAACTTGTGATGACTTCAGACGCTCTGGAAACGGCCACTATGCCGAGATATAATGCAAAACATCAAATTTTGGAAAGCCTTCTCCAGTATATTCTCTGTCTGCCTAAATTTCTTCGATGGTATTTACCTTTTGAGCAAACATTCCTGCCCCCCCCCTATAGATGACGTCTGTTCAAATCAAAGAAGACACTTCTTTGGATGGGGGGGGGGGGTTGCGAACAGCACATTATTAGTCTTCTTCGATGTGTCGATCACGTAGCTGCATATATGCAAATGCTTAAACCTCCCTTTGTAGTCGCCATTACATAACTTCAGCAAAGTTGGGTACATCACGTGGCCGTTTCTGGATGACCATATCGTTCGAAGGGATTAAATCCACCTACGAATCTTGCGCGTCTAGTGAATGACAGACTTTACGGCAACAAACCGCGAACCACAGATGTAAAGAAAGCAAACACTCTAAGCATGTTCATGTAGAAATAGAGAATTAATTCATAAATCTGAGAACATTCCAAATATTTAACCTCGGCCTCGGTTCCCTCTGCATGCTTTTGCTGACTGCTTAAAGCACGTTGTACCAACATATTCCAATATTCCGTGCCATATACATTATATAAAATGAATAAGTCAGTTTTAACTTCCATTAACATCGGATGAGTTACAATTGAGGAAACTCTTGCTTGGTTATGTGGTGACAGCCTCAGATTATCATTTAAAACTTAAAAAATACAATGGCTTGAAATATTTTAAAAGGCTCTTCTCTAAGGAGGTATGCTAAAGTTTCCTGAACATTAGTATTATAACACTGATAGAGTGTCACTAGCTTTTTGTAGTCATAGGCCCACATCTACAAACCTAGATGCATAGGAACATTCGCCTTTGTTGCTTTATGTGGGTAAATTATAGGGAATTATTTCATTATGTGAAAAAAAATGTAATTTTAAGTATAGTTTTCTGTAATACTAATTTGTATAACTATAAATCACTAGTAACTGCGATTCCAGTCTTCCGTTTACAGATTTAAATTTATTGTCACTTAAATGTGGGTGGAGCATTCGGTGATGTGCCGTTTGGGTTTGTTTTAAAGTGAATTCTCCTTAAAGTTATTACCTGGCAAAAACTAGATTCACACACACGTGCGTCTAAGGTTTTAGCCGCAGTAACTCCTTAAAAATATCGTAAATGTACAGCTGGGTTTGCTTTATGTGAGAAATAATGGGTCCAACTTTGTACTTACTTTGAGAAAGCTAGTGATACTAAACACTAAGTTGTTTTCCTGAAATTACTTTATATTCAAATTTTCTGAATTACTAAACATGCCTCTTTGGAGTAGTGTCCTGATAAACCTAACTGCATTTTAAAAGTGTATTCCACTTGATTGAATTGTTTTCATTACTCATTAATGGGCTTACACTAACAGATAAACACGATCAAAATGTTCTGTATGCTAAACAAAAGTACATTTACATGTTAACATTTCACCAATACCACTGTTACACTTAGTGAAACAATTCCTCCAGTTATCCTGTCGTCAGGGAAACTTCTGTTTTACCACCCGTTTTTAACTGCTGTGTACTTGGAATTTGTGAAATTAGTTGTTTGGTTTCTACCTATAGACGGGTACATAATCTATCATTAATGTGTTTCCAATAGATTTAACAATCCATCCTCTCGAGCTTTTCGGAAAGGAAATTTGTGATCTTTTCATTGAACATCTTTTTTCCCCTAGAACATGCAAACTGAACGTTCTATTTGTTCTATTTGAACAAAAAATAGTAATGTAAAGGAGTTGAGCTTAACTAACTCGCGTTCACTTTGCTGTAAAGCATTTAATATTAAATGTTTTCAATTTGTATTGTTTCTTTATTTATAAAAGTCTCATTATGTGTTCCATTCAAATAGGAGTAATGCACCATGTAAGATTCTTCCACCTTTTTTTTTGCCATATTTACATATGCATACTAAGATTCGGAATTATTTGTCATCTTTCGCGCGTTAGATGTTTGTTTTCGTGGATTGCTTGCATTTTGTTCCTTCCCTCACCCAATTTATGAGTCGTCAGATACTACGGTTACATAGTGAATAAATAGAAATATGATATTTAAGTTTACCTTTGTTTTGTAATTTTAACACTAATATTTTACCGCATGCTACTCAACGTGGTTGGTAGATAAAATTATCAAATTAGGTAAGATAGTCTGGTTGAACTGTACTGTCTAATTAAGCCTACACTTCCGTGATCTTTTCTCTTATTCTATAAAGGTGTAGGTAGCTATCAATTGAGTGCGCCCACACTCATTCCAATATAATAACTTATCCGATAATATGAACACTTTTAGCAATTGTTTCTTTCCAGAGAGGATTCATTGCACTGTATATCTATAATCTATTTCACTCTGTTTTGTTTTCATGACCAGCGTTTCGCGTTCTTATGTCAGTTTGGTTTCATCTTAATTTTAAAACTGTCATTTGTAGCTTTGCTGTGTTGAAATAGCGTCATGTCTTCAGCATTAATAAGTATTGACGTTTCTACTTCTGTTCTTTGGACTTCGATTAATTGTGAGTTTAATTGCCGGCCGCCTGTGCATCCCTCTCATTCGTGGGTCTAATCAGCTCTTTTTACATTGTTATATTTTAGTTAAATTAATCCTTCCTAAGAAGTGTCTCTGCCTGCAAACTTGTATTGGAATGTTTCACAATTTATGTTGTATCATATACGCTTAATACGCACACCAGTTCCTGTATATTTGAAACTGCTTTCCTGAGAAATGGTAATATTCAGAAAAAATCTCCTAGTTATTTTTAGCTCTGATACTATGTTGCTTTATTTTCCTTTATAGTCCCTTTATAATGCATCTGACACTCTTTATTGACTTTCTATGATACTTGTCAAACATTCGTGTTAATTAGGGTCCAGTGATTTCCAATACTGACATGGCTGTTCGTGCTTTTCTTTCAGTTTCATTTCATTGTCGAAATATGTAAAACTATGGATATCAGATTTCAGAATTGTTCTCTCGTTTTCGAATGTTAAACCTTCAAATGTGCTTTGAACAGATCAGTTGGCAATAATGAGTCAATTCGTGCTGTGAAATAATCACGTTTTATATTACTAACCATCCCAAACTTGATGAGAATAACTCGGAAATACACTTTAGCTCCAATTTTTTGTAAGAAAGATCACCATTAACTTCGAAGAGAATCGCTGTTACAGCACTATACCGTAGTATTAGGAAGACCATATTTGTGAAGTGATTACCAAGTGCAGGCCTTGAAATTCCGTAACTGAAAAGTGATACAACTTTTGTCACCTGCACCTTTTGTTTATTGAAGTACTGAAACATTTAAACCAATAATAAAGCATACTTCGGATATGGCTGATGTAACGAAGAAGTTATTTGAACTAAATTAAGTATTTTTATAAATCTTAAGTTATTGGTGTAGTGAGTTTTATCTTTTGGTTGACACAATAAACACCCTTTGACAAAAAATATTAGCAGGTTCCGGAAGCGTATATTTTTGTAAGTCCACGTCGTTTCCACGGCCGGTTTACAATGATGCCACGGAATACGTCTCTTCAGCTACGTCCTACTAAATCCTCTCTAATAACAACAACAATAATAATAATAATAATAATAATAATAATAATAATAATAATAATAATAATAATAATAATAATAATAATAATAATAATAATAATAATAATAATAATAATAATAATAATAACACATTGTGTGTTTCATGTGTGTCGTGCATGTTCACATAGGGAGTCCCCGAAAATTTGACTTATAATTGACTCCTAATCGAGTCTCAGTTACTAAACTTGCACTGATAGCTCAGCGGTTATAGACAAGTATGTAGGAGCTAAACTTTCAGAGGTTCGAAACCCAGACATCATTTTGATTTTTTTTATTGTAGAAATACGAAATGCGTACTAAACACATTGTAATATAACTTCCAATTGCTAAGGTTTACTTGATCTATGACATTTATCACACATAAAAATTGAAACACTCTACCGTGCTTTTAAACTAACTGAAATAAATGTGTTATTCGTATATGTAAAATCAAATAAAACTGGAAATTAACTTAGTACCTATCGAGTGTATAAACTCTCTGCTTCTATTACTGCCCTCATTCTACGGGACATGGATGAGACCAAATGCCGGTTGAAATTTTCACGAGAGGATACTTTGCATTATATGTCAGCACATTTGTAACAGACGAATGAGCCGAGCGTTTACACAACCATTATTAAGGCAATTTTCTAACAACATTGCATTTATTTTGAAAATGACAAAAATATGTTATTTGCGTTTATATAAATGAATGTGTTTAAAATATTATTTATCTTCTGCAAGAAAAATAAGGTGTTGCTATTAAAGTAACAGTAATAAGAAACATGCACATCAAGGATTCGAACTAATGTTGGTCCACTTACCAGACACATGCGTTTTACCGCTTGGTTACCATGCATAAGGCCAAGCCGCAAAGCATCTCCATATCTATGGCACAGTTTTGAAATGAAGCTAGAGTAGCTACAAAATAAGAATGAACATGGGCACAGCCAATGAGGTGTTCGCGTTCTCTTTGCGTTGCCAGGTCTACAGCCAGCGGGCGACAGAGATAGATGTGTCTGTCTTTGTCTCACGGTATCCCTCTAGCAGTGAGCTGAGATGTATGTACAGATGTTGACAGTAAAGTTCGCTTAATATTTCCGCATGTGTGTGAAAACATATACAGTGATGGCATAAACTGAAGCTTAAGACCTTGAACGTGAGAACAGTTCGCCTACGCGGCATCGTTCATATGCATACAAAACGAAATAATGACATAAATTAGTTGCATTCCACAAAAGAATGGCGTTTGCAACAGTGAAACAAAATACTGACATTTCAGCGATTTGCGAATATAGTCTCTACTTTAATGATGTCGTAATTGTATACTGCCTGTAATGTACTTTAAACCAATGTTTCATTAAAATGCTTAATAATACGGAAGATACGAATATAGAATGTTGCTCTATGTTTTCCAGGAGACCTAAATATGGGGTCTTCTAATTTGGTGAACTGTTTGCCTTCTTTAACAATGTCCGTCACAGTATGAGCACTCACGTGGCTAAGCCTGTGCCTTTAATTCTCGGCTTTGAGCGAAATTAGTAGGTACTTTCAAAAATGTCTTTAATTGACAATTGCTTGAAAAAAGAATACACATGGAAAATATTTCTAGTCTGCTTATGTAATATCTTACGAGTTGTCTCGCAGTCACTGCTAGACACACTAGTACTAGGCTTGCTAAGCGACATATTTACTAATTTTGAAAAGCACGTCTACACTCTTAAAACATCACCTTACTGAATGCAAGGTACAAATTGCAGCCGCAGCACAGCACGTGTGTTTTTCTTCACTGACAGTTAATGATACTTTTCTTTCTAGTCAGTCGTCACATTTTTCCGTATCTCCGAAACCAGATATCCTATAAATATGGGGTTTGGACAGTCACCCTCAGAAAAAATAGCTCTATGACATGGGATAAACAAAATTATTCTGTAATTAGTATATTTTGAGCGCGCAAAGAAATTATCCGTACGGTTGGGACAAGCGAGCAAGTATACGTGTTTAACTGTACAACATTGCGCTCACCTTATTGGCTAGACAACGATAGACCAGCCACCCCTAGCTCCGCCTTATGTTCATTCCTATTTTGTAGCTACCTTAGAGGGGTATTAAAGCGTATATTGGAAAACTGAATCAGATATTCTGTCACACTAGCTGTGTGTAGGCCAAAGTATGGAAAGGCAGAGTCAGACTGAAAACTTCAGTGCCATAGCCGGGATTCAAATTATTCAACTTTCCAGTTTAACTGTACCTTTACAAAGCGTATATTGCGAACACAGAGTCGTCGAATGTTTCCGATGTTTTCCGAATCGAAGTTTGTTTTGATAGCTGCTCATTTTTTTTTCTAAGGCTGTTTAAAATTCTTCCCAAATTGAGATCTCGTAGTTTATTCTCAGAATATAAACATAAGCACTTTTAAATATTTGAAAGTCATTTAAAAAAATTCTGTGAAAGATCCATGTAATTGATAGTTTGGTGTGGGGTCCTCCTTTTTAACTACGTGTCCTATCTTTGGAAGCAACTGATATGGAGCTCATAGATGCATGCCATGTTATAAAACCAATTTTTAGGGGGATTCGGAGCCTGTATTCTTGTATTATCGGTGATCTGTTGACATTGTAATTTGGGGTGATATGTAATACTTCTCTGTATACTGAGTATGTAGTAGTGAAAAGGCATATGGTTAGGTATTGACTCATGATCTACTGAAATTCTGCGGGCCAATAAATATTTGAAATCCAAAGTAATAATCTTCGCTGCCAGAACTACAATTAGGTCCTTCCTGATGTATTTTATGTTTAATAATTAATAGCTTCTAATATCATCTAATCCATAACTCAACTGTTCTTTTATAAGTTTCGATCAAGTGAAATGTGTTTCGGACAAATTTTGCGTTATTCTATACATTACAGGTGTAGCCTTTCAGCTGTTTTATTGCAAATAGGGGAATATCGATATTAACTCACTGCTCAATTTCTAAACTGGTTTTCATGTCTCCCTTTCACAGGCACTACAAATAAAGCGATTCGAATAGTCATGAGCATAGCGCGAGATATAATGGACGAACATCCGTTCAATGACAAAGGTCATGAGTTCGAATTATAGGGACTACAGTGAATTGTGACAGTGGTAAAGGACGAAGACAGTCCAAGTAAAATAATTGTCGTGGTGGTATGCTGAGTTGTATGGATTTGGCTTCTTTCCTTAGATGGAAGAAAAAGGCATTGCAATTTTATTTTGTACAGTATAAAACTGCTATAACTACTTCTATTTTATTGTTGGAAGTTATTATAACATTAACTTTTAAAGGAACAACGTACCTTCGTATCAAATATGCTACACCGGGCATTAAGGAGTTAAGTTACTTACTGTATTGCTTCTAATTAATTGTTAGCACTATAATGTGTTTAACACTGCTTAAGTAACCCATCAAAAACGCAAGTAGCGCCCTTAATCAAGATTTATGAGGCTGCACACTGTAGTGTATTTTGCCCAATTATTCTGACCACTACCGATTTAAAGGATAATCACAATCTAGACGAAGCTGTTTTCTTAATTTTACATTTTCCCGCAATCCTTTAAATAAAGGCGCTAAGATTATTTTCATAACTGCTGAAATGTTGAATGTCTAGTGGACAACCTTAAGAACCTTTCCAGCTTATATATTTTCAGGCCGCTAATGCTTTGATTCCAAGCGGAAACGAAGTCACAAATTACTTTTCTTTCATTTTGTAGCAGCGTATTCTCTCCGGAATTCTCTCACTTTAGCCACACGTCGCATTGAGCACAACGGTCAATCGTGATACTCTCCCTGGTGGGTCCTAGAAATAAAATGGGATGGAAGAAGCGTGCCTTTGGAGCAGTAATTCAGAAAGCAGTTGCTGCTAACTGCTGGTCCGAGGTTAATAACAAATGTTAAATCATACTTGCCTTTCTGTAAGAGGGGCTTTTAATATTTGTATGCACTTATATATAAAACGTCCTCTAACGTAGGTCATATCGGACGAAGAAATAGAACAGAGATGAAATGATGCTCAAATGAGTCCAGGGTGCATAAAGGTTAGTTACCCGACATTTCATATTTCAGGATGAGGGGATACCCCGGATGAATCACCCTGACCGAGAATCGAACTCGGGACTTCTTCAATGAGAGGCAGGCACACTACCCTCACACCACAGAGGCGGGCTTGGTCTACGAAAAGCAGCTTAGGTTACCTGCAATATAGAATCTATAGGTATATGTTCAATGTCATAGGCTCAAAAACTCTCAAGCAACGTTCGATCCCTGCCGCCTCGGTGGTGTAGATGGTAGTGTGACTGCCTCACGTTCAAGAGGCCCCAAGTTTGAATCTCGGTTAGGGTGAGTTACCGGGATAAGGTTTTTCTGGGGGTTTCCCTTATCCTGGAAGATGAATGTCTGGTAGCTGTAAGCTTCATGGACCCCGGACTTCGGACTTCTTTGACCATCATTTCAGCAGTTTCATTCGTCGTCCGATATGACTTAACGTTGGAGGACGTAAATCACACACACACACACACACACACACACACACACACACACACACACACACACACACACACACACACACACACACACATACACACACACACAAAAGCGTTGGATCCACGGGACCTGTATAAGGTTCAGCATATAAGGTACTTTCGTAAACTTTCAACCAATTTTTGACATTATTTCATCATGGAAAGGCATTGTTCCTCTGGATGGACGTAAGCTGCAAAATATTTCCGAAAGAGGGCTTCAGGGTGTTTTCCTATTCATTTCACCCACTTTCGATCATTTTTCGTTGAATATGGATATCGGAGGCTCATTGTGGTGCTCTTCTGCAAACGTGGCACATTCTTAGTGACGTCCAGCACAACGGATATATGGCAAACCGTGTTCATAGTTTCTAGATCACCAAATCGATTTTGATTTCTTCCAAAGTTACCTTGTGATCTTTTCTTACATGTAGAATTTAAAATTGGGAAAAATAATGTGTACCAGCATGCTCTGTTTTCATATATTCAGATTCTTAATGCCTTCATCAAACATTTTAGGGTATGAATCATCGTAATTATGAAAGTATCCTTTCCTTGTAGCTTGGTAATCAGATTGAGTACTATGTTAGATCATTTCAAATATGTCGAATCAGAAATCCAGTATTTATTGCTGAATTCTGTCTTTAAATTATATATTTCTCGTCTTTAAACAAAATGTCTGTTTTACGCAAAAAAACATTCAAGCACTTAACCTTTCTCTTACGGTGTGAAACATTAGCATTCTGTTAATCTAGATTCATCATGTAACCTGTTTAGAATATTTCCCCGGGTGTTGTCTCACTACGACATCTTGGGTTGGTTCCCAACAACGAAACGGCGTAGTACCTCAGATTTTTTTAAACCACTCTTACCTTCGATTTCTACATATTACTGTTAAACTATTCAGCTACACATTTGGTGCTCTTCAGCTCTAGGACGTATTGAAAATTAAAGGATGCCTTACAACTTCAACGATTAACCCTCCTCATAATTTCAACCCTTATACATTCGTAGATGTACTTCATTGGACCAATCTGGGCAAAACTTTGAACACTACGCTTTAGTACAAATGAAATAGGCTACTCGCAACTTTCAAAAATCTCCGCTATCTGGAACAACACTATTTGTGGAATATCCAGGCAGTGGCGCAAAGACATTCAGGTTTATGTGAGAACTCCGCTTGTGGGTTACTTTTTCACGTTTCCACAGAATACCAGAATTTCTGTTATTTCACAGCCTCAATTTGCTGCAGACCAATATTCCTCATCATTGAACTTTAGTAGCCACAAAACTAATTCTGTTATGGAGCCGCGTTTTTGCAGTTGGCAGAAACTTAGCCAACTAGATGTAATAAAGACCAGTTGTTCCTTATAGGACGTTGTTCTAACAAACTCGCGACCTTTCTTTTGTTCTGGCGAAATAGAGACACGACTATTGAGAGTAACTTTTCCTAATTAACAACGAAATACGATACCTCGAAAGAGAATTTTGAGCATTTTGCACTAGAGACATGGGGAGAAGCTGTAATGTTCATGCTAACACTACGTAAGCGAAGCCTTTTGCAACCGGAAACATTTCTCTTTTACGGTTTGTTATTTGGAAACAAAATTCTTCGATTTTTTTCCAGTTAGAACACAGTTCTTTCTGAATCTATTTATCTTGTTTAATTGCTGAGTGTAGCAGATGAATAAAAGCAATTACCGAAACATATTAAACATGTTTACGGATTTAAAAGTTCATATCTGGATTATATAAAAATTTAAATTCAGCGATATAGCAGATAAATGAAGGAAAAATCGTGAGTGCTGACAAAATAAATTTAAATATTCTAAAAGTGAACTTATCTTACGTAACATTGTCCAACGTAGGGAATATCGGACGATGGATAAAACGGGTGAAATTATGCTCGAGTCCATGCCCCAGAGAGGTTTTTTAAAAAATTTACTCCTCCAACGTTAAATCATATCGGACAATTAATGGAATGGGTGAAATGATGCTCAAATGAACCCAGGTTCCTGAGAGCTTAGAGTTACCCAACATTTGTCTTTCAGTATAAGGGAAACCCCGGGAGAAACTTTATCCAGGTAACTCACCCTGACCGAGATTGGAACTCGGGACCTCTTGAACGTGAGGCAGACACGCTATCAGCTACGCTACCGAGGCGGGCTTCAAAGAGGTTGCCCACTTTCACCATTCAGCATAAGGGAAAAACGTAGCCAGATAAGAGATCATTAGAACAAGTAACTTCTTTGATGCAATAAAATAAGAGTTTACTATATATTTAGGTATCCAAAGGTTCTATATCGAGATATCACCGAATATGTATGCTTTGAGTTCCCCTGAATACAAACTAGATGCATTTTCAAGAAAAGGTCTATTTGTGTTGTCAACATAACGCTAAAATGAAACGTTAAATACAAAACGTGGTGTTTAAATTCAACTTCTTCAAACAATGCAACATAATTTTCAAAAAAAAAAAAAAAAAAAAAAAAATCTCTACCACCAAACTGCCATTCTATGGACAGTTACTGCTCTTTTTTCATAAATATAACTGAAGTTTTACAAGTAAATGTCAGATTATTTTAATTCGTCTGGTTTATTACGATGTTAAGATATATTTAATCTTTTAACCGCTTTGTTTTTTAAATGACAGATATTTAAAATATTTATATAACAGGCAATATGTATGTCTTGAATTTTCTAGAACTAGCATGACCTTTTCATTCGGAAAGAATTTTGTATACCTGCTAAACCACAAGAAAAAACTTGCTACACAAAACGTGCAATTGATTTCAAATGACTTCATTTCTGCGGTAGCAACTATTTCCGAGATATCCGTTGTTATTGGTTTGAACTTTCCTATGCTCTTAAGGTTTTTTGAAGCAGTAATCATTCAGGTTGTTTGTTACGATCTCCTGGAAAGAACCAATTTTAAGCATCTGACCTATCAATACGATGCGTTTACTTCCTATTATGATTACAGCAAAGTATGCAAACAATCACATTAATTTGATTATTAAATACTTATATGGATGTAACACATCAGAAAATCGGATTCTACATTCCTTAAGCTGTGTTTCGATAGTTCTCAGTCATTTAAATTCTCATCGTAGAATAGAATAACTTATGTGGCTGCTTATAGAAATGCAACCCAATCGCGTTCCTAGTATTTCTGGCAATTTTGTTTCGGTATTGAAGATTCCATGACGGAGAAAACATGCAGTATTTGTAACGTCTGTGTCAGTGCTGATTTAGATGGTTTAATTATTATATGGTGAATATTAAAGAAAACGATTGATACTGCGATGTTTGCCCAAATATTAAAAAAGAAACAGGTGATTAATTATTAGTGCGCTTCAATACTTATCGGGAATATTATCTAAGATATTAGGATTAGGATTACTACTGAGGGGATTCGGCACTGCCACCAGTCGTGACCTATTATACCTATGCCCCCAAGTGGGGCATCCCGGGAGGAATGATGAGGCGAGAGATGACAGAGGACGACCGTCCCAAGCAGCCACGATAGTGCAGAGGCCAGGGTCCCTACATTTTACTTGGAAATCTCCCAATGAATATTCCCCTCCCCCTACTGTGGTTCGGAAGCGGTCCCAGCAGCCGATTCAGGGACTGGCAACCGACCTACTGGAGGAGGAAGCGGTTCACTCAGAGCATATCATCCTTCCATGCAGCGCCAAGACACCCGCCGACACTGCTACCCTGAAAGAGACCACCAGACGAGAGATGATGTGAAATTATAATGGAGATGAAATGGAAAGATAGAAATTTGGGGGATGTAATTAATCTACCCAACATTTGCCTGATGACCCCGGGAAACCCGAAAATCCCAAGGTTTAGTTATGTCGGCCAGGGGAATCGAACCCGGACGGAATGCGAGCCACAGACGAAATCGCCTGAGCCATCCCTCTCGATTTCTCTAAAAGATAATTACAATTGATTTTGAGTACAGAACATGCAACTTCAGAACAGTTGCACGTTTCCTAAAGGACCGGCAACGGAAGTCTGACAAAGAATCGACTAAAACTTTTATAGTACCCCCGCATTTCTAGATTATCAAAAGAAAAACTGTCAAGGGACTTTCAGTATTCTGAGCTGGTTATCAAGTCACATTGGTGTTGCACATCTTTGAGGATTACGGAAAGAAAACTTATAATTTCCGTTCAGTCCGTATAATTTTCCAGAAATAAGCGAGGCAGTCAGCGCGAATTATGTCATAAGAGAAATCCGGGTACTATTCTAAGGTGCTCCACGTGGTTTGATACTGCTAACGTGAAGCGGCCAAGAAACTTTGAACATCGCTTCGGTAGGAAGGACGCCTCAGTTTTTGTTGGAATCCATCCATGCAGACTGCATGTCTCTGACTTGAAAATACTTTTCTCGTTAGAAGTGCACACATGAAGTACCGACGATTGTTGTATAGGCTATAACGGAGCAGGATAACGGTAACATTGCGTGATGTGCTGTTGTTTAACAGATAAAAATTGATAACAGCTGTTCTGTTTCTATCATAGATGGAAAGGTGCTCTGAACATAGGAACATAAGTCCAGCCAGTTATGATTCAGTTAAACATACATGGGGTCTTATGCAAATAAAAATATTTAGTAATTATCTTCCACTTACCTTAAGAAGTTGAAATTCATATAGAGCTAGAAGTATTATCAACAACTTCTTAAGGTAAATGGAAGATAATTACTAAATATTTTTATTTGTATAATATTTATTACTCCACGTAACTAGCTTCATTTTCTGTGTAATACATGGGGTCATTCAGAAATCAGTGACAACACTGCCTGCATTTGGGCTATCAACGGTAAATACGAGTCTTCATATACTTAAGAAGAAGTTAAAGATGAGGAAAATCTGCGATCGATGGGTTCCACACAGTCTTACAGAGGAATCAATGTGGCAGAGGATGGAAACAGCGAAATCACACTTAGAACGCTATGCGTTTTCTTCGACGTATCATAGCATTAGATGAAACCTGGGTTTGATGCTTCCAGCCAAAATTAAAGAGACAATCAAATGAGTGGCGGCACATTGATTCACCACGACCAAAAAGGTATCGACAAGAACAGGATCCACTTAGTCATGTTCATTGTTGCTTATGATTTTGATGGTGATTTTATCACTCATTCAGTTCCTCAAGGAAATTGTGTGAATGTTGCATATTACAGTCACTTTATGGAATACCATTTGCGACCAGCTGTGCGCCGTAAACGTCCAAATCTTCTGAATTCTCATCACATTCTGTTACATGATGGTGCACACGCCTGCCCCTGTTGATCTACTTCGCTGGTGGAACTGGGAAATTTTGAAGCATCCTCCATACTTCCTAGATATGAGCCCATGTGATTTCGACCTTTGTGCAAAAATGAAAATACCACTTAGGGGAGTTCCCTTTAGAACCAGACAGGTAATTATAGTAGCATTAGTTCAGTCTGTTCGAATATTAGGACAACAAGTCGCTGTGCATGGCAT
This sequence comes from Mantis religiosa, assembly GCA_030765055.1. Taxonomy (NCBI): domain Eukaryota; kingdom Metazoa; phylum Arthropoda; class Insecta; order Mantodea; family Mantidae; genus Mantis; species Mantis religiosa. The sequence goes on from JAUKNK010000203.1 coordinate 407,477, forward strand.
CCGTCGGCTCCCTGAGGTGTGGAGGCGAGTTTTTCATGTTAGAGGGGATTATTTTTAAACACTATAATAATGTGACTGCTCCAAAAACGTTTCATTTGTTGTTAATTCAAATGTTGTCACTAATTATTGAATGACCCAAGTAGATTACTCCGTTTTTGCTTCCAGATTAACGATTTGCTTAACACACGTTGGTTTAGTATAAAATGAAGGCAAAATTCATTGCATACCACAGTTGCACTTTCCCGCTTAACAGTGAATAGGTAAGAGACTGTCTCTTTAGGAGTATACCAGTTTTAAGCGGATTTAACATTCTTTTGGCCTGCTCTAAGCTTGCTTATGTTAATTATATTTTACTAATAGCGTATTTGTGCTATTCCGCTTTGTGTTAAATTACTTTTAAGGTTGATTCAATCCTCAATGACATTTTATCTTCAGATCAAATAGCAACAATAATATAGTTTTAAATTTAAATTCTCTATTGTTTTGGAGTAGTTCCACGTCTTGCTTAGCAGAATGGCTTAGACCTCTGCATCTGAACTCGAATTTGGGACGTCACCGTTTCGATTCCTGATTTAAAACTTTTTTGTGACTTTTCTATGACGGTGGGCGAATGCTGGGTTGATTATATGCTACCACGTTACCTTCCATCTCGCCTGATTTATCACTACTTGATGCAGTGCTAGGTCATGTATGGCGCATGCGCTGATTGTGCTTTTAAAATGGATTTGTTTCCTGGCATGGGATGTTGTACCCAAACTTATCTTTTGAATAGAGAACATCGACGATGCTAACTGGAAATGTTTGGAACCCTTTAAGGAAAACTAAGTGAAATGAAAGGTTTCTGGTGGCCGAGAAGCCAGAAATGACGGGAATATCTGAAATATGCAACTCGCATTGCACCATATACTTCAGCCCTTAGAAACCAGCGAACGGCCAGACGGGAGGACACACCAGAAGTCTAAAGGACTTGTGAATGTCGCTCTCTCATCCTGTACACTAAAGAAGAATGCAATGCGCTCGTGCAAATTAATGTTGTCCCTTTTCATTTTAGCTTTCTTATATTGCTAAATTCAGGAAACATTATAAAAATGCTTGTCCCTTATATTAACAAAATACACGAGAGTTAAACACCAAAATCAAGTGCAGTCACACAGCTTTTCATATACTTTCGCATTAAAATAAAGGAAGCAAAAAACAAATATCGGAAAACAAAGCATCAAAATTTGAATTTTGGTAACGTGTCAGAATAATGATCTATAAGAAAACAGGAAAGGGGAGAGAAGGAATGAAATAGAATGAAAGAGACAGAGAGAAAAAGATAGAAAGGAAAACGCCTAAAAGATATGACCCAAAGAAATAAAAAAAATAAAAACTTAAGACCTCACTCTCCGTAGAAAGTTCTACAAAGCAAGAAAGTTTCTTGTCAACGCACAACAATTTCCTTTTCATGGTTCTTTAAAAATCTAAAACACGATATTTGAGAATGTTACGGTACTGTGGAACTTGACAAGCTTCCAAGAATAAATAATAATAATAATAATAATAATAATAATAATAATAATAATAATAATAATAATAATAATAATAATAATAATAATAATAATAATAATAATAATAATAATAAATTTTAATAGCAATTTAATACAGATTTCCAAAATGTTCGTGTAACCAATTCGACTCATACGTTCTGCGTTTTCCTTTTAAGTGAGTTTTGCATGCAAACTAAAATGTATTGGCACTGCGTTTTATCCTATTCGATAGGAGCAGTTTCTGTGGCTTTGGGATCTCATTTAAGCGCAAAAAGCAAATGATGTTGGAAATGCTCTTTGGTGACTTATACTCCCATATTATTGAACTGAAAAGAACAAACCCTATTTAAGCGTACAGAAACCAATCATACCGTTTTGTAGAGCACATCTATATTGCATAACATAAAACACGTTGTCAGGACATTTTATTTTGCACGCAAAACTTTCACTTAAAACAAACGTTCAGGACTTAGAGGCCAACCTACTAAAACAAATTATTTGCATAAGGCAAATATCATCATGCTGCCATTTAAGATTTCCTCCGCTATGTAGAGAGATTACAGATTTAAGTACACGGATTTCTGTAAAGTATGTACATGCCATTTAGAAAGTTTTTAAAAATATTAAGTACTAAAAGTAGCTACCGCCTATGTATTACTAGTTTCTAGTTGCCGATTTTCTAGATACAAAAGTTTCAGTGCTTCTTGTGCTGCACTGAAGCTCTGGCTGTCATTGCGTTTCATTCCGCTAGGGACGCTCTGATTAAAATCATGCAGTTGCCCACAGGCCATACTGTTTCGTCCGTCTATCTCGGTGTCCTGGAAGTCCTTATATATGTTATACCCAAATGGAAAGTGATTTCAACAAAATAAAGAGCTCGCTTTACACTGTGTATTTGTAAAACAAGCCGAAAGCTCAGAGATTTAATGGTTAGTCTACTGATATTGCTTAATGAAGTTCTATAATTGGAAATTAAAACAACATTGCATCGATACTGTCTGTTTCTGCAATAACAAATTCTAAACTATGAAGTTTGAAGATCATCAGGAACATCAGTTGCATTTGCGATTCGATACATAAACCATTCTCATATATTCCAAATGTTTACAAAGCTAAGTGTTGATAAGATTTTCCATCCCACGTTGTCTTGGAAGTCCCCCCCCCCATGTAATTCTTCTCCTAGCGTTAGAAGAGTGTAATTACTTTTTGGCATGTTCTTCTACATAGTTCGATATTAGGCAGGAGAAAAACAATCAAGTACTGACAGAAACATTCTTTGAAAGGTATCTTCAGTGAACGCTCGGATGAGCGTGAAGTTTGCAGAAAGAGATTTAATGAATGAGAGAAACTGACTGCCATCGAATTCGAAGTGAAGATTATAAGCTACACAATTTTTGCTTTTGAAAAATAAAAGCACTAAAATATTTTCTTTACCTCGTTGATGGGAACAGATAATGAAAAATATGGTAGCTATTTATTTAATTGTACCTCAAAAGAAAATTAAATTATAGAATTAATCAAAGAGCTTCGTTTCGTTGGACACAGTGAAACCATACGTGCTTCCTTTATTGTCGTCACATCATCTGTAAAATATCGGGAAACCTGCATAACAGTCGTCGGACATGAGTTTTGATAAACTGTTTTGCTTTATTTCAAACATTTTACAGTATTTTCCAAATTGCAAAACTGGAGTGTACCTTGAAATCACCTTATAAGCTATAATTTCCATTTTCTGTGTTACCTGTATATTTTTAAGGCAGTACTGATCCAAAAGTTGAAATTCGAGATTCCACTGAAAATGTATTTTCTGCGCATTCCTGAATCCCTCTCAAAAAACTGTTAAGGGAGCAATGTAACCCAAAAGGAAACGTGTAGTAAATAACTAATGCCATAGATAGGTTCCTCCTTTGGGGTGTAAGCCCCTTTACATGGAAGATTTTCCTTTGTATTTTATTCTCTCAAAAGTGGATTAACCGGTTGTAATTGAAACATATTCAGGATCTATTGACATGACGGAAAAAATAACTATTTTTAATGTTGTGTAAATAGGCTGTTAGTTCTCTTTATTCTGTGAAATTATACGCAAGAAATTAACAGGAGGCAGGCACCCTTACTACAGGAAGTAGTTATATATTTATCATTAATGTAAGTACACGGGTTTCCAAGTCCATTTTTGGAGACGTTGATCATTTGCATTATATTTACCGCTGGTACTCGTAATTCGAAATGTGAATTATTTTTTGCGTCTGAGAACTCTGGTAAAGCTAGGATTTATCAAGATGGATGTTAAATACTCCGCCGTCAACCTGTCATATATATGCTAATTTTTATAATTATCTGTAAGTGGATATTATGAAATGTTTCATATGGGCCCCTAACAACTTCATGCCCAAACCTATCTGAAAATTTCGCTCTTAGAAGATGTTAACAATTAAAAATCGACATGCAAAACACTAATTAACCAATTTTTGTTTACATGTTAGCAAAAGAAAGCGCTAAATCACCCATTTGAAGTATAGCGGAGCAGTTCTTGTACATTTTGATACCAAAGAGTATACGCCGTGAAATCAAGACATCTGGTATGAGGGTGCAGTCAGGTTGTGTTTGTATTACGAGTCTGTTTATTGCACATTTTGACTGGTGTGATGACGTACATTGTTTTGAGGATTTGATTTGCATACGTTAACTTTCGTGTCAGTGGCAGTGGTATAAAAAAATCTTATATGATGGATGGAACACACAAAAGCAATCATATTAAAGATCGAGATAGCTCCAAGCTAACATGCGAGACTTGCATTCGGGAGGTTCATGGTTCGATCGATTACCGTTGGGCCGGCCACTGACCGTGGGCTTTTATCGTGGTTTCATGTGTCGGTAGGTGGAATACTGGCGTGTTTCCAATTCTAACACACATTTCCCGTTCTCATTATTTACTTTCATCTGTTCCTTGTCTGCTTTACAGTTGTAGGACTAGGCGTCGGCTGTTTGTGTGTTGCGGCAGGACGGTGAAATTTACTCTGTAGAAAGATTTCTCAGTTCCGCTTGGCGGGACTGCTGGCGCCTGCTTCCTCCCTCGTACACACTCCTGATCCCCAGGTGGCGAGTGGCTAAGACTGTCAGTCGGCGTTGGAATTGTTGTCATATTGGGATTGTTAGGGACCTCGTCTTTGCTACTTCGCAGTTGTCTGGATTTGATTGCCCCTTTGGTTTCCTCTTCATCCCTTCCTCCCAAGGGTCTCGCTTAATGCACGAAAGGATCGCTGTATCCTATGTACCATGCTGTGCTGCAGTTACTGAATACCAAATGTCTCTGTGCACAGTGCCTCAATTGGAAAAAGAAAAACCGTAGTATCTGAAGACCTTCAGCATCCAGATTGTCGGAAACAGTTCTTTGCCGGCCAGGAAACTAACCCCTAAGAAATCCGCAGGTGTGAATATACTTCCGTATGAGTAGAGGGAAAACACATTCTCTCTCACTTGCGTTCCCTCACCACACACACACACACACACACACACACACACACACACACACACACACACACACACACACACACACACACACACAAAAGCCCTTAGAAATAGTTGACCTTGAAAGACGTCTTTAGCTGAGCATTGTGGCACAGGTGCGTGGAAGTTTGGACGGAGGAGGAGGAGATTCTTTAAGAAGCAAGTCGCCTCAGCGCCGACGTCGTACCAGCTGCTTCCTTGAGGTGCCACAGGATCCTGCCATTTTCCGCTCCCGATCGCGTTCCTTGGACGATGGAGCACGCAACCGCGTTACACCACTCTCCGATTGTGAGGCCACCTATCGCATTTACGACGAGATCGTCAGGGAAGGTATTGCAACCGTCACTGTTGCATTCATTTTAAAATTAAGAATAAAGCGCCATCACTTGTCAGTACTGACCTGTCTTACAGATGGGTGATGGTTTAATGTGATTCTAATTAAGCAAGGACATTTATCACCTAAGTGCTGAGGCTTTCACGGCCGGCGTCGTCAACTACATTAAATGCATCTTTCGGGCTTGTAGGCCGTGGTTCAATTGTTATAACATCCGACGTTTCGCCTAAAACTGCGTGCCTCATCATCAGGGTCACGAATTTGAGAGCTCCTGAGTCCAAGACTTGAGTCCAAGTTCGTGACCCTGATGATGCCGGGCGCAGTTTTCGGCGAAACGTCGGATGTTATAACAACTAGACCACGGCCTACAAGCCCGAAAGATGCATATAATGTAGTAAAGGATATTTATAATTCTAATAATTGAAAGATTTGGTACACAAAATGTAGATGATATGCAGGAGGAAAAAACATTGGAGGACACCTCCTGCCTATCCCCATCATAATCTGGTCCGCAGCTGCACTTTTTATTTTCTTCAGCTGCGCCAACATTCATTCACTCCACTAATTCGATCTTCATTATTATTATTATTATTATTATTATTATTATTATTATTATTATTATTATTATTATTATTATTATTATTATTATTATTATTATTATTATTAATGTTATTTTTATTATACCATATTATTGTACAAGTTTTTCTTTAAATTTTCTATATTTTTGTGTTGTTGAAATCAGTTACTTACTGAATAGAAAGTTAACCACTTTTGGTGTGAGTCTTGTGGTAAAAAATTTACGTGTATCTTTTCCATGTGCACATAAACAGATCTGTGTAGATATTAGAATGCCTGTATTATCAGTACAGCAGAAATTTGGTGAGCAGTTTATCACCATCTACCATAAATACGTCCTAAGTGTAATGCACAAGTACCATTGTCAAATGCGCACAAAGGTGAGCCAGTTGTGAAAGTTTTAAAGTGTATAACAGAATATGTGAGTGGAATATTTACCAGTTTATGAAGTATAATGCCATTATAATACTTGCTGAGCTTCAAACATATGGCCCGGGTGGCCGTTTTAATTTATTTTTTGAGTTAAAGTTTCCTTCAAAGTTAAATCAGAATTGAACATTTAAATTCCATTCGAAGATCCGTCGTTCGAGTCCGCTGCATTGAATTTCTCAAGTCATATTCAAGCTTGCAATTAACGTTTTAGTGTCGTTGTTTATTGCTCAATTAAAATGCACATACGCATCCATTTTGCAAAATTACTGCCCAAAATAATTAATTTATACATATCACGTATGTACCATATTTTTATTAGTTCTTATTGTTGTAGCAAAGAATTTTTAATCAAGTAATGACTGAGCAAGTAACATCACTCCTGTGTAACGAATTGCGTTTCGAAAAAGTAAATAGGTACTTCTCTTTCCGACTTCCGTGAACAAGCGGAAAACTTGACTGTGAAAAAGGTTTTGATATCAAAGTTTGGAGTTACGAAGTTGCGTCTAAATGTAACAGCATAGCTTCTGTTCATTGAAAATATCTGTCGAGGGGAGCTGGAATAGCTTTAATGAAAGGAGCTATGGGTTTTGTTATTAATTAAAATCATTTGTGCTATTTCAATTTGAAATAGGTATAACGTGTTCTATGTGACATTGCAAAACCTCGACTTCATTCTGGTTTCTGATACTTTATCATAAGTCAGACTAAAAGCTTTCACGGCGAGCCTTATTACTACGCGAAGAGCGGCCAGGCATGCCTACACTACGCAGCGCTACTAACAAGGACAAGGTTCATCGTAGAATGCAACTCATTACTGCAAAACAGGTGTCACTGTATGACGCAGAGCACGTTGGTAGGAAGGAAGACATTCAAATAAGCCGACCCTCGTAGCCATGGTCGCTAGAGCGTATGTTTCTAACGTTTCGCCGTGTAGAGGGTCGCGGATTCGAGTCTCGCCTTGGGCGTGGGTGTTTATGTGTATAGTGAATATGTGTGAAACTAAGGGAAACAGATAAGAAAGTAAACGGAAATAATGAAAAACTGTTAAATAAGAATATATATACATAGATATATATTAATTTTTTTTTTTTTGTTGTGCTTCAAAGATGAGCAACTAAGTTTGCTGTACAGCCATTGTATGTTTTCTAGAAGCGTACTTATGTCCTTATTTATTTCATTATGTGCATTTACATTTCAGTGGGATACTTCAGCAAACATGAAAAAAAGAAGAAACAAGATCGAGAAACTAAATTAGCTGAAATCATTAACGAATTTGCAACAGATTATCATTCAACTAAATCTTGCTTTACGGGACATAGAATGAAAGGCTTTATTTGAAAGGCTTCAGAGGTACATTATTGTTTTTAGTAATACGGCCGCAGATGAGTAAATGTGTAGTAAAGTTCCTGCTGTGGCATTTTGTCTAGTAAGAATCTTCAGATATTTAAGAAATTAAAATAAGTTTCTACTTGGTTGATATTCAAGTACGTATTTTAATAACGCTACATTGTCACATTGTACCGAAATTTTTTGTTCAAATGTCAAAATTTGTCTTAAAGCTTACAATCCTTTAATTTTTATCAGTCTGCTAAATGAATTGTAATGGACAACTATGTAAATTAATACCTTCTGTTTTCAAATGGCCGGAAATTTAAAAATGTGTGTCCAAGCTTAGTGCCCTTCTACTTGTTAAATATGTTTTATGGCTATGGAAAGCTTGTACACGTAATTAAATGAAGGCGCTCGGGTAACTACATGGTTTTGGGTAACTTAGTTACCCAGTTGTAATTCAAAGTTAAAATGACCTCTCCTTAAATTCCACAAGCTTCTAACAACCTGTAAGCCATAATATTCTCTTTTGAATGAATCCAGTATTCAGGATAGGATAAAACTGAATATCAACGTTAAAAAATGAATTTTGTTTAATTAAGAAACATTTTCAGAAATTTGGGAAAACGTGATCAATTTTGTTTAGTGTAATTAACAATACAATAAAAGAGCAGATTGCAGAGAGCGATTTCATTATCACTTTAACTGTTTCTTCAATTGCCTGAAAATGCCGGTGCTTCCGATTCGCACCATATTCCCATTGAACTGTAATGCCATTAGCAAGCAGAGGGATTACACAGGATTTCCAAGAATACAAACTCCATTGATATTTGCACACCGCAATGATTAACGATGCTGAACGTATTTGGAAGTTAGAAACCACAAATCCAGAAACAACTAACTCTAAATTCAGCCTTGGAAGGTGACGAAGTCCTTGGGTCGCTTAGCATACTCTAAACTTCTATGATGGCTTGTGGCAACTACAGGGTATGCCTGAGCGGATGTGAGGATAAACAGCGCCAGTTAAGTTGACGACAAATTTAATGAAAGCTAATTAGTGATCTGTTTGAAAGGAGTTGTTGACTCTTGAGGTTAAATTAAATTGTTTCTAAATCTTATCATCCGAAATGGTAACTAATAAATTATATATGTTAACTTCTCTCGAATCCATAATAATAATAATAATAATAATAATAATAATAATAATAATAATAATAATAATAATAATAATAATAATAATAATAATAATAATAATAATAATAATAATAATAATAATAATAATAATAATAATAATAATAATAATAATAATAATAATAATAATAATAATAATAATAATAATAATAATAATAATAATAATAATAATAAATTTCAGAGAAAGTTGGTCTTCAGATATATTTTGAAAAAACTGAATATATTTCGTGCACTAAACGAGTTTCACTATTTAAATATCTTGGGGAAATAATTTAGGAAAATGGAATCGAAACTAAAGCAAACAAAAGCAGATGCCAAAACTGAAAACAGCTTATCGGCTTACTCGAAAATATAGAAAAAGAACGTAAAATTAATAGAAAAAATTTAGGTCCACAAGTCGTAGGTGAATAATACAGACTTTCAAGCAAAGGAAATAATATATATATATATATATATATATATATATATATATATAACATCCATAGTGAATTAGGAAACGAAGGTTAACATTTTATGTACATATTAAACTATTAACTTCAAATAGGTTCACAAAACAAATTATGGAATTTTACAAAAGAAAAGTGAAGCACAAGTAGACATTATGAAGTGGATTGGTGTAGCAACAATAGTTTAAAATTGGCAGGAATCACTCCAAGACGATATCATAGACAGAAACGTCTTCAGAATAAAGGTGCATAAGTGGCAAATTGATCAATAGAACAAACCGAAGGAAGAGACTGAAACAACGTGGATGGACGATAGAAAGAAAAGTCCACAGTCAAAGAATGAGAAAATTTTGAATTCATATAAGAGCTAAGAAACGTCTCGAAATACTTTCACCAAGGCGGCCCGGGTTCGATACCAGGTGACCGCAAAGTGAGATTTGTGGTGGACAACACGGCGCTGGGGCGGGTTTTCTCCGGGATCTCCGGTTTCCCCCGCCATCTCATTCCACCGGTGCTCCATCTTCATGTCATGTATCATCAGTGCCATCGCCTGCGGTGCCATATGTAGTAAAAGCGGGCGTTAAACACTACACATTTCATTTCTCGAAATAGTGTGCGTAGTCCTACTTAGGCTCATTCGCAAACGAACAAAAATAATAAATAATAATTAAGAATAATAAGAATGGGAACTGTATGTTGCATTTAATCGCAGAAATGTTAAACTTAAGTTATCGCTAAATTGACAATACTCTAGCGAGGTCGGTTAAGTATTGAGAGATACCGTCATTGGATCATAGTATACACTTGCCTAAGAATGTAGAAATACGAAGGAAAAGACGCAAATTTTACAAATAAATACCCTTTTATGAACTTGTCCCTCCTACAAGCATTATTCGCACCAACGTTATTTTATAATGCCCAATGCTGCTAAAATCCAAGCTCCCCCTCTGATTTTGAGAAACCACTGTAATTGTGGGACTTACTAGCTTCTGAGGTTCTTATTTCCATTATAATTTTCAGAGTGTTATCTTGGTAGTTAGCAGCATCTGTGGTACCATAACACCTGCAGAGCAGGAACACCTTGAGCTAATGGCATTCTGGTCATTTGAGTTTCAAAGTAGCCTTTATTTGACCTAAATTGCTTCGGTAAAATATGGCCCAGGCTGACATTATGCATACCTTTTAGCGTAGATATCATGTATTTCAATTATGTATCTATATTCGCATTATTTCTTCATAAAATTGTAAATCTCGCCCATGTGTTTGATTTGAATTGTTGCCTTTGAATGAAACCTTTCGTAAGTTGTCAGTGCAATATCATATTTATCACGAACTCATAACCTGGAGCACAAATACCTCTGGTATAAAATTATCAAGCGATTTATGCTACTTCACGTCTCACTGTTCTAATAAGATTCACCAATTTCTAAGGTTTAAGAGCCATCTACATTAGTCTGAAAGCCTATACAAAAGGTGAATGTTTATTTTGCTTTTAGTCAATTTAAGTCTGTGTGTGAACTAATGTCCTGGTCTTGAGCAACTAGAAATGTGTAGTGTTTAACGCCCGTTTTTACTACATGCGGCCCCGCAGGCGGTGACACTGATGATACATGAAATTAAGATGGAACACCGGTGGAATGAGATGGCGGGAGAACTGGAGATCCCGAGAAAAACATCCCCCAGCGCCGTGTCTTGAGCAACTGCACACCTGTTCTATTGAACGGGAATGTTCCAGCTCTCGCTCCTGATTTTCTCTCAAACAAGTCAAACCAATTCATGTATAAATTCTTAGTCTTCTCAGAGAAGCATCGTAAATTCGCTGAAGGTAATGGGAGACTGGCATTAGCATTGAAAAGAATACCGCTCAGATTAACGCTTGAGTCATTGCGATTGCCAAAAGTACACTGAAAATTTGAGTATTGCACGAAGTTGTATCAAACTCACATTGCCATTAGAATTGCTACATAGTATTGGCCTGTAGTTACTTTCACTTTTTCAAGCATACATATACTTACGCTGCTCGAAACTTGTCGACATTCACTGCTCGAAGACTAGCACCCACTTTAGCACTGCTCTGCTTGCCGACTCTTGACAACTTTCAGCAAACCTTGCCATTCACTGTTCCGGCTGACCGACTCACTCAAAACTGCTGCCCCCTGTAGCGTAGATGGTAGTGTCTGCCTCACGTTCAAGGGGTCCCGAGTTCGAATCCCGGTAGGGGTGTTACCTGGATAAGGATTTTTCGGAAACTCACAGCTAACAACCAACTCGAGGCTGGCTTTTGCACCCCCTTGCCAGCCACGGAAGAAATGTTCTAGAAAACGACATTTCTCCAATGGAAGGAACGGAACATTGTAGAATAAAATCTTGTATACCTGCTTAAGTCGAACGGTCTGAAAAACAGTGCGGTAACAATGAGGCACATACTTCCGACTTGCGGTGCTATTTGGGTGTGCTTGAATGTTCCATTCTTTCCAGACTTAATCTTTATATCGTAGGCGTTTTTTGACAGTGTTCGGAGGGTTGCAATTATTGTTTCGCGGCACGAATACAGCATCTATACAAAGTTACTCATGCTGCAGCTCGTTGATATGCTCTTATGAAAACCAATCTTTTGCCCAGCATCTGCAGGCAAGTTATGAGGAGTAATTGGTTTTTGAAGCCCTGCACCGCTCTTTCTGATAAGTGTCTAGTGTGCCACTTGCTTTCCTTTTATCTTCAGGAAACTCTCTTTTTGATTCTAGTTTTCAAATAAAACGTAGGAATATATATTGTGTGGTTAATAAATCTGCTGGATTTTCTTTTGTAAATACATTAGACGCACTACGATTTTTGAATTACGTATTTTGCCGTAATCTAATATAATTTGTAATATTATGATCCCATATAATTGACAGCAGTTTCTGTATGCGTATGTCAGAAATAAACTAGCCAATGCTGTCGAGTCTTTTCAACAATGCCATGTACAAATAACTTGTTTATTTTGTTAAAAGCACACTTTTCTTTGTTCGTTTGGCAAAAATTGTTATGATCTGTTCCTAATTTAATGTTTTACATTATATGCTTTCAGTTATATAGGTATACTGTTCCGAAAGAAATTGGCACTTATTTTTGTTTTTGTTTCTGTTTTTCGAGACTGAAAACATTTCGACTGAAAATGTTGTGCCATGTACGTGTGTAACATGAATCCTCGTAAACAGTATCATAAGCTAAGAAGATAAGGACTACTTTTCTCGCAGCACTTTGCCAAAATATTCCGAGACAGAATTTGCACAAAAACATATGCAAAGCCCGCAGGAAAAATAAATGAGCAAAAGTAATGGCAGTAATTTAATGCATTAATATGTTGAAACAATGAAATCGCGTCTTCATGCAAAATATCTAATTCTAACAGTAAAACATGGTGGAGGATCCGTCTGTTCTGGGGTTGCATCAACGTGTCATGTGTCGGAAATGTCCATATTATCGATGGAATAATGGATCACAGGTCGTATAGGGGCATTCTGAAGCAAGAGTTGAGTACCAATGTGGAGAAAATGGGCCTCCAATAAAACTGGATATTTATGGTCCAGAGCATAACTGCGTTTAATCCGCGACGTTCCAATGTCGCTTCACACCCCTCCCTATGAACAGATATTAACCCTATCGAGCACGTGTGGACAGTCCTGGGAGAATCCATAAAGAAAAGGACAAGTTACCGAGCGGAATGGCTCAGACGGTTTCGTCTGTAGCCCGCATTCGGGAGGCCGGGGTTCGATTCCCGTGGCCGATCTAACTGACCCATGGATTTTTCCAGGGTTTCCCGGGCCGGCAGGCGAATGCTGGGCAAGTTAATTACATTCCCTAAATTTCATCCCCTCCATTTCACCTTCATTATCATTTCACATCATCTCTCATCTGGTGGTCTCTTTCAGGATAGAAGTGTCGCCGGGTGTCTCGCAGGTGCATGGCAGGGTGATATGCTCCTGGTTATCACTTCCTCCTTAGGTGGAACAGTTTCCGATCTCCGGGTCGACCTGGTGGGCCGTTTACCCATGGTGGGTGGGATGTTGGCTGTGCTGGCCTGCCGGGGGAATTTTTACCCTGCCATTTGCACTTCCGTGACTCCTTTGATCGGCCGCTCGTAACTTCTCGCCTCATCCTTTCTCCCGGAGATGTCCCACTTGGGGCTTGGGTACAATAAACCACATGTTTCGGTGCCGAAACCCCTTCGTAGTAATCCTGATCTTAATGGACACGTTCCAACAAAGAAACACTGTAAACGGCTTTTGTTGAATAGAACAAAATATCAAACACAGAGGTTATAAAACTTGGCCATTCTCTACCAAGAAGAATAGAATGAACGAATGTGTAGTGTTTAACGCCCGCTTTTACTGCATGTGGCACCGCAGGCGGTAGCACTGATGATACATGAAATGAAGATGGAGCACCTTTGGAATGAGATGGCAGGGGAAACTGGAGATAGCAGAGAAAATCTGCCAGATCATCGTGTTGTCCTCCACAAATCTGGCATGTGGTTGCCTGGGATCAAATCTGGACCGCCTTGTGAGAAGCAAGCGGTCTAACCACTCGGCCATGGCGCGGCCTATTTAAGAAGATTAGAGGCTATCATTAGAGCTAAGGACTGTCCAACGAAATACTAAATGCCAGCACTTTTGTAATAATCTGCAGTACTTTTGGAGTGTAGGAATACTTTTTGTGCCTTAGAAATTAGCAATTTCGTTTTATTTGTGTAAAATTTACATTTTGTTTATAAAGTATTTTTGTTTTCGTATTGACATTAAAATGTTATCGAAGCTGTCGTTTGTTGGTCCAATGAATGTTACTATTTCCTTTATTCATTAGAATAGCTGTTTTATTTAGAGATTTAGTGGAGTACGGATAATTTCCTTGCTTACTGTAGAAATGCCTGCAGAATTGAATGGTTCCGTAGTATTTGCTGTAATTCAATTTTATTTCAGCAGTATGTTTTGAAGCACTGATTGGTTTGTTGCTCACGAGAATACGCAATTATTTAATACGCAGAACTACGTCAAGCTACAGTATAGAGAAATGTATTCACAGTTGAGGCAATCCCGTTGTTAGTCTATACATAATTCCATTATTTATGAATTATGATAATTTGCGTTTTAAATAAATCACTCTATATGCATAGCTGTTTTTAAGTGTGTATACATAGAAATTGTAACATTATGAATATTTCTCCGAAAAAAGTAATAACAATAATGTGTTAGAGGGAAGTCATAATCGTTAAGAAAGACGCTTGCTTTTGTGTTTCCAGTCAGTTAATATAATTTTAATAACGTAATGCATCCCTTTTCTTCTAATAACAGTCTTTAGTTTATGCTCACTTTCTTCTCGAGGAGCGAGCCAAGTGAAAAGATGATTAGATATTAGATTATTAGATAGCCTTTAGTTTGTTTTGCAATTAGCATACAAGTTTTCTTGTTACTGCCTCTTCGATATTCCTGTATCTTCAGTATATGGATGAAGAATCCAAAAAAGTACATTGTATGGTGTGTGCTTTGGCTCATTTTCCTATTGAAAATAGTCAGTATTGAAACCTAAGCTTTCGAGTTTTAGAATGTTTGAATATACGAGTACAAACTGATCCATAACTTCATCAATAAACACTAGTTGCCCACACCTGAAGTAACTAGGAACCCCATACCGTACCGCCGCCGCCGCCGCCGCCGCCGCCGCCGCCACCACCACCACCGCCACCACGTTTCACAGTACCTACATACCAAATGCGCAGGACACAACTCAGCATTTTTCCTTCTCCACACCAAAATACGTTGGAGGTTGAATTTGGGCTTATCAGGGAACTTTATTCTGTGCAGAACTCAAGAAATCTTGGTTACATATTCACTTGCAAACTGGGGCTTTTCTTCCCTATTTCTTTCTTTCTTTCTTTCTTTCTTTCTTTCTTTCTTTCTTTCTGTTTGTCTTCCTTCCTTCCTTCCTTCCTTCCTTCCTTCCTTCCTTCCTTCCTTCCTTCCTTCCTTCCTTCCTTCCTTCCTTCCTTCCTTCCTTTCTTTCTTTCTATTTTGGAACTCGATCATTTGGATGAACTTGCTTCACATAAAGCTCTAGTATTTTTAAAGATATATCAGATGAACTTATTGTAGGTGTTTTCTGAACTACCTATACAACCTTCGTGTGAGTTTGAGTCTTCCAATACGATGCTTATCAGTGTTTTTATTATTTACATATTTTAACTACACTGCAGAGGATATAACAGCTTATTTTAACAATATTTCCAATTTTACCATATGACTTACTCTTGTTATGTAACGTTGCCATCATCTTTCTTTTGGAAAAAAAGTGGAAAAAACGGCAAATTGAAGTTAATCGTGGCACAACGGAAATGTTTATGAAAGTAAGGCTGATTCTATTGTTATTTTCATAAATTACGTTATTATTAGTGACTTTGTACTTACGTAGTGTTTTTACCTAACACTTATATTAAGCAGTGTTAATATTTCGGAATCTTTTTCTAATCGTCTTATTTATTAATAATTAATTATATTTACGAAGTTTCTTAAAAATCTTGGCATTATAACAACTATTAGAAAAGTGGTCATACATACAGTTTATACAATATTTTAAAAATGATAGAAATACAGGGAGAAAACATGCGTGCATCGTAAATTTTCTAAGAGAAACCACCCTATTTTAGGCTAACAGTTCCCTTTAGAAAGTAGACAACCTTGCTATGAGATCGTGGATCAAAAGATATATTTCAGGCTTTGTGGATTTACTGGTTGAAAATATGTATCGAAGTGTACAGAAGAAGTCAAAATTGAAAACAGTGAACTACCTTGTTGACAGCCCAGTTACCATATTTTGTGAGAAACAGGAGTTCGCAATGGTAACTGCTTTTTGCAGTCATTTTAGAAACTTTGGATGGTGATACTTGCAGTTGTATCTTGGCTCATGTACTTGAAGCTACATCTCGGGTATCTTTGCAGACTCTAAATGACCTCAATATTTATTTTGCTAATGTACTGATAGTGCCCCTTGTATGGTGAAGTATGGTAAGTCGCTTAGTCTTCAATCATTGAAGATAATCTGTGGTTTCGCATGCTGGTGCAGTTTATTAATTAGATGAAGTGTGGTAGAAAATTTAAAGGAATCAGGTTGTCTCAGGTCTTACGAATTATACCGAAATGCACGAAGGTTAAACAATGAATACAAACAATATCTCACTGAAAACCTCCCAAATGTAGAAGACCATTGTTTATACTAACACGATGGTCTACTGGCTTAATTAAGCAGGTTATCCTGCCCACTATTTTGATGCACTTGATTTAATTTCTAAAAAACAAAAGCTTTCAGTTCCTATCCAAAATGTCTTAAATGATCATTTTAACGAAATTGAAAGGAAATTGTAAAGGTACAGGCAACATTTGTTTCTGAAAATTGCAAGCTGACAACAGAACCAATATTAAAATCAGTCCGAAGAAGAAAAAGAAAAAAAAAAAAAAAAAAAAAAAAAACAGCTCACTTAGTTTTATACCGAATTAACTCGATGAGATTCAAATTTTGAAATATTGGAGAGTGGTCACTTTTTGAAGAGGAGTAAGTGTATTTGCAGAACGCGTGCATCCCAATGTTCGAGATACAGAAGAAGACAATTTAAAAGTGTGCTGCTTTTTAACTGTGTAAATTTGACTCCATTATGATAAAAGAAGCTGATGTAGTAACAATAGAACTGAGCTGAAGGCACCCTTGTGCCTTTATAGGCTAGTTACTAAACCACGTATCAGTGGTTTAAATAATGTATAGGCATAAAGGTAGCATTGAACGAACTATATGCATTTCAAAGTAATTGCAATAACACTGGTTTGCTTTCTTGTCAGAAAGAAGTTTGTGCCATTGTTGAACAGCTAAGCCATGGTGGTAACATTAACAAGTTAGATGTAGTGACAGCTCTTAGCATTCAAAGTAAAAGATGATTCTTATCGCGATTTCTGTGTTTATCTTTGACTGCCGATATCAAATACTGACAATGAAAGATTTTTCTCTACCCATAACTCATTTGTAACAGACAGAACGGCAATTATGAAAAATGAAAATTTCGCAACCTGGTGACGACTAATATGTGATATTTGATTTTACTCATAATATTGATTTGAAATGAAGTGCTTGAATCTGAAAATAAGGAGTTTCAACATTAGTGTCAGTCATTAATTTTGCTCCAAAATTAGCACGAAATAAACGCGAATATATGGTAAAATGTTCAACAGAAAATTCTACAAATTAAAACTGTTAAAGTAAATTTTTAAAATAATTGATAATATAAAATTATTCCTCTGTTGATACCAGTCGGTACAGTAACCTAGACTTGACGTTTAGTAAGTTCAAATCCCTTATTTCAGTCCCGAGACATTATAGAGAATTAAATGCACTAATCTATGACATCATCTTAATTTACTCACACACTCTCTTTCTCTGTATTTCTCCTTCTCTTTGTCTGTCTGTCTGTCTGTCTGTCTCTGTCTCTCTCTCTCTCTCTCTCTCTCTCTCTCTCTCTCTCTCTCTCTCTCTCTCTCTCTCTCTCTCTCTCTCTCTCGTGTGTGTGTCTCAATTTAGGCTTTTCAAGTAGATATAAGGGACATCTGAGCGAAAAGAGTTACCAGTCCACCCAGAGACGTTCGTGATTTATTGACGTTACTCATGAGATCGTAAAGAAGTCTTAAGCCTTGCACATTCGGCCTTGCACGTGTTTTATGAACAGTGGCAGGGGCCAGTTTTCACCGAGGTATCGCATTCCATTTTAAACAATTCGATGCCGAGATTTCACAGGAAATTCACGTTTTGAGATACTCTGAATGAAAATAAATAAGTGTGTGAGTCTGTGCATACATGTGCGTGGGTGAGTGTATGCCCGCGTGTGTCAACAATATAACTTACGAAAAGTCGGTTAAATGCCGAACTTGAAGTCCAGCATCTTCCATCGATGTGACACAATGATTTTCAGGAATGTGAGTTCCCAAACTACCGTACACTTAACATGTATATTTATTATTTATTATTATTATTATTATTATTATTATTATTATTATTATTATTATTTATTTATTTATTTATTTATTTATTTATTTATTTTGTAATTTACGTCCAACGTTGTCATATCGGACGATGAATAGAATGTTTGAAATGGTGCTCAAATGAGCGCAGGGTCCATAGAGCTTAGAGTTAACCAACATTCTTCTTTCAGGATAAGGGAAACCCCGGAAAAACCCTTATCCAGGTAACTCACCCTGACCGAGATTCGAACTCGGGGCCTCTTGAACGTGAGGCAGACACGCTACCGAGGCAGGCTGTGTATATGAATGTGCATGTATTTTCTTGGTATAATCTGTGAAGTCCACTACATTCGGCACCATTTTCTAATGGTAAAACATAAGAGATCCACAAAAAAATATAAATCCTGTTAAACCACACGGTTTATCTCAAATGACATTTTTGTGGCTTTGACCGTTTCCGAGCTATTCTTTTGTTATTGGTTTGAATTTTCAAACACATACATTTTTCAAGTGATTAGATGCTATTCGGTTTTTCTAGGGATAATACAAGGAGCATGGAATGGCTCAGATATTTCCATTGCGAATTATTCAGTTTGCTAGAATAATCACAATACACATAGCAATGTTCTCCTACCACTACAGCACAGTAATGAACACTTTCTGTGCCATTTATGTAAAGTAGAGGAAGAATTGCATTCTAATTGTAATTAGATATGAATATCGTTATTCGATATACATATCGAAATATAAAGCAGTTTGATCTTCCAGAACCCAGTAGATTTTTTTTTTTTTGAAAAAAAAAATAGTTAAGTTTGCGCTCACTTTTATGTGTGCGCGCGCGTTCGTTTCAAAGCGACGATTCGGAAAATTTCATATTTTAAATATATTAGCTTGTAAATAATGCAAGGTATAGTATATTTTCAGGTAAATTCCTGCCTCTCAAATCAAACTTTACATAGAATAAATTTCTTTACTTTAGTTATTATTGAAAGGGGCTCTGACAATTTTTATTAAAATATCGCAAGCCTGAGTAATCGGCACGCTAAGCCCACCTCGATAGCGCAGATGGTAGCGTGTATGCCTCACGTTTAAGAGGTACCGAATTCTAATCTCGGTCAGGGTGAGTTACATGGATAAGGGTTTATCGGGGTTTCTCTCTTATCCTGAAAGACGAATGTCGGGTAACTCGAAGCTTTATGGAGCCTGGGCTCATTTGAGCATCATTTCACTCATTTCCTTCATCGTCCGATATGACTTAAGGCAAGGCTACACTGAAAATTCCAAATTCCATAATAATAAACCTATCATTATGAAAATTTAGTCACATAATTAGAGTATCATATTAAACTTGCATGCAATTTTTTATTTTGCTACATCGAATAGTTCATTAATTATTAATTTTTTGTGAAAATATTGTAAAAATTAAAAATGTTCTACGTGTCAAAAAAAAATTGAGATTTTAAGTTGAATCTTTGTTTTTGGCTAGTACAAAGCAATTTTAAAAGACCCACGTTCTTATTTTTTTGGAATACTCTTGTAGCATTTGTTTAATATATTTTCCATGTATTAGCTCTCAAAATTTTGAAAATATTAACTTATTTTGTTACTTAACACCATATAATTTTCAAAACATGAACTTTAACAAAAAAAAGGGCAATGTGAAGTTTCTTATTTACATATTATGGACCTATCCTGGAAGTTTCACCAAGTTAAATGGAAAACTTTGACGCGTGAGGCATTTTGTATACTGAAAAGTGTTAGAAAAAACGTTTCTCAGAAATTAATTTTCAACTCATGATTGTTACTTTTAACTACTGTTAAAGGTCTCTTTAAATTTTCACATGGTGTTCTAAAATGGTGCAAATAATGAAAATAGCATGCCATCTATTACTACAAACCCTAAGCTACCAAAAATGCCAAAAAAGAAAATTCCATGATTTTAAACATTTTCGGTGAATTTTCAGTGTAGCCTTGCCTTAACGTTGGAGGACGTAAATTTAAAATATAGATAATTATATGTAATTTTGTGAATACTAGTGGAACTTTCTGGAACTGGGAAACCACAAGAAATAAACAGGAATTATTGTACAAAAAATGTAGCAATACCTTTGTTAAAATATGTAATTTGTATCAAAAAAGATTCAGAAGTTGTATTATTTTGGCTTTTCAACATTTAAGTTTCAGAACTGACAAATTTTCAATATGAAGGGAAGTATATTCATGCTGCTTTTTGAACACCTGCTTTGTCTCGCGCTTCTGTTCTTGTGCACCTACAGCATGTATATTTAAACCCTTTCTTGCAAATATTTGTCTTCATAAACAGCAAGTACGCAGAAGAATTAGCTGTTAGGTAATTAATTTCTAATTTTAATCGTGAAAACAATTGGACAAAGGAAATGTTCTTGTGTTACACGTGATACTCTTTGCAGTAGTATATTAAGTTATGTATTATGTATATTAGTTATGTATTAGAATGTAATCTTTCTATTTTAATTTCCATTTGACTGTTGTCGAGATTCATATGCTTCATTAACCACTGAGATTGCAATTCGTGTTAAAAATATGCATCAACCTCGCATCTGACGAACCACTTCCGTGTGACCTTGAATCGCTTCGTTGCGTCTGGACCACATCTGCTGAATATGCAAACACGCTATGGCAAGCAAGCCGAGTTAGCGAAATGTGAGAAGGAAGCATCTAGGGGTGGCTATTACGTTTTATTTTGAATTAAAACTTCAGGATAGTCTGGACAAAGGTACAGTAAACCCTGCCTAAAGCGGACCCCTTAAATGCGGGAAATCTGGACAAATGGAAAATAATTTTAGGAGAGGAGCTATTTTCCATGTAAAATGATACTCTTAAGTCGGCAAATCTAACGCGGAAGCGGAAATGTTTTTCAGGAACCGTTGCCAATTATCTTGATGCGGATTTTCCTGCTGTGCGACGATTGCCCTTACTCTTACTGGGTTTTCGTGATCTATACCACGCTTTTCCCTTAATTTTGAAAAGTCCCTCTCTTTCGGGATTTCAATATCCATTTGAGTTACACTTCTTGAATATTTCGGTGCATTATCTTCCTGATTACATCATCCGCATCCTTAACGTGAACGTCGCCCTCTCTCATTTCTTGCAGGTCACATGGCCAGATTTTACCAGATCTACACCGACGGTTCTAAATCTGCTGATATAGTAGGTTATGCATACGTCTGACCTTCTACTAATGCCTTGGCTCGATACCGCCTACCTATGGAGACTTCCAACTACACTGCGGAGGTTCTGGCCATTCGTGACGCTTTGCGATATGGGATTTCTCGGGGCTTCCCCAAACTGCTGGTCTTAACCGATGTGCAGAGTGTGCTGCAGAGACTCTCATCTTCTCTCTGGACGAGAGATATGCACTGTTATCTTAACGAGATCCTGACGTTGGTGAACAGCGCTACCATAGCCGGACAGCAAATTCACTTCCTTTGGATCAGAGGGCATGTCGGAATTCGATACAATGAAGTCGCCGATCGCCTGGCAAAAGAGGGACTCACCCAAGGCACCTTT
This sequence comes from Mantis religiosa, assembly GCA_030765055.1. Classification (NCBI taxonomy): domain Eukaryota; kingdom Metazoa; phylum Arthropoda; class Insecta; order Mantodea; family Mantidae; genus Mantis; species Mantis religiosa. The sequence continues at coordinate 429,405 of JAUKNK010000203.1, forward strand.
CAAGGCATCAAACTGCCCTACACGGATTTCTTCCCGGTCCTTCGGCGTGACGCCTATTGCCTGGATTCGTTCTCAGTCCATCAAAGGCAAACACTACGCCGCCGTTCAGACGCATCTATCCACGACCCCTTTGTTCTATCACCTCCATCATTAGAATGCGACTTGGACATGGATGTTACCCTGCGCATCTACACCGACTACGTCTCATCGATTCCCCTGTATGTCCTGACGACCCAGGCGAAACCGCTGACCTCAATCACCTCCTGTTCAGTTGCTCTCGCTACCGAGCCCACCGTTCTTCCTTCCTCCGCCGCCTACTTCAACAGTCTGTTCCTTTTCCCGCTAGCGTCAACACCATATTACAGTTATGCCACAAACCTGTATACCAAGCTCTTCTGCAATTTCTTAAAGAAAGTGATCTACAGATCTAGTCTCCCCCCATCCTCGTAATTTTCCTTTCATTATTTTTCTTATTTTTCCCTTCGATGGCCATATGGGATTTTACCGAAGGTAAAAAAAAAAAAAAACGGATTACTTTATGTGTAATGGGTTACAACGCACGTAATTTAAAGAGTGCAAGAATTTTGAGGGCAACTGCATTTACACCGAAGTTCCATAAATCATAGTCATAAACTGTAATCCTTCGAGGAAAAAAGAAAACAAACCATTAGTTCTCTCAACTCTCTTCCAACACACTTGGTAAGGGCACAACTGTTTTGCAGTGTGTTCATTCTCAGTTTGGTGGTTCCAAGTGATCTCGTACGAGTGGAAGAAAACTGTGAACTTTAGTGATTTTTAAAAATAGTTTGTGTGCACACAAATTCTATAAAATGAGTTCTAAACATAAGACATCAATGGAGGAAAAGGTTAAGTTTATGAAGATCACGAAAAGAACAAACGTCCAGCTAAAGAATTAACTGTGCTGTTTAAAGTGGGGAAAACTCAGATTTATGAGATTTTGGGAAAAAAAAGTTAAAGACGAGTAGTTGAAGGAACAGGAGCACATGTGAAACCCATCACAAAATCTGCAGAGTATGACGAGCTAAATCGTGCTGTGTTCGAGTGATTAGTGCGCGCGCTAAAGGAATTCCCATTTCTGGACCATTGCTTCAGACTCAAGCTTTAGAGACAGCAAGAAAATTAGTCAGACAATTTCAGAGCTTCCAATGGATGCTTCGAGAGTTACAAGTATCACCATAGCATTGTTTTGATTGCTGTGTGTGGTGAAGCAAATGATGTTGATATGCACACAGCTGCAGATTGGAAAGGGAAAATTGAAAACAGACAGAGAAACTAAGCGATAAACTACAATTATTTTAAGTTGAAAATATAGTACGTAATACATATCAACCTGCTATTATTTACACTTTATTCTATATTATTATATTATACCAAGAAAATACATGCACATTAATATACACAGACTGCCTCGGTACTGTGTTTGCCTCACGTTCAAGAGTTCCCGAGTTCGAATCTCGGTCAGAGTGAGTTACCTGGAATATTTTTTCCCGGGGTTTTCCCTTATCCTGATAGAGAATGTCGGGTAACTCTAAGCTCCATGGGCCCCGGGCTCATCTGATCATCACTTCACCCAATTCATTCACCGTCCGATATAACTTAACGTTGGAGCAGACGTAAATGAAAAAAAAAAATGTCCTTCTTTGCTTTCATTGAATATGAAAAAAATTGAATCTAAAGAGAGTTTGTCCGGCATTCGGTTTCTCTGTGGCATTGTGTATGTAGCATATTCCTCTGATCCCGAAAGGTTTCATATCTACAGTTCGGAAGTTCGATAACATATACTCGCGTATTGGTGTGAGCCAACTTGGCAGAACATACGACCACAAGTTTTATTGCCGAGCTCTGTAACCACCCTTTGAGGTTGTTAGGCGGTTATTTCTAGCTTGGCCATTTCCTTTCGCATTGAAGCGCGAACTACCTAAGTAATGCTTCTTGGACAAGAATAAATTCTAAGTGACCTTTTTGTATATAAGTACGACACAGGATTCGTATCGTACTGTGTAAAAAGCATATGTATGAATTGTATGATAAAAATAAAGTATACGGCCTGAATTAAGGGTTTGTGTAATAAAATATGGAACGTATCAAAAGCTGTTGAATTCATCCGTACAATATTATTTTAGATCTCTGTTAAAGTGTTGGGGCGGGGGAAGCTGCTGAAAACCTGTCAGGGGATGTCTCCTTATACATCTAGCTGTGTAATGATAAGCATGGTGAAGCCCAAATTCTGGTCATATTGTGCCATATAAAGTTAACTTCGATAGTGAATGAATTCTCCAAGAAAATATGTTTTGCATTGCATCATCAATTACATTTTGTGGCATATTGGTTGGAATATTTGAACCGTTTTTGTAGTATACTTTCAGTATACATGAATGACACAAGTTTCTCCCTTTTTCACGGCGTATATTGATTAACTCGAGTCCCGAAATATTAAATAGGAACGTCTCAATTCGAGGAAATATTTCAATAAAATATTTGGTCATTTATTTTTAAATAATTACTTAATTTTAATCAGAAGCTTGTATCGTTGTTATAAAGGGGCCTGTCTTTGATTAACCAACTGATTGGATAAATGTGGATTACTGAACCTTAATGGCATAAGCCTAATCTCCAAAAGATTCAGTCGATATCTGAAATAATGAATTTGACAAATTTAGCATAGATGGGCTAGTGCTGGCTTTTAATGTCCCCTTATGTATAAATATAGATGAAGTACCATAACCTATAAATAGAGCCCGGATTTCTAAGCAAAATGCTTATAAATGCCTTTTTGCTGAAATACGAAGTTTGCTTGCTTATTTTATGCTTTTTAATTAAAATAGCTTATTTTATCAAAACCAGATTAATTTAAAAGTAAAATTTTACTCCTAGCCATCATTTTATCTTTAGACAGTTTATATCGTCTCGCTGAAAGAGTTAGGATCCGATATAAAACATGGATATTCTTGATGGAGAGAGTCAACATGAAAAATTCAATGTCGAGGCCGGGATTTGAACCATGGATCTCCTGGTTTCCGTCCAGTCTCTCTAACCCATTGAGCTACCATGGCCAACGTGCCGTCCGGACATTAAATTCTCCATTTGACTCGCATATTTCCCCGGTAAACCACTAGGGGCTCTCGCATCCGAGAAACACCGTTTGTGGTGACTTACTATCGTATGTCAGGACGGCACGTTGGCCATGGTAGCTCAATGGGTTAGAGCGACTGAACGGAAACCAGGAGATTCGTGGTTCAAATCCCGGCCATGGCATTAAAATTTTCATGTTGACTATCCATCAAAAGCCATCCATCAAAAACCTTAGCCTATAAACGGCTAGTGTGGAGAAATGATTAATTTCCATCAATTAACTAAAATTGATGTTCTTGTTTTTAGGATAAATAAAGTGTTTGTACTGTCACCGATAGAGTTGAAAAATGTTGTGAAGTCCTTCCAAATTTGTCTTTACCTCCTCAGCCAGTTTTAACTCGATCGGGTTCTTGGTTAAAGGCTGTGTACGCAGAGCTACGCAGAGCATTTCAATGAAATAATTGGCATCCAAGATAAGATAGAGTACATTCATAACTGCTTCTCCCAAATACCTGCTATTATAACACAGTTGGAGGCTCGAAATAATACCTTGGAGCATTCACTTTCTTTTAAATATAAAGTTCCAGTAGCGTTGTCTTCAGAAATTCACAGCATTGCTAAAACTGCCGTTGAGAAACTCAGTAAAGTATCAAGGAAAAATCCTGGTTACGAGACACTAAAATTTTTACAAAACATTCTGGTACAGAAAATTATATCGAAGGGAAATTCATTCAAAAAGAACTGTAGTGCGTTCCGCATGTTCCAGTAACGTCATGCGACGTTGAGAGATTCCTTTTATAGTATAAACATTTTTGCACTGAAAAACGCAGGAGCTCTGTCGTGTACTGTAACAGGCTTGAGTAAGGTAAAAATTCTACCAAACAATACGTTTAAGATTAAATTTTTATTTTTATTTGTTTATTTTTGGTGCTTGTTTCATTTTTGTGCTTATTTGCTTGTTTAGTTCACCACTTGATTCTGCTTACGTATCTGGGCTCTTTCCCTCTCTACAGCATTACGTTTCTCTCTTCCAGTTCTTGCCGGAGCAATTACTAGGCTTTATATATAATTTCAAAGAATGGCAAATGGGTGCGTTATGATGCAGATTACAATGTTGCTCTGTAAAAAATCAAATTATACTGATCCAGAGTAGGAATGAGCAATATTTAAACAAGACGTGTTGAAGTACAGGACTAATATGTCAGCGTCTCGAAATCTTGTCAAACAGACGTGGCCTCTTACTGACATTTTTTTAGACAACGCTCGTTAAAAACAGCTTTTCCTGCTGCGTACTCAGGCTTACAAAATGTAAAACCTTGTTTGCTTTCAACCAAGCCGTGAGTGTCGGTTCTTGTTAACCAAAATACAAATAACGAGGTGCTCATTAGGCGACAAGTATCGCTATCCTGTACAGCTTTCATTTCCCCTCGTCACCTGGTGCACAGATCGCCACTTGCGCGACTTTTTTCATATAAATATTTTCTTTTGCTTTCTGATCTGCTTACCTATGTTAAGTATAGCGAGTATTGTCGACAGATCAATATCAAACCCCAAAATATTGTTATACATTTTATATTTATTTTAAATTTATTTTTGAAAAGATATACACAGAAATCCTCATAGTTGAAAGTGATAGTTAAGTGAATGAGATTATATAACGAATAGAATAAGTAACGTGTAATATTAGTTACATGAAGAGGTATGAAGAGGAAAAAATTAATAATGTAAATTTGTTTTAACGATGTTATTAGAAGTTGAAAATTATTTAAACTTATAATTGAGTATTGAATTATTTAAATTAAGTTTTAAAAAGAAGGATTATAAAAAATAACCAAATATGGCATTGTATTGGTCGTTAAGAATGACGTGGGCAATAAGAAAATGTTTAATTGCCGTGGTGATGGCAAAAATCATTAAACTTCATTTAGGAAAAGACACTAAGCGCCATTTAGTGTTGGAGCCGAGGAGGTTTAAGACCTGTTCTTACAAAATTATTATGTATTGAGATGTGATAAAAGGTGGAAATTAAAATATACTTAAGTGTCGAGAAGCGGTAGAAAACGGACGTGTTATTACGCCAGTGAAAGTTTTCTGTTATGAGTTCTTAAAAAGAGTATACGCCTGTGTTAAAAGTTTTGACAGTGTGTGTTTTATATTTACACGGTGAATATAAAGTAAATGAAGACAGTTGAAATTATAGTTATTTGTCAAACCACAAAGTGGGCTCCACTCGTCTCACCATATTCTCTGAAGTTTTACGGAGCTGATATCGAATTGAGAGAAGGTTATTTCCATCAAGATGGAGCAACGTGCCATACATCTAATGACACCATGGAACTTGTAACCAGTTTCTTTGATAATCGAATAATCTCAAAAGCTCTCTGCCCCCCCCCCCCCCCCAGATCCTCTGACCTAACCTCACCGGATTTTTTCTTGTGGGGGTATCTAAATAATAAGGTGTACAAGAATAGGCCACGGACAATTGGTGTTCTCAAAGAATCCATTCGAACCGAAATAAGTAACATTGGCGAGGATACTCTCCGTAAAACTTCAGAAAATATTGGGAGACGAGTGCAAACATGTATAGATGCTGGTGGAGCCCACTTCCAACATTTTCTCTGAGATGTTAATAAAGTAACATAATCTCCTAATTGTGTATTATATTCTCCCCAAGTTGCACGTGTGTTCTATTATTGGCTCAAAATCATCGTGAACCCAAACTAATTCTCATCACAACCGGGAACTTCAAATCCAATGGAGGACTATTCGACAAAAGCATCATTCATTTTTCGTTACAGTTGCATTGTTACCAGATTCGATAACGATAGTTACTTAGAGAGAGAGAGAGAGAGAGAGAGAGAGAGAGAGAGAGAGAGAGAGAGAGAGAGAGAGAGAGAGAGAGAGAGAGAGAGAGAGAGAGAGAGAGAGAGAGAAAGAGAGCACAACATAACTTATAGCGAACGGACGGTTAAATATGAATACCAAACTTACATACGTTTTATACTCTAAGGATGCAACACAAGGAAATTCCCAAAACTACGTTCTCTTGGATGATTTTTAATTGTATTCTCTCAATACCGGTTTTAATGTTTTTGATTGAAATGTCATGTGTTGCAATATGACACCACGAGTAAAGTGTATATCTTCAACTTTATCTCAACAGCTTGGGAAGTTCCCTTTATTAGATTCAATCTTTATAATTGTGAGTTTAAGAGAATCTTAAAAGATGGACAACATTTTAACATACGAAAAATGGAGATAACTAAAATAAAAATGTGTTTCAAATAAACGTTATCATACTGTTGTTTTCGAAATATTCTATGTTAAGGGTCATCTAGTGAACATTTTGAAAGATGTTGGTTTTTACTTCTCCCACTTTTCTTTCCATTGCAACAGCTTGTTATCACAAATCAACTTTAAATGTTTTCATACGTTATAACAATTAATTACAATATGGTTTTCCTTAATTAGACGTCACTCCTAAGTGAAATCATTCGTGAGTAGGTAATGTAACGTGACGGCAAGTAATTTTTTACATGAATAGACAGATTATGTGAATTTATTATTGGTAGAAACGTCGTATGAATGTATCACATATTACAAAAAATCCTCATTTCGTTTGAGCTTTCTTCCTACCATCGAGCATAATAAAATACGCAGTGAATAAAAAATTGGGGAAGAGAATTGTAGCAGGAAAACGGAAAATTTGTTTGAATGAGTACGGAACCAGCCTTGTTAAGAGAGATAAGAGGAAGTAAAAAGGAATCTGTGAATGTGTGCTGAAAGGGGAAAACATGGTATATTATCTAATACAATGTAAAAATTGCCGCTATGAGGCAAAAAGTGTGGGAGAAAAAGTGGAACAAATTGGAAGATACAAATTGGAACCACGAAAATGTTAACAATGAAAGAGAAAAAGAGTTTATAAAAATAGAAGAAAAAAGGGCCAGGAAATTACGGGATATCAGATAAAAAAGAACAAAGAAGAGAGGGAGGAAATAATATAAAAGACTGAAGTGGATCAAAGGGCTACCCAGAAAACAGAGAAAAAAGCGCGCCACGCGCCCACGCACACACCCACGCCAGTAAATTTTTACAAGTTAAAACTGTATGTATATATTGTCCAAAATACGGCTGTACACGTTAAGATCCCCTATCAACTTTTATGCAGAAGAAAATAAAGCTATTCGATTTAAAATGATAGGTGTGCCATTTACACATATTTCTATGCCCTTAAGGACGCCATATTGCTATGTCAGACAGATTGGATTGGATTCGGCACCTCGACCAGACTGGTCTTTTGTACCTATGTCGGCAGGATGAGGTGAGAGGAGGTAGGGCTGCCGACCCCAAGAAGTCACCACTGTACAGAGAGCGGGGTCCCTACATTTTACTAGATAGAAACTCCCGGTGATCCAGGATAATCGTCACCCCACTTACCGTGGCCCCGAAACAGTCAGAGACCGGAAGCCGCTCCCCCCCCCCCCCGCTATAGCAGGATACTCCAGACAGGCTCTCACAACCGACATCCCGCTAGCCGCGTTCCTGAATCGGCCCACTAGGCCGGCTCGAAGACCGGAGTCCGTTTCTCCGGAGGGGAAAGTGTTCAGTCAGGCATATCATCCTGCCATGCCCCGCCGAGACTCCCGCCGACACTTCTCCCCTAAAGAAACCATCAGATGATATGAAATGACAATGGAGGTGGAAATGGAGGGACAGAAAATTCGGGATATGTAATTAAAGTACCCAGCACTCGCCTGGCTACCCGGGAAAACCCCCGAAAACACCCATGGGTCAGGTAGTTCTGTCACGGGAATCGAACCCGGGCCTCCCGATTGCAGGCCACAGACGAAACCACCTGAGCCATTCCATTCGGTTTGCTATATCAGACAGAATGTAATAATTAAGTTTTTTCATCTATAGCACAAGTAAGGTGCGTGGATTTTAAGCAAACGTAGTAGTTGCTGCAATTTAATTAACCTAAAAATGCTTAAACCATGCGAAAAGGTTTAAAAGAAATATATTTATAAATGAGTTCCTGCATAGTAAGGAGAAATCAGGCACTTACACACGCTTCTGTCTGGCAACTACCCAAAAGCTAGTCATTACTGACCTAGGAGTTGATGTTCCTGAAGTTAACACCCTTTGTTTATTTCTCTTTTACATTTAGGATCACACTGTTTACTGTGCTCACGTTTGTCAATTCCAAGGTGGGGGATGTGTAAATACACCACTAGTTGAAATAAAAATGCACCCGTCTGAATTGCATAGAATAGAGCATTTTTAAACCCTTAACCATAACGAACACAGTTGAGGTTTTCTACAATAAACATTTCTGTTTATCTTAGTTTCAGATCTACGATACACTACGGCTTTTAAGAATTATAGTGCAACTGCGTTCAAGCAACATTTAATTGTTTGCGGAGTAAACGTAGTATTTCGAGAAACAGAAGGAACCGTATTTCAGCTGAAGGGGCAATGCCTATCCCTAAGGTTCTGATTTACTAGGTATGAGTAACTAAGGGTTGCAAATTATCTGCTACAAATTCAAAATCAAATGTTTTAAAAGAAAAAGAAGATGGACAATGAAAATACCACATGCGGAAGAAGAGGTGAAACAAAAACCTAACTTAATCAGTCCAGAATTAAGAGGAAGGTGGAGTAACGTATCCCTGCATTTGTCTCACTTTAATTTATCTTCAAAACCCAGGGATGACTGTTCGGAGAATTTGACGCTTAAATGAGGTTTCCCTATGTTTTTTGTAAATCAACCTTGCGGTTCAGTTTCATAACTCTTTTAAAGGGAAATAAAACACGGAATAACAATTCAGTAGCCAAACTGTCGCGGAATGTTATAAAGTATAACTGTTTCTGACAAACTTCTCTCACTCCCTCCCCCCTCTCTCTCTCCCTCCTCCCTCTCTCATACTAGTTTCATGTTTCTATCGCATCTTCAGTTGGCATGGTTACTTCCGCTGGGTGATGGATTATTCGCTATCGTGCTGCCATCTACTGGGAGCAACACAAACTTATTGACCGAATCTGTTGGCGGTATTTCAAAATTGATCACGCAGTTTCTGTTTTACAAGATAGTTTCTCCCAAACATTAAACCTATTGGTCCATTTAATAAACTTATGGATTTATTTCATGGTTAAATAACCAAAAATATAATGCCACCCCTGATTCATCAATCTGTTTGTATTTAATATTTCTAAAATATTCCTTCACTCTGGTCTCCAAATATCTTTTGGTCCTTCCAATGTAAACCTTATCACGATCTAAACAGCTAAATTGACAAATGCCACATTTTTTATTATCTGAAATGACATCTTTTTTATAAAACGTAGCGAATTTGTTATATTTATTTTGATGAATAAAGATCGTACCAAATTCTTTAAAAGAAATTATTTGAATTTTTTATGTGTCCAATTGTGATATGTATTGTTTTTAAATTATAATAATCTTTTACTTTTGTAAGGGTAGAAACATCACTTGCATTTTTTGTACTAAAACTTCTCTATTATTCGGTGTAGAAATTTTTATGAAAACCACTACTTAAAGGAGTGTTAATGTATTTAGATTATTTATTAAATTCCTCTTTATTTAGGGGTATATTTATTAAATTATTAATTAAACTATTAAAACAGCAAATTTATGTGAAAAAGAATTGAAAAAAAATTGAAGTTTGTTACGAATTGTTATACTGCATAACAGTTATATTGTTTCACTGGCAGTAGCTTTAGATTCTACAAAATGTCACGAAATTATTTAAAAATTGTTAAAAGTAACAACAGTTATTGTTATTATCATCATAATCATCATCATTTACTTGCATTAGATACAACACCTTTTCGAAGCTTTATAATGCGTTTTCAGTGGGTAAACGTTGTTCAAGCGGCAGCATTAGACAGTTACGTTCAAAAAAGTTTGCTCATTATGTAGTTGTTGAATCTCAGCCAGCCTTTCTTCCTACCAACGTTAAGGTTCTCCCTTCCGAAATACTGAGCCAAAAAAAGGCAACACATCTTTCAGCTTTCTCAGCTGCGATGTTTATAATTCGGATCCGGTCCGCAATTAGTTTATTTCCAGTTGCAGTTGAATTTTACTTCTGGTCCTTTTGCCCTTTAAGATTGTCCAATAAAGAAGCAGGAGCGTAGTGGGGTGGGCATTCAATAACGTTTCTTCTGCTTTTGCATAGCGTATTCAGGACTTTCTGCTTACGCAGTTGTTTTCATGTTAAAGTGAGAATTATGAAAATGCTCAAGTCCAAACAAGTGCAATCTGTCAAGGAAAATATTTTAAGATTAGAAAGACAAACGCCGTAGCATAAGAGCCGAAAGTATCCTTGTGTCGTTTCTTCTATGTTCATGATGGTTTGCTATGGAAGATTGTTTTAATTGTTAAAGTTTGCATTGACATTATATACGCAGAGCTTTTCGGAATTCCTTAAATTTGATATCCGATCTTCCTATTTTTAGGATGTCATGGTACCTGATCGATTCAGTTCTTCAATACGAAGTTACAAGCTGTCGATAGCCAAATGTTTTGAAGATACATAGGTCCTATATGCTGACTTTTAAGTTTCGCGAGTTGAATGACAATGAGAAATAAATGCATGGCGACAAATAGGTTTAAAGTATCGGAAAATTCGAACTAATAACTAATTGTTAGCAGCACATAAATGTATTTCATGTAAACGGCGTGTTTCAGCATCTGCATTTTTCTTATAGATAAGTTTAACTTACTTATTTTAGGTACCAGTTGCAGAACATTCCAGATATTCATTTTATTTGCCATGCAAAAGTCTTAAACATCATCAGCAGTGTCCTCCACCAGCATCTATACATGATACGACTGTATCATGGGTATCTTCTAGATATCTGGAGCAGCTGGATGATATCGAATGGAGATAAGGTTATTTCCAGCAAGATGGAGCAACGTGCCATACATCTAATGACACCATGGAACTTGTAACCAGTTTCTTTGATAATCAAATCTCAAAAGGTCTGTGGCCCCACAGATCCCCTGACCTAACCTCACCGAATTTTTTCTTGTGGGGGTATCTAAAAACTAGAGTGTACAAGAATAGGCCACGGACAATTGATGTTCTCGAACCGAAACAAGTAACATGGGCGAGAATACTCTCCGTAAAACTTCAGAGAATATGGTGAGACGAGACATATATAGATGCTGGTGGAGGACACTTCCAACATTTTCTCTGAGATGTAAATAGTGTATTGCAATCCCCCAATTGTGTATTATATTCTCCTAAAGTTGCACGTGTGTCCTATTATTGATTATGGCCTATTGAAATGGTTCTGGTTTATATGGATCGCACTGTATTTTCTGTACTACTTTATACTATTTATCCTATTTTCCAATCAATAATAATATATATGTACTACAAAAATGTTCATTTCTTTGATCTTTTCAATGTTCAATGCCTTTGTGGCTACTACTGAACTCACTGAACGCCAGTCAATCAATCAATTATGTGTTTACATTAATGTGGATCCTAAGAGGAGCGATTATAGGAATATTTAATGCAGTTACCTATGGAGCCTTAGGTTTCCAGAGAATTTATTTGAAAGCTCATTATATACTACCGTTGCTGATGAGGAAATTATTTATTTTGGTTCGTCTGAAGACCTGTCTATCTGGATTTCCGAGATACAAAAACCTATGAAAATTCTTAAAGGAATCACAAGGATGATTAGTATGGCTAAATCGTATTTGTAAAGTGTTAAAATTAGATTGGAAAATATAATTAAAAGGATATATAAAGCTGTTTAAGAATTTAGAAAGAACTAAAGTTAGATTACGAAAAAGAAAGAGACATGAAGTTTGTAGTGATTTGGAAAGAGCAGCTATAGTTTGGAAGATAAAAGGTTTTAGGAAGACGGCAGAAAATCTGCCCCATGCGTGAGCTAATAGAAGGTGCAAAATATAAAAAAGGTATTTTGAGAAAATGGTACAGAATTAGAAATGTAGAAAATAAAGTGTTTGAGAACAAGCGACAAACAAACTGATAGTTTCTGTACCAGGTTAAAAATAAGTGTTTTTGGTCAGTTGGAAAAACAAATCGAGGAAATTGCTAGAACATCCCACGTATACAACTAGAAGCTCCAATATTTGGAACAAAAATGTAGCAGGATATATTTTTAATATTACATATATAGTTACAGTAGTTACTGAGGATACACCAGAATATAACGCTAGAGGCAAAGTAGTGGTTAGATAACTAATGTACTATAATTTTGGCACTAACTGACTCGTATGGATTCAGGCGATTGTGCCATTAAATTAGCTTATAGATTTAAATTATTTTTAAATCATGATATAAATATATTCTTTCAATTATTCAGTCTACAATCATCTAAAAGATTTTTTTTTTTTGTTTCGACTCAGGATAACTTAAACTATTACTCCATATTCACTTATTCACTCTGTATTGGAGTGAAGCTTTGTTTACATGACGTTTTAACTTGTAGTTCATAATGCCTTACCCCTATAGGGTCTTAGCGTATATATTTATGCATCCTTCCTCATTTAGGGCTTTAGTTGGGTTTAAAGGTTGCATATATGTGCACTCATTAAATGGAGTAATTACTTAACAGAACGTCGATTATGTAAGGAAAGAAAATAACCAACTTCATTGAATATACACATGTGCATTATTGAGCAAATTAAGGACGTAACAAGATAAAAAAGCATAAGTAAATACATAAATAAACCTTTTCCAGATGAGTGAGAAATAGTAAAGAAGTTCTGGTGTCTATAGCGTTACACGTTATAATATACCAACGTGTAAATAAGATGTGATTTTGTAATCTGGGTGTAGAATTGCCGAAGTTTGCTGTAGGGCTTCTTTTAATTGTGACTATTCATTATTGTGACGTTAACAATAAGAACTTTTACTTGTCTTTCCTCCACTTTTTTGTGCACACAAGGCTTTCCAAAAGAGGTAGTCTTGTGAAAATTAATTAGATCAGCTTACAAATTGCGGAAGAACACGTTGCTAGAATCTAATTCATAAAAATAAAGTAGTTTTGTGTTTCATATTAAGTTTATTCATTCGAAATAAATTATCAGGTGATTACTAAAGATAAGTAAACGTATTTGAAGAGAGAACTGTGCTATATTAATGTAAATATAAAATTAAAATAAATTAACTTGGTTAGTGGCGTGTAACCTTACAGTTACTGTCATCTATTGTTTCCAGGTGCACTACTTCGCCGCAGTTCCTTGGACCCGGATCGTCGTCGCCTATCACTAGGAACCACTACCACATCCCTGCCACACAGGGCATCGGATGCCAGTTTAGATCCTCACCATGCAGCCATTCTCTTCAGGGACTCTCGAGGGGTGAGTAGTTAATACACATTGCATTACTCGGGAAATGAACGGTTTAACCTCATAAACCTAGCCCGGAGAAACGTCTTAAAGCGTTTACAGTATTCTATTGTTTATAACGTGGTATACTATCGTAATCTTGTTTGTTTCTTCCTTGTGGTGCGTCTTAAGCCATTTTTGCATACTCAGATTGTTCCGCCAAGTTTTCTTTAAATCTTTTCAGTTCGGTTTTATTTTCGATTAAAACTAGTAGGTGAAACTTGACGTCATATCGCAGTCACTTTTGCGGTTAACTGTTCTGGGACAGTCTTGTACATAGCTGGGCTCGGTATCACCGGGATATCAGTTCCATAGCTGTTTAGTAGCGAACTCTATATAACCACTGTGCCAGACGTTTTTCTGCAGGACTTTGTGGGTTCACTAGAACAAACGGTGCTTGGCACGTGTGTATGTTGATGGCAGCACAGTGTTATAATTTCTGTTTTACTTGGCGCAAATGTTTGTTATGCACTTTTTATCCAAATACATTAAACATTTGATCTACTTCCCTCGCTCTCATTCCGAGGACCTGACTGATCACCTATCCCTAGATATATATCGTCCATAGTTGTGGCTGTCACCCGACGTCTAAGATGGCCTAAGAGGTAGAGGACCATAAATGAACAGGACTGTGCCCTATACCAAGAGAAGACGAAGATGGGGAATTAAACATTTTGTCACTTCTTGCTTCACCAGCACTAAAGTTGCAGCCCTGTATCATAACTTTTGAGTAATAATACACTTTAATGTGCTGGTGATAATCAATATTCCACAAACTGTATGTAGATCTCAAAATAAAAATGTACTAATACATTACTTGGATACTAATACACAAAACCGGTATATAGAATTTATGCTATTCTTTTAGTTATTTCAGAAAAAAAGAAAACCAATGTATCTTCAGGGGTCAAATTGTCTTCTTTTTATCAGTTTAAAAGCGTAATAAAATTCATGTATATTTATAAAATTCATTCTCTCCGCGATTTTTTCTGAAAATTTGAACAAGGTTGGCTACAAACTGTATTTTCTTAAACATTTTAATGTGACAAAGCGCAGTAAAACCTGAAGCCAAGAAAAGGGGATTTTAAATAATCACAGAGCGTTGGGTCATAACTTTAAAGGTTCGGAGAGCAAAGAACTAAACGTTCACGTTGTGATTTTTGACAATTTTTGAAACGTTAATAACTTGCAGTGCAACACATATGTAATATTCAACCGCATTGGTTTAATTTGGTTTCTTTGAGGCTTTAGCAGCCAAGAAACGGAAATGCGATTTCACGGTTGCCACTGGAGGGGACAGAAATGATAACGTCCCCTCTGTTTTCTTCTTCGGTTTGCCTAACGTCCAGGTCCTTCTGGTCTATTTTTACCGTGTCACTATAAAGGAGAAAGGAGGAGTGTCACCAAATGTTACAGTCAAGCTTAAGTATTAACTAGAGTTTAGTCAGGCCCGAGGAAGAGTAAGCCTAAGGTGTGAAGCAATTCGGCTACTTCCCCTGCTTTTGTAATCGCCAGTATACTCCAAGGCAGTTTAGCCTTTTTGGAAGTGGAAAAAAAAAATCCATAAAACAAAAGAGGTGAAAGAAAAAACTTGAATAGATTAGAAAGAGATCCTGACAGTCGCATATGCTTCTTTTAGTGTTTCTGAACCAATTGGTTTATGTACTTCAATTTGGAGAATTCGGCATTAGGACGTTCAACCAAAAATTCGTGAAGTTATTTGTGCACGGGGTATAGATCGTCAACTCTCGTGCTGTTGGTAAATAGAGAGAGAGAGGAAAATGTACCTTCAGCCTCTAACGTTAATGCAGACACACACAGTAGGTTTTGTCATGATCTGTACAACATGATGGTGGGAGCAAACATGCCCTTCTGGAAATATACGAGTCAAATGGAGAATTTAATGTCATGACGGCATGTTGACCATGGTAGCTCAAAGGGTTAGAGCGACTGGACGGAAACCAGGAGATCCGTGGTTCAAATCCCGGCCATGGCATTGAATTTTTCATGTTGACGCTATCTATATAAAATGGTTATTTCAAGCAGTTTTTAGAAAAATACCCAGGGAAGATATTGTCCGAGTTCAAAATACGCAAGGAAAACTTAAGGCTGTGCTACGAAGACGTACGTACTTCAGGGTATTAGAAACTCCGTGTCCGACAACAGAACATCGGTTTCCATAGACGAAACGACAGATTATATGGAAAGGACTGTAGCGCATTGTTGAGGCATATGCACATACATAAGGAGTATTTTCACAACAAATTAGCTTTTAATTTACTGTGCACATTGTAAATATTAGTGATTCTTTTGTTTATATTCATATATCGGGTAATGATATGCTTGTTTTGTGCAATTTATGAATAAAAGTGCAGTATATTCTATGACAATGTGTTCGTCGTGTGACTACGTTTGATAGATTACCGTTGCCCGTGATCTTGGTTGTGTGAGTACCTGTGCGACTGCATGACACTCAGCCCCTCCCCCGTGTTTGAGCTGCAGGTAGCGTGTAACCCCGTCAGTACATTTTTTTGCATAACTTCCGGGCCCTATTCATTGTAAACAAGTAATCAACCGTCAGTATCTGAACAACTCAACAGTTAAAATATGGAGTACATATTTATCATAATTTTGATGAAGTTTTCTCACCGAGAATCTGTGAAGAAATGCTTGAAACTAATAGTTCACTAAGAACAAATTTGATTTAAACAACCATGCCTTAAAATTAAATCACGCCAAATACATTCGTGAAACCTACAAATCAAAATTCGTATTCAAGAACACATTGGCTTTTTTTGATTCTATAAATAACGTACATTTTGATACCGTTGCTGATTAGCATAGATGTAACAATTTGACTTATATCTTTTTTTAATATATTTATTAGATCGGTCAGCAATAATATATGCTTTGCAGATCTGAGAGAACAGATAAAAAATAATTATAGAGTAATAACATTGTAGAGGGAGGACAATGTGCCTCCTCTGAACTAAAACAAATGTGTTACTGCACTAATATAAATGTAGCACTGAACTAATAAAATGGTATATATACCTCAATAGTGAGAATTTACATAGTAAAACAGAAGAATAGAAAAGATAAATTGAAACAGTAGATTATTCAGAAGTGGAAGTGTCATAACTGTAAAGCAGATCCTGTGGTAGTCGTCGCTTCAGTCGCGTTGGCCGGCGACTTTGGACGCCGATGTTATACGTCACAGCTCCTGGGACGTGGCGTAGATTGTAGAAGCGTCGAGCAGTCTGTCGGATGAAATGGTGGAGAGGAAGAAGTCCCAGCTCGTGATGCAGCTGCTGGTTGCGGACAAACCAAGGAGCATTGGTGGCAATTCGCAAGAATTGACTCTGGACGACCTATAGACGCCTCAGGTGACTAGTACTGGCAGCCCCCCAGACCTGGCAGGCATAAGTAATAAGAGGCAGAGATTTGTATAGGAGCAGTGAATATTCTAAAGCAAGTGAAGTGTGTTTGTGAAATAATGGAGACAGTTGTGAAAGACGAGTGGATGCCAGGGTAATGGTGCGGTCAATATGAGGATTCCACGTAAACCGAGTGTCCAGTAACACTCCAAGGTACTTGATTGGTGTAGGTGAAGGGAGCCACGGCACATGATCAGTCAGAAGGCGTATATGCGGAGGGGGATTATAGAGGCCTAAAGTAAAAATGTTGGTTTCAGTTTTCTGGGTATTAAGGGAAATGCACCAATTTTGACACCATTGAGTGAGGCGATCAAGAGAGATCTGTAAGGTTCGTACAGCAGAATGTAGATTGGAGTGAGAGTAAAATAAATCAGTGTCGTCAGCATACAGGGCAATTGAGGTTGGAGCTATGTCTGGAATACCAGAGGTGTAAGTACTAAACAGCGTTGGTGCCAGTATTGAACCTTGTGGAACGCCTGCTGTAATACGACGCTCAGTTGAAAGAGTGCCTCCAATGCGCACCGCAAAAGTGCGATCAGTGAGAAAACTGGTAATAATTTGGATTAAGTAGTCCGGGAGACCAATGCGATAGAGTTTAAGTAGCAAGCCAGAATGCCATACCTTATCAAATGCCTGTGCTACATCAAGGAAAATAGCTAGGGTATGTTGACGATGCTCGAATCCAGTGACAATATGTTGAGTTAACCTCAATAGTTGATGAGCAGTAGAGTGTTTCGGGCGAAACCCGAATTGAAAAGAAGGAATAATGTGATTATTGTTGAGGTACTGCACGAGACGGCGATGGATGACCTTCTCAAAGAGTTTAGACAGTGTGGGTAGAAGACTGATAGGACGATAGCTTCCTGGCAGATGTTTAGGCTTATGAGGTTTGTGAAACACAATGATATGAGCAAATTTCCACGTGGCAGGGAAGTAACCTGTTTGGAGGCAGAAATTCAGAACAGAATATAAGTAGGCAAGCGCTTTCCCTGTGAGGTTCTTCAAAACAATGTTGGGCAGGAGATCGTGTCCAGGCGACTTTTTGTTAGGAAGACGGCGAATCAGATGGAATAGTTCCCGATGAATAGTGAAAGAAATTCGGTGTGGAACTGTAGCTCGTTGGCGTTGGGCACAGAGTTCATTTTCTACAGCTGCAGAACATGGTGATGTGATGGGAAGAGCAAACGTTTGTTCGTAATGTGAAGCCGGTATGTCACACTTAGGTGTGACGTCCGTAACAAGATTGATCCCATTGGAGAGTGCAGCAATCACTGTTGGTTCGCGAAGAATCCGTCTGGTGGCATCCTACAGGGTGTGGTCTCGTGGAGAAATAGTCGACAGATGATGTTGGTAGGTTTGTAGGCGATGCCGCTCCAGCTGAACCTTCACAAGACGTATCAAATTGATAAGTCTCCTTCGTAACCAGGGTTGGCGTTGTCGTTGCCATCGTCGACGAATAACATTTTGCTCCTGAATAAGACGGAGAATGGATATTGGCAAAGAACGTAGAGAGTTGCGTCATGTAGAGCGTGACGTAGAAAGTCGTACACAGTGGCAGACAGTAGTGGTGAAGTGCTCTATTGCAGTATCAATGTCCTTAGTAGTCGCCAGAGAATAAGAAGAAGTTAAGGTAGCACTAGCCGAGATTGAAAAGCTTCCCAGTTAACAGTACCATTGATTAGTCTAGGAACTGGGGACGAGGCAGGCGAGAGTTGAAAAGTAGTCACAACAGGACAGTGGTCAGAATCAAGCTCGGCTAAAGCAGACACGTGTGTTGGAAGAGAAAGATTCCTATGAAGACCAATATCAAGTAAGTCAGGAGTGTGCATAGGATTATTAGGGTAATAAGTAGGGTCCGATGGAGCTGAGACAGTAAGCCCATGAATATCTAACATATTAAAGAGAAGGCGACCATTGGGATTCGTAGACCTACACCCCCAGGAAGAATGTTTGCAATTAAAGTCTCCTAAAAGGAGAGTGCTACAATCCGGAAGGAAATAAAAACGAAAGATATCGCGTATTCAACCTATGGTTGTGACGTTAATAAGCACTCATAACAAGATCAGTACCATCCGTACTAGAGAGTGAGACCTACTAGTTCAAGTGAAGGAACAGTTGGTAGAAATATGGCACTGTGACTAAGAGTGCGTTTTATCATAATGGCAACACCTCCGGAAGCTGTTTCAGCAGCACAGTCTTGGCGATAGATTTTATAGGCAGGAACTGAGAAGGTCTCGTTCGGAAGAAAATGCGTTTCGGTGACGCAAGCAATATCTATGTTATGCATGGTAAGAAAAGCGACGAAAGATGCGCGTTTTGCACGGAGACCATTGGGAAATGTGGAAAGAAGAAGAGAACTAAGTAGCTGCGTCAGTTGTAGTATGTGGCTGAGCAAAGTGCGAAAATAGGAGAATAACTGTAAGACCAGATCAGAGAGAGAATTCAGAGATTGCGTCGAAGCAGAATCCATCGGCTGAGCAGCAGAGGGACCATACGGAGGAGGAGAAGGAGAAGACGTTACCTGAGAATAGGTCCGCTGCTCCGCACCAGGAGGTGTCGTTTGGTGAAAGACTGATGTATGCTGATGCTGAGGTTGCTGCTGTGGACGTCGCACTGGTGAAGGCACTGTACGTGACGACGGTGTCGGTGTTGGTGTGAAGCTTGTTTGCTGAGGTCGTCGAGAGAGGCGCTCCTTCAGCGCCACATAGTGAGGACAACCGCGATAATTGGCCGGATGTTCTTGTTCACAGTTAACACATTTGGCTGGTGTGGTGGAAAGTTTCTTGCATTCAGAATAATGGTGTGCGCTTAAACATCTCACACATCGAGGACCCAGCTTGCAGTAGTTTTTGGTGTGTCCAAAGTTTTGGCAGCGTGTACACTGCGGTATATCAGTATTGCGGCGGCGATGTTCGACCTTGACGACACTATATAACAGTCGAGTAAGATTTAGAACGTTTTTGCCTTCATCGTTATTTGCTAATTCGACAGTACACAAGGCTATGGGCTCTCTGTTTCTGCCAAGCAAACGTGTGACCCGTTGAACAGGATATTGCAGTGCACAAAGCTCATCACACACTTCTTGATCGGTGAGAGAGCAAGGAACATTGCGGATGACTACAGAAAATAGTTTATCAGTCGGATTTCGGTAGGTATAATATTCTTGATTAATGGAGGTGAAGTAAGATGTTAGACATCGGAAATCAGAAGAAGTAGTGGCATAAATATTAAGAATAGAGCCCCTAAGCTCAGTGCGAAAATCGAATTGTACACATTTTTTTCACATCTTGCAATAGTAGCTGATAATTGTGAATGTTACGAAGGCATATAGGTGGAATTTTTGCTTTGGCGGCAACAGAAGTTGTATCTGAAATATCAGCATCAGGGTTATCACCTAAAGGCTGGAAACGTATACGCATAACGTGGCATGTTAGGCGATGACGAAGGTGGAGCAGTACAGAGCCGTTTGGTATGACCGGCTGACTGAGCGGTTTAATGACGCACATTGGATGACCCATTAGATTGGTCCATTGGGACAGAGTATGTCATGTCATCATCATGATGTGTAACAGAATTATTAATTGTGTGTGATACCTGAGTTGTAGATAGCTGGGAGGGTTGAAGAATAGATTTATTCACTGTAGTATCGGTAGACGAACCAGAATTGTTCATTAATACTGGTGGAGAAGCGAACGTAGGTTGTTCTGGTGATAGTATAGAATGGCCTTGATGACCAGTAGGCATCGTTGAATTACAATTAGCTTGTGAAGTAGAATCATTTTGATATACAATTAGCATTGCTGACCGAACAAGTTGACCGGTAGTTTCGGACTGTTGAGCCATTATAGAATAATCCACTACACACACGAAGCACGATCACAATATATGTATGTGAACACTAAATATGTTGAAATAAAGTAACACGAACGTCGTGGAAGGATCACAACCGTCTAGCTCAGCGACTACTGTGCAACTGCTTGACTTATCTGCTACTTACGTAACAGTTGGAGTGTTATGAAATTCAACCCAAAAATTCCATGCCGATATTTTACTGGAAATATGCGCGTTTTGAGACTTCCTGAATGGAACACTTCAGAAACAGGTGTGTGTGTGTGTGTGTGTGTGTGTGTGTGTGTGTGTGTGGGGGGGGGGGTGTGTGTGTGGGGGTGTGGGGGTGTGTTTTTTTTATGCCTTCCAAGCATGATACACGAAGATTTTTTGTTTCAAGAAGTTTCCCTACCCTTATTCTACCCGTTACATGAGAATGTTTTCGAAACTTGATTTTCTCCAGCTCGTTTGATTAAAATACCATATGTGTAGGACATTTTCATGACAAATGAAGGGTATACATAGAATTTCCTGTGACGTCCTCAGAATTTTGAGAAGTCATCTTCATTTAGGATATCTTTTGCATAAGTAATAAACAGTAAAGGATCGACAAAATCTTACTACGCAAAAATGTAGATCTCGTTAAAAGCACATAATTTGTCAAATAATATTTAAGATAACCACTTTTGAGATATACCTTGTTATTGATCTGAGCTTTCAAATGTGAATGCATTCGGTTTTTATGCCATCGCCAGGGAAAGAGGAGCAAATTTCAAAGCCATCGCTTAGCGACCAGCTTGGAAAATATTTCACTATCGCTTAAAACTACTGTATACTCAGTTCCCATTCTTTGTACAAAGAAATGTGAAATAACTCTATTAATCGAGATAAAGGTTTTGTAAGAGTAGTTTGTTGAAGAATAGGTAGAAAAAGACATGTAAATGTAACATCAGAAGATTTTTTTTAACAATTGATGCATCGTTTTCCTGAAAAGGGACTAAAAATTGTATTTGTTTATGTAGCTTTAATTTACTTCCTCCCGAAAGCTGCTTCCAATTTCAACTACATCATTTTCAGTGGAATATCAAAGTTTAACTAAACAAAGTACGCACTATCTCGTGATATTTAAATGAATTACAATTAATATTACAATTACAATTAATATGTTACTTTGCGAAACCTGGACAGAAAGGATAAGAAGCATCAGCATTAGAAAAAGTGTGTATAATTACCAGAAACGTACGCATTAAAGTCTCCATATTTTGAACCAAGCTTTTTAATATTTCATAACAGCTGGTGTATTTTGTATTGTGTTGAGGTCAATGTTTACTAATATTCATTTAATTGAACTTGTAGAAAAGCTACGGATTTTTTCCTTAGTTGTGAGATACATCATAATGTAAACCGAAAAGTACAACAAGAAAGAGAACTGATTAATTTTATAATGTTTATTATTTACATTCGATTAGCCCGTTGTTCCTTAGTGAACTAGAGAGGCTGAAACAACACCAACTCCAATACTCAGACCTTAATACAGATTCCAAGATGGCGCCCATCGAAGCCCAGCGACTCTGGTTACGCCAAATTTGAAACTATATACAATGGACATAATATATTCCATATTAAGAAGCAGTAAGATAACTCTTAAGCATTTATCACTTTATACTTTCAACCAAAACGTGTAATAACATAAATAAAAAGCACCATGACAAATCCTAATCGTTTATCACATATAGTAACACGTTCCACTGCTATTTCCTACCTTATACTTCCAACCAAAATTTAACTTTTAAGGCATGACAACTCATAAGCATTAACACTTTGCACAGTAAAAACATAGAGGAAAACATGATTAAATGAAACAAAAGTTAAGTTTTTCTTGAACACAACAGAAATGGTATAATCAAGAACACATGCACAAGAAAAGAAAAAAAGAAAGAAAAAGAAAACGAAAAAGCTAACCTGAAATATTTACTGGCTGCTAAGTTTGAGCTCCTTCCTCACGAAGTTCATCACTGGCTTTTCTTCTGGTTTCTCTATTTTGCACTTTCTTGGATAAGTGTTCTGATACATTTTTTTTTCATTTAACATTTTGTGTAATTGTTCATAAACATGTTTGCCAGCACTTTCACACACTTCTTCACTTTGACAAGTAAAGGCTCATTTATATTATTTTCTTTTTTGTGTGAGTGTTCTAAGCCAGGGGTGCTTGTACATCTCTGTTAAAAATTGCCTTAGATACACAGGATGTGGTAATGTCAATACATTAGTTTTTCTTATTGTATAGTTCTGGATATGCATATGAAATGTTTATAGCCCATATCAAAACATCTGGAGAATATTTA